>CP144695.1:697500-1297500 GCA_036885675.1 Vigna mungo
GAGTAAAGAAAAAAGGAGTTGAAACTTACTTGTTCTATACTAGAAATTGATAGATAGAGAATGGAGATTACACTGTTATAATCTCTGAGACTTCGAGGAGTAAGAAATCTTAGAGAGAAGGAAAAAGGAACTCAGAGAAAGAGTTCTAGAGAAATGATTAGTGTTTTAGATAATAAAATGAGTTTAAGAAATTTTATTTATATTATTAAATTATTTTAAAATTAAATATTCAATCTTATTATTTTAAAACACCTATAAACTCTAATATTTTATTTGGTAAGTTCTTACCTTGTTAAGAATGGAATATCAAAGTAATAAATGATAAAAGATATTATTTTTTAGTTTAATGAATTTAAAAATAAATAAATAAATAAATAAATAAATATATATTATATATATATATATATATATATATATATATATATATATATATATATATATATATATATATATATATATATAAACATTAAAGTAATACTAAAGAGACTAAAATAAGTTTTTGTAATATAGAAATAAAAATATAGTTTGTTTGTAAATATAAAGAATAAACGAGTAATTACATGTAAAAAGTAAATTGAAAATAAGATAACAAAATAGATGTACATGAAGTCACCGTTTTCCTTCACGGGTCATATGAAGGATTGCCCTATTTGTAAGGTTACATCATGTGATCCAATTAACTTTCTATTTAATCACTTTTTCTGTATGGATTTTTTTTTATACTTTGCAAATTCTTTTATTTCTCCTGTGGTCGTGCTTATTTTAACATCCAACGTGAGTGTGAGATTTTTACTTACGTTTGACAGACCTTTAAACTATTTAAGCGTTTAATTTTAAAAGAAAGATACTCAATAATAGTATGAAATGAGAATTCAGAACTTTCCTTCTTGTCAATTTATCTTAATTTTGTTATGCTTAATAAAAATATGAAGTATCTAATTGCACTAAGAAAGATATGAGTATGTTTTTTTAAAAAAGTTGTTAAAAACTTTTGGTTTTCTAATGTAAAAGTGAATTGAGAGAATTTAATTTAGTTGGATAATATGTTATTAGTTAATTTTTTTTTTTTAACTTGTTGCATCATTGTTTGTCTATTGATTTAAATGTTAAAAAAATGAAAATAAGTTTATGGTTTATGTGTTTTTTATGGGACTAAAATTGATTATTTTTATTCATTTGTTCTTTTAATATTGTATCTTTTTTCGGTTGTAGAAAGGGTTGAAAAGAGGTTTTTTTAAGATTTATGAGTTTTTCTTTTAGATTTGACTGTTTAGATTATGAAGTCTTTGTTTAAAGTGATTGTGATTATTATAATTACTACATGATTTAGAGGATAAAAAATCATAATAGATTTCATAATTTAATTATTTTTATTTTTATTTTTGTTATTTTTCAAATTAAGAAGTTGATGTGTATGACTGAGAATAAATTTAAGAAATATGAGTAATTTTTATATTTACTTTTTTTATGTTAAAAATTTTCAATATTCAAACTAGACAAAATAGGATAATTTCATTTATTGAATTAATATGATAAGTATACTATATGTTAAGTGACTTAAGGTGAATAAAGAATTGTTATAATTAATTACATATGTTAGTAATTTTAAAAGAAGTTAGAAGGAATATGTCAGTTTTTTCATTGATACAAACTGCTATTTAGGTTAAACTTATAGGAATTATTTATGTTCTCAAACATACTTTTGGAGGGAGGGTTTTTAGACTTTTTATTGAAGAGTGATTATACTTTAATATGTCATGGTTTCTTAAATCTATAAGTAGTTTCTTGAAGTTTTAAAGGAAGGTGACATCTGTATTATGTTTTTTTTTAATATGTTCTTATGTTTTCCGTAAGTAAAATAACCATTTTACTAAGTTAACTAATTTAAATTTTATTAATTGAAAATAATATAAGTGATTTAATTTTTACTTTGAGTATTTATTTAGATACTTTTTATAATAGGTATATTTTGTTTATGTTTTGTAGGGTGTGATTTTATTATAAATTTTATGTAATTTTTTATGCTTTATTTTTATTCAGTTTGTTTTATTTCCTTTTTATTTAATAAATTTTTGTGTAATTATTTGAAATATAGTATAATTAAGATGGGGAAGTTAATGAAAATAAAAATTACGAACAAAATCATATTATATGTGTCAAATTTTAATTTAAAATAAATCGTTTTCAACAATTTATGCTTTAATGTGAAGTGTATTTTCGACATTCTGTCACTTTCTCTGCAAGTTTTCTCACACATAAAGTTCAAAATTTATGAATTTGCTTATGCGGAAAAAAAAATTATTTCAGTCTTTTTGTTTTATCGTTGAAATTTTATAATTTTATAATAACATAGAAATAAAAAAAATAAATCCTATAATTAAGACATGATAAATAAACGCTAACATGGTCTGACACAAACTGAATTAAGAATGTAATGATTTTTTATTTATTTAATATTGTGAGTAAGTTCTTCTGAGTAAATATTAGCAATCAATAAAGTTATTAAATATTTGACATTTAATGCACCCTAATGAGTAAATCAAAAGTATATAATTGAAGATCACATGAAAATTAAAATTTAAAACCTTAAAGATATGAAAATGAAGTGTTGGGACCAAATATTGTTAGGTTAGGTTTAGACATAAAGTCACGGAACCATTCATAGATCCAACTTTACACTTCACATAGAAAGCTACTTCAAGGATATATTTAGAACACTAAAAAGAAATTGAATTTAAAATACCACAGAATAGGAAGAGACTCTTCAAAGATAAAATTATATTTTAACACTTGAAATTTATTCTAAATCAAATATTCAATAATATATATAATTTCATAAGATTTCTCTATTGCTAAATGTTTAGGTACGTGAGGTGGAGATTATAATAGGTTCTATATTGTTTGTTTTAATTATTATTTGTCTTTCACTCCATTCAGTTGTATTATTTGTAAAAGATATTTTGATGTTAAATAATAAAGATTCGACAAATTTAACAATAACCACGTATTATATATAACTAACATATCTCATTATCTCAAATCTTGAATTTATAAATTTCGGAATGAACTTCATATTAGCACTAGTCCAATTAGAGTTTAATTTGTTGTTTAAGATTGACTACTTAATACACATTGTTCGACTAATCGATCTATTAGATATTTCTGACTGGATAAACCATACGATGAAATGATCATAAAATATACTGAATGTAGATAAAGATGAATTTTACATTTTTTTTTCTATTTTTTTTTTCTCTTACTAATATTTGTGATTTATGTAGAATAAGCAAAACTATTGTATAATTATTACTAGGAAGAAACACTGTACTTAAATTAATTTATAATCATTTCCATAATTGGTAAGAAGATGAATAGAAACACATCAAAATGATTTATGAAGTGATTGAGAGGGCGATGATTAAAGAGCTTTAGGTTAGCAAGGTAGTATATATTATATCGAGTCACTTTTTTTTCTTCGAATGAAAGAAAACCCTTCAAAAAAATTCCAATATTTGATCATGTGTTGAAATACTTTGCTCAGCACATAAGGTAGTTTTTGGTTTTTACATTATTCCTTACAATTTTAATATAAACTTTAATTTCATTAACTTTATATAAGTTTTATAAATAATTAAGGTAATAAAATACATGGTTGATGTTTCATAATTGTGATATATATTTATTAAAGAAGAGATATATATTAATATGTCATTAATTTAAAAAACATTTTTTTTATTTTATAACTTTAAAATTCTGAGTGATTTTTTCAAAATTTATATATTAAATTAATTTTTTTCCTTAAAAAAATGTGACAATTATTTAAATAAAATATTTATTCAATTACAATGAAATTAAAGTTTTTATATTAATTTTAATTTTATTTTATTTTATAAAAAATGAACATATCAATATTTATTATATTGAATCCATCCCTTATTCAATAATTAATTTCAAACATAAAAATAATTAATTTTGAATAACTTGAATCCTGAAATAAATATTAAATTAATATATTCTTATTTCATCTTTATTAAGAATACACAATTGAAACTTGATACATTTATAACGTAGAGGTTTTTCAAGAAAGAACTTTTTCGATACTAATGTGACATTCTATTTTAATAGATTTATCACTATAATGAAATCAACACAAATCCAATAATACAAAACAGTTAGATGATAAAGAAAAATAAAATAAAAATTTAGTTATTACACTTATCCAAGTGTAGCTATAACATCTTTATTTTTTATACAACAAAACTTCAAGGTTTAAACCATTTAGGTATTCCTATTTTTGTTAGGTATTCCCAATTTGGTCTCCTTTTTTTAAACTTTCTCAATTGAGTCCTTATAAGTGCTAATTTGAATCAATTGAGCCTCCATTATTAAATTGGCTTAACGGTGTTAAGTTTTTGTTGAGGTTGAAGTATGACGTGTCAATTTTTTTAAGTATGGCATTCAGAGAGCTGTATACGTGGTGATCCTGCAAAAAATCATGGGCGTCGAATTCAGGCATCTGGTTAAAGAACGAATCCCAATCGAATTGGGTGGGTAGGGTTTCTTCGAAAGTATCCATGGAAATTAAGAATTGAATTCCAATGAGAGAAAAAAAATATTTAAGGGGAATTTTTGTGTGTGCATTTGTAACTTGGGGACCATGGAAGTTTCAACTTTGAATCATTAAGTTGCAGGTGGAACTCTCTCTAATCCTAGTGGTGCTTAATTTCATGAAAACCGAAAGAAAGGTGGAAGATGGTGAACCCTAATTTGGGTTTTAATTTTCAGAATTTTTTTTAATTATATATTCCACGTACAGCTATCTCTGAATGTCACACTTAAAAAAATTGACACATCATACTCCAACCTCAGCAAAAACTTAACACTGTTAAGCCAATTTAACGATGGGGGCTCAATTGATTCAAATTAGCACTTATAAGGACTCAATTGGGAAAGTTTAAAAGAAGGGGACCAAATTGGGAATACCTAACAAAAATAGGGACGCCTAAATGGTTTAAATCAAACTTCAAAAGAAGTTTGGATACAAATATAAAGTTTTTCAAAAGATTTTAAGTATTCAAACTGAAGAACTAAAACTTATCTACCCATCAGCCCACTCACTAACTAACATATGATCCAAAGCAACTTTCTCCCCTATTTCCAACTATCAAGTGACAAACTTTCAAACAAGAAAACAAATAAGCATAAACACAAGCAAAAAAGATAAGCGGAATTCTAAACGAAACCAATTATTAAATCAATTAAACAATCATCATACATAATTAACTGTACTAAACATGTTCATATCATACATATAACCTATTTCTATACTTGAACATTCAGATATAGCATTGATATCAGATCCTGGTAGGTGAAGTACCTAAAAAGCACTAGAAGGACGGTTGAATGGTGTTAATGGAAAAATTCTTTTCACAACCCTTCTGATATAGCATGTTATAGAGCTTAATGATTTTCTTTTAAATGGTTAGACACTCTACCTAATGAAAGATTGTTTTGAGAAATACTTTTGTCGTGCTATTCAGAATGTACACTGAAGAGTTTATAAGAACTTCCTCTGTTTAATAGTAATCGTTTAGCTTGGGAAGTTTTTACGTTTAGAGGTAAAAACTCAACTGCAGGTTTTGTAAGAGAAGCCTTTAGAAAAGAGAGAAAATAATTGCACAGATATTTTATACTAGTTCACTCTAACTGAGCTACATTCAGTCTCCTTCGGAGAGGGTTCCACTATAATCTCTGCAAGATTACACTAAGTATTTGCACCACTCCTAATCTTCTCAATCAACGAGTAACCAACTGTTACCCTAGATTTGATGAGTATTCTCACCACTCATAATCTCCTCATAAGTTTCAATTCAACACACCAACATTCATAAGTTTCAATTCAACACACCACTTTTTCAAGCAACTCAACATACCAAATTTCACAATTCAATTAAATTTCACAAATTAATTATCACATCATCATACAAACATCAAATATAACATGTCTACCAAATCCAAATCAAATAAATTAGTTTCCCTTACATGATGGAAGTTCAACCACTCTAAAAGGTCAAAAGGTGTTCTCATAACTCTAAGGATACTAATTGCACCTATAGGCCATAGAAACATGATCCAAGTATGGAGTTACAACCATTGATCAATAGAGAACCTAAAAGAAAGCTTAAAGAAGACATGTAACTAAAAAATAGCCACATGTAGAGAAGAAACGTGGAACCTTAGAAAATAGTAGAAATTTACTTACTCTTTTTGATAACTTCGTCGGTTGGATACGAAGATCTTGTCAACCGATCCTTTAGGAACTTCCTGATAATCAAACAGATGACCTAGTGAGAAGAGAGGTTAGAGAGAAGGTAAAGGTTTTAGGGTTGAGTTTAAAGAGATGAAATATGTCTTAAGAAATGAAACTTATCTATAAAGTTTCTATTTACATCTTGAGGTTTAAAAAAAAATAGTCTCATTATTTAAATACACTTTGGACTCTTTAAACTATTTTATAGTTTCTTACATTCTCTCTAACAACAAAAATTTTTGACCTTGAAAATTTAAACTTACTAGAGAACAAGTCAGTATATGACTTTCTTATGTCCTCCTTTATCTCCCAAGTAGAGTCATCAATTCTCTTATCTCACACTACTTTAACCAAACTGATGGTTTTTCCTCTAAGATGCTTTGTCTGGCTATCAACTACCTCAACTGGTTGCAAAGAACGCCAAAGAACGCCGCCCAAGGACACGAGAATAACTGCACCAAAACCTAACGAAAACGTGTTTTAATCGGTTTAAATGAAATATAATGCATCAAAGAGTGATGTAATCGGAGTAAACTAATTTAAAACGGTGCAAAAGTGAGAAAATGAACCTGAAAAGCGTAACCTGTAGAGAGAAAACGCGTCGAAGATGATGAACAATGAATGCACGTAACGGTTGTCTCACGATCACGGTGTTTTATTACCGACATTTAGAAGTCGATTCCCCTATAACTAACGTCTATATTAACAACTTATTTACGAAAGTGTCACCGATCATTAATTTACGTTAAACCCTAATTTGTATGGAATGACATTAAAAGTTAGTTCTAGTGTAATTATTTTCCTACCAACTTATTGCCATTCAGTCATGTTTAAAGTAATATTTTTCTCTACCAATTTAATGCATGAAAAGTATATAAAAGTCAATTTTAAAGTAGCTTTATGGATTGACATTGACATAATAATAATTGCATGAAATTAAATAGTAAATAAATAAAAAGATATTTACTTTGTACTAAATTGTTTTAGAGACTTTTCATATATATTTTAAAAGTAATACACTGAAAGCCGAACAAATGACTAGATTCTACCATAATTGGACTCTAAAATAAAATTGTGATTATTACTTAAATGAATATAAATTATCTCAGTTTGTGGAATAATCTAGAAAAAATTGAATATTATATTATAAGTATATTATTTTTATAAATAAAATTATTAAAAATTCTCTAAATTTTAAATATATTATCATTAAATAACTTTTAATATTTTAAAAAAGTAAAACACATATAATAATAAGATATTATTTTTAATTAAATTTTCACCAATTTTTTTAATATTACTTTAAAATATTTCTTACGAATTGAAGTATCTTTTTTATATATATAAACTTATTTTATCTTTTGTTTTACTTCATGCGAAACTTTTTTTTACGTATATTCTATCATATCTAACTTATTAATAAAAAAAATACTAAAAATTAAAAAGTGAATTTAAAACTATATATATCGATCCCTAAAGTCATATCAGTTTATCTTCTGTCAATTTAAATAATTAAAAAATAGTTGGATGGTACATTTTTACACACAAAAAAAAATAAAATAATTATAAAAAATGAATTTATGTATATTTTAAGAAAAAAAAGAGTAAAAAAAATAATATTAAATAAATGTAAAAATTGAATGTGTTTGAAAGTATTATTTTTGTACGTATTGAAAAGCAAAGACAAGGCTTGGTTGCTTTGGAACCAATCCAACGTGGGAGAAGTTTTACCCTCATGAAAAGTGATATAAAAATTAGTACAATAATATTTTGACAACTTTTTTTCAATAATTTTTTGACAACATGATACGTATGATTATTTTATTAGTCTGTTTGAATTTATATTTAAAAAAATATTTGAAACGGATCAATCATAAACTGTCATGCGTTGTCAAAATAAAGTTGTTAAAAAGAGGTTTTGCTAAAAATTAAATTATCATGGTAATAGAAGTGTCATCGATGAATGATTATGTCACCCGCTTCCAAGGTTTGGTGTGTGATCATTATAAGAACTCTTCTCTTCCCATTTGCAAATCCATTATTCTTGTGACCTAATCAACACAACCATGTTCACCAAATTTTTCTTCTTCTTTCTCCTCTTCACTCCCTTCATCTTCGCCACACAACAAGACACCCATGATGATTTCGTGCGTACATTAGACCGAAAAATGTTTGGTTTGGACGAAAACCAAGAAAAGTTCAGCCATTTCAGGTTAAGTTCGCAAGCTCAGGATTGCAGTCACAATTGTAGTTAACTTGACGAGTTTTAAAAATTATATTTGAATGATATACACAGGTTGTATTGGCACGACGTGGTGAGTGGACGGAACCCTTCTTCCATAGAAGTAGTTTCATCAGGGTTGAACTCAACGACGTCGTTTGGAGCGGTGAACATGATAGAGAACCCTTTGACATTGGAACCCCAATTGAACTCTGAGTTGGTGGGGAAGGCAGAAGGGTTCTATGCTTCGACGTCGCAGAGTGAAGTTACCTTGTTGATGGCGATGAACTTCGCCATCACTGAAGGGAAGTACAATGGCAGCAGCTTCACCATTCTTGGAAGGAACCCTGTTTTCAACAAGCAGAGGGAGATGCCTGTGATCGGTGGAAGTGGTCTCTTTCGATTTGCTAGGGGTTATGCTCAGCTCAGAACTCACTGGTTCTCGCCCACCACCAGGGATGCCATTGTTGAGTATACTGTTTATCTTCTGCATTATTGATATGTAATCATAATCTAACTAAATAAGTGTCGTCTAAGTTACAACTCAAAAACTTCAAATAAATAAACCTTTTTAAAACTAAAATAATGACTCTGTTGGACATTTTACCTTTTTACTTTCTTTTTATATTTTAATATTTATTGAAATTTTTTGTCTAAATTTATTTCTTGTTTTCTGCTTTTATAGACATTTACTTATGAGTTAACGTAGAAATTCAGCACCCTGCATTTAACGAGGTTAGGAAAAAGATAGACATTTACTTGTTTAGCAAAAGAAATTTGGAAATTTTATAAAAATAGTTGTAAACTAGTTTAATAGAAAAATATGATATATCTAAGAAAACGAATTATACCAGGTTGATATTTTGTGATATATAGTATTAAAGAAAAGTAAATAATTGCTTATATTATAACTGAAAATATATTTTAGTTATTTGTTTTAACAAAAGAAATATATAATAAAGAATGAATTTGTGGTTAAATGACTGTAAAAGAAAATTGTTGTGTCCAAGTATTAAGATTTTAAACGTGGAGACGTTATATTTTATATCACAATTTAACAACTATAAATAGTACTATTTTAATTTAGTTTTTTTATTTATTTTTATTAATTGAATATAATATTTTTTAACTAAAAGATTGTAAAATGAAAATAAGAAAAATGATTTATATTTATAATTGATACTCTATTTTTCCAATGAAAATAAGTTTGAAATAATGTGTTGAAGCAATCGTATTCACATCCCATTTTATATTTGGATAAGTAAATTTATAAACGGCTCGCACAAAATATTCTTTTTTGTGTGTGTATATATATCATTTATAAAATAGAGACAATTTTCATTTTAGTTTATTAGTTATATTTTTAGTTTAACGGGGTCAATTTTTTTTTTATGTAAACCAATTTATAGTATTATTTTGAAGATAGTTATTGTAAAAATTTACAAAAATGGCTTATAATTGAATATTTGCATAACATTTCTCTAGTGCATAACTTTTTCATTCTTTCAAATTTCTGACATAAATTTAGTAGTTTTAATGATGTAGCATACATTATCTTCATATTGTGCAATGAAGTGTTTTGGCAGCTTGTGGTGGTTGATTGTGCAACTCAATTCATCATGAGTGTTTCTCCAATTAAAAGTAGTTATCATTTCTTCTCTTGCATTTTTAAAACATCTAACTTTTTGCAATCAAGATAAACCTAGAAGTTTGCCATGATAAAGTTTACTACTTAAGTGTAGATACATGCATAGGTTAGATAACATATTTAATAAGTGAATGTATTTTAAATTTCATCTTATTAATTAATGTTTTTAATTTGATCAATTAAAAAAATATTACTTTATATATTAAATTATTGAATTTTAATTAATGATTAAAATTAACTTTATAAGTGTTTATTTAATTTACAAATTTATTTAAATCATAATTTTTTTAATTTTAATTTCAATATTTTATGCATATACTATAAAAAAAAGTAAAAGAAGGAGTTGGTGAAACTTGTCTCCATTCATTGTAATATTCTTGAGGTGAATTAAGATAGGTTCGTAAATATCATTTGAACTTGTCAAATTGATGGTGAATTCACTTGTTTTTTCACTAATATAACATGTAAAATTAAATCAATTTTATTTTACTTTAAGAATTTGTACAAATTTTAACATAAATTTGACACTTTAATTCAAGATACTCTCAATTATTGATTTTTTAAATTTTATTAGATCAAATACTTACTACAAAATTTTATTAGATCAAATACTTAATAGTGTAAGAGAGTTATTTCTAGTGACTTTGGGTATGGACCTATTCTAAATGAATCTTTTTTATAAATTTTGTATCCATTATCTGATTGAAGGAGATTATTCATTCTTGTAGCTTTTTTTTAAAGTAGTTTGCTTGACAAAATTTCACGGCTTAGAGATAATCTTATTTTCTTTAGTGGACAAAAATTAATACAAAGCTATTGATAATTCAATTTTTTTTTATATATTGAGATTAATTGAAAGATGATTATTCTTAAATTTTCATCAAGAATAGGATGTCTTTATATAAAATCTCACAAATTTGAAAAGTGAATCAATTTTTTATTTTGTTCAAAAGGAATGGAATCTAACCACCCAACTAAGCAAGAGAGCAATCAAGCCAAACACTCAATCAGTGAGGGTAAAACTACTGAGTTGGATGTGTTAAGTAATAGTTGATGTTGTTACGTTATAAACTTGGTATGAAAGTAGTAATGGAACAATTAGATCAGTAGAAACTTTATTGATTGAATGTGATTTTTGTGATTGCATGGCTAAGTAATTTCTTTGGGTTTGATTGTTTGAGTGTCTTTGATGTCGTGAGATGACTATACTTATGACTTTATTATAATATGAAAGGTAAGACTTAAAGGGAGTAGAACATAGAAAAATTTGAATATGAAGATATGAATAATTGAATTATTAAGGAATGTGAAATTTATTGGGGAAAGTTTATGAATTTATTTTGACATTGTTTGATTTGAGTTACTTAGTTAGAACTTGTGATTTTGAAATTATTTTTGATTGATAAGTTAATATGGAACAGAAATAAACATGTTACCTTATTTGGTAATGAATTACATGTCGAGTGTAATTGATTACATAAGTGAAAGAAATTTTCAGAATTTTAAAGATTTATGTTGGAGAAATATATGATGCTTTCATACCTCAATTTGAAATAATGATTGGATTGAGTTGTATCCATCGATGTATGCTTGTTTAAGAAATTTTGGTTGTGATGTAGTAGTTTAAATTAGTTATTTTCAAGAAAGAAATATTAATTTAAGGTCAGACTATGTGTATTGAAGGGGATTTGTTATATGAGATTATCCTAACTTACATAGAGGAAGATAATTAGGTGGTCAGAGTAAAAGGAAGCCAGACCATTTGATATGAAAAAAGATCATGTTACCAATGAAAAAGCATTGATGCTTTGAAAATATTTTGATGATGATGCACTTGAAGCCTTGAAGGATTATTTACCTACATTGTTAAATCATTTTTATAGAAAACCTTGTAGTAGGCTTTTACTTTCACTTGTACATCATAAGAAGACTTGGTAAATTGCTTTTTAGTATATGTTGCGGCAATAATCGATTACTATGAAGGATAATCGATTATCATGTGTAAAATGAGAAAACATTTCAAATCACCAATAATCGATTATCTCTCCGAATAATCGATTACCACCGAAAGTTATAATTGTCTAGGGTTCGACAATAATCAATTATCACTAAGATAATCGATTATCACATTTGTCAAAACCCATAACGGCCTAAAATAATTGATTATCACCTTTGATAATCGATTATTACTCTAACAGTTGAGAACTTCCTTTTCAGTTTCTGACCCTACACAAACTTTAGCTTATAAATAGAGTTCTCCACCATTCTTATAGAAAAACTTTTCACTTAAGAGTATTAGAGTTGTGTGCCTAAGGAAAACTCTAGGTGTTTGTGAAAAGGGAGTTTGTGAACTTGGTGCTTGTAGGAGGAAGTGCTCTTTCTTGGTGTGTCTAAGTGGTGGAGTATACCTACAAAGCAGAGTCAAGTTGTTCATCTTTTTGTGTGTCAAAAGGAGGTGCCTTTTTTCTCTTATCTATTAAGAGATGTGGTTTCTAATCTCAATCCTTATTTCTCCATTATAAATTGTTACTCATTTTTAGTGAGAGGTTAATCACTCTTTTATAGTGATTAACAACTGGACGTATAATCTTTTGATTCAAACCAATATAAAAATCATGTGTACTTTTCCTTATCTCTGCATCTCTTGATCTTAAACTGTTTGATAAAATTTCTAAAAGAAAATCAATTTTTTGAATAGAACATATTCACTCTTCCCCTCTTAGTTTTTGTCCGTTTTCACGCTCTCTTTAAACATTCTGCCGCGTGATATCAATCTCAACAGATCATACTCAAAGAGCTAGTGAGGTTAACCCTGTCACAACTAGATGAGATACATGAATTCAATTTGATAACAAGGTATAGAAAAGAACGAGATGATGGTAAGTATGACAAATGTAGAGTCTCATGAGTCCATTCAATACATCGGTCTTCCGAGTGTTATATTTATTTTGTTGTTAAGTTGCTTTTGAATGACATTTGTTTGAGCCATTGGGTTGAGCCATGTGGGCTGATACCTAGTATTTGAATTGATGAATGAGAACTATTTGTGTTTTTGGGTTGGTTCATGTAATGGAATGTATTGTTGAGTAGGTTATTGGACTTTAGTAATGGAGTGATATAAATGAAAAAATGAGAAAGACTAACTTAATGATTAATTTTTAGTAAAGATTTGTTTTGATAATTTTTATTATAAGTTATTAATCCTTTCATATTAAGCTTCTTCTTTTAAATAAATGCATTATGTGAGTTTTTATGTTGGTTTTTAAAAATAATGTTCATTGAGTGAGTATTTATATATTAATATATGAAAAAATGTGATATATACTTAAGAGCTTATTTTCTTTCAAATACACTCTGATATTATTTAAAATTAGTTTGATATGTTATTATAGTATATTATTTCTCATTTATTTTTTAATCTTTAACTTACTCTTACATTTGTGTATCTCTTGTTTCCTTTTTCTAATGTGATGATCATATATTTTAATATATAAGAGTAGTGATAGACACTGAAGGTGACAGTAGTACAAGAGGTGAAATGGAAGACTGGAGGATTCGTATAAAAATATCTTAATTAGAGAATTTGCTTAATTTTTTTAACTGTATTAGTTCTTATTTTATGTTTTGAAGTGCTTATGAGTTTATTTTGAATTTATTTTAAAACATAAAGTGATTTAGCTTTAAGAACAGAAAATGAATAAGTTCATCCACAATTATTATTATTATCACTAAGACTTTATGATTATATGATTATGGAATATTTAATGAATGCATATTAAAATAAAATTGACTTGCAACATTTGAAAGATAAAATCAAATTTAGAAGTTATTTCTTATGACCCAACTAATGTTCTAACAACCTTAAAGAGTTTTATTTTGCGAGGACAAAAAAAAGTTATAAGTTGAGAGAATTAATTAACCAGTGTTACAAAATTTTGTTTATATTTTTTTCGACACTTATATCACGTGAATGCAAAATCTTCTTATACAAACTACTAATTAACTATAAATATTCTAGCTTTGGAAGAGTTAATAGATTGATTGATAGAATTATAATGATTGAATGCAAATTAAGAAAGATTTTAACAAAAAGACATATGGAACTTATCCGTTGAGTCACATGTAAACATTTAATTAAGAGAATGGATGGTTGTCCTTGATGCTAAAATTGTAGGATGGAGTGCTTGTACACTTTGATTTGTTTCTCTCTAAAAAATAGGTCTCTCATTATGAATAGACATAATATGTTAAACTTATATATATTTATTGAAAAATCTCTATTTGAAATCATTATTTAGTTTTGATTATTGAAAACAGAGTTAAAACTTTTGATGATTGAAAGTTCTAAATAGTCATGTAAGGATTTTGTTTAATTTATGAAAGGATTGATTAATTAAATAAGATTATTATAACTTCTAAAATTAAGGAATTAATTTAGAATGATTTTGTTAAACATGAAACTTTGAGAACTTAATTTCTTATATGTGTAAGATTACATGTTTATAAAGTAGATGAAATATTTAACAATTTAGTTATTGACATTATTCTAATATTCTTTTAAATATCTTTGAAAACAATACTATGAAAATATATAGAAATGACTTTCATTCTTCAACAGTTTTAATTTTGAAACTTGAATTACTGTATAATAGTTTATTTGTGGAGATAAGATAATAAAACATGACTATTTGAGATCCATTTTGGTGCGTAATTGAATTTCAAATCTTGAAATGTGAATCAAAAGGTGAGAAACTTGATCAGGTCTAAAGAACTAAGAGGGAAGGGATGATTTTTGAAGCAGTTATTAGTTTGGAATTTGCTTTGAATTGTGTTGACATGTCTGCAACCCAGCTGGTTCAGCTTCACTCGCTACTGCAACAATGCACATAATCTTCGCGCCAATTCTCCGCATGCCCAAACTCATTCCATTCTCCCTTCAATTCTCAAACCTCTCTTCGTCTCGTTCATTTCACCAGTCCCAAAATGCACCCTCAAACCAGAACATCGCTACCATTGTTCACTCCCTCTGCGACTCTCGCCGTTTCTCCGAAGCGCAATATCGCTTCTCCCTCTCCCTCGCCTCCGGCTCCCTCCCCGATGAGCGCACCTGCAACGTCCTCCTCGCTCGCATGCTCGCTTCTCGAACACCTCACGCCACGTGGCGCCTCATCCAATCCCTCATCGCTTCCAAGCCCGGTTTCGTTCCCTCTTTGGTCAACTACAACCGTCTGATGGACCAGTTTTGCGGTGCCCATCAACCCCTGGACGCTCACAGGCTGTTTTTTGACATGAAGAGTCGTGGCCATCGCCCAAATGTTGTCTCTTTCACCACTTTGATTAATGGGTATTGCTTGGTTCGAGGTATTAGGGACGCGCGCAAGGTGTTTGATGAAATGCTTGAGAGTGGCGTGGAGCCGAATTCGGTGACTTGTAGTGTTTTGATTCGCGGTGTTCTTCGGGAGAGAGACCTGGAAGGTGGGAGGGAGTTGATGTGCAGGTTGTGGGAGATGATGAGTGTGGAAGCAGAAGATTCTGTGAAGACCGCGGCATTTGCAAATTTGGTTGATTCCTTGTGCAGGGAGGGGTTTTTTGGTGAAGTGTTTAGGATTGCCGAGGAGTTGCCCTTCGGGAGTGGTTTTTCTGAGGAGGTTGCTTATGGACAGATGGTGGATTCTCTTTGCAGAGTTGGGAGGCATAATGGGGCAGCTAGGATTGTTTACGTAATGAGGAAAAGAGGGTTTGTTCCGAGTGAGGTGTCGTATAATTATGTCATTCATGGGCTTAGCAGGGATGGTGATTGTATGAGGGCTTATCAGTTGTTAGAGGAAGGAGCTGAATTTGGGTTTATCTTATCTGAGCATACTTATAAGGTACTCGTGGAAGCTCTTTGCCAAGTGTTTGATGTGGACAAGGCGAGGGAAGTTTTGAAACTCATGCTGAGTAAGAAAGGTGTTGACAAGACTAGGATTTACAACATTTACTTGAGAGCTCTTTGTCTTGTGAGCAACCCGACAGAGCTTTTGAATGTACTTGTTTTTATGCTTGAGACCCAGTGCCATGCTGACGTGATCACCCTCAACACGGTGATCAATGGCTTTTGCAAGATGGGTAGGGTTGATGAAGCATCAAAGGTATTGCATGACATGTTAATAGGAAAATTTGCTGCACCTGATGTTGTGACCTTCACGACTTTAATTTCTGGTATGTTGGATGCTGCAAGAATCAATGAAGCTCTAGATCTGTTTCATAAGCTGATGCCTGAAAATGGTATAAGGCCCAGTGTTGTGACTTATAATGCTCTTCTCCGGGGTTTGTTCAAACTAAAGCGACCAAATGATGCATTGATGGTTCTTGATGACATGGTAAATGATGGCATTACGGCAGATAGTACAACATATACAGTTGTGGTAGAAGGTCTATGTGAATCTGATCAAGTAGAAGAAGCAAAGAGATTTTGGCACAATGTTATATGGCCTTCAGGGGTTCATGATAATTTTGTTTATGCAGCAATTCTGAAAGGATTTTGCCGCTCTGGCAATTTTAACGAGGCTTGCCATTTTTTGTATGAATTAGTAGATTCTGGGGTCTCTCCGAATATATTTAGTTATAATATTCTGATCAACTGTGCGTGCAATCTTGGTCTGAAAAGTGAAGCTTACCAGATTGTCAGAGAGATGAAAAAGAATGGTCTCAGTCCTGATTCTGTGACATGGAGAATACTTGACAAGTTAAATGGCAAAGTGGGGAAGGACATCCATTCTGAAGATCATGTCAGCATTTTATGAGGCGTGACATGAAGTCAGGATTGAAGTAAATGAAATTTGGTTTGTGCTTTAAAATATCAACAAAATTTCGTGGTTTGATTCAAAGCGTGTAAAGCATGCATAAAAGGAGCTTTGAAGTTTGCACAATATCAATGAGGAGCATTAAACTAGGAGGAGCAATGGTAAAATTCTGGATTTTCTCCATATAAACACGAAAGTGGGTTATTAAGCGGTGCTTCAGCTGATATGCGTGATACGATGATATTTGATCTTGAACACAGATGAAAAAATTATGCGAGTCTGAGATAAATTTTGTGATGAATGAAGCTACTGAAAGGGCAGTGACTTAACCGAAAGAGAAGCAAGGAGAGCAGATTTATACAGTCAGCATTGCATGGCATATATCAAACACTAGTTTATGTACGAAAGGCACATAGACAAGCTCCAACAATGAAGGCACAAGATGAAATCTTCTACCGCAAGTTCTATCCATTAATTTCTTGAAATAAGTTGCGACAATTACTATGTACGAAAAAGAAGGGTACTATAGGATTCTGATTAGTTTTTTGCAATTATTTTTTAAACAATTTTGGTGAAGAATTTTTTAGATCTTTGAAGTTGAAGAGTGAGAGGTAGAAAGATTTGCATAGGAATATTTGAGGTATGATGTTCATCCCACAAAAACAAATTGCAGGTGAGATAAAAGTGAACCTGCCTTCTCTGTGCATTTGAGACAAAAATTTAGATCTTATTTTCAGTCTTACTGTAAGCAATTGAAACGAAAATATAATTATTATAGGACATGAGTTGTTTCGGGCTGTGTAGGTGAATTATTTGGATTTGATTCATATAGTAACTTTTTTTAAAAATATTTTAATTTTAATTTTAAATGAATGGATTACATATATTAAATTTTAGTAAAAGAAATCTAGTATGCCATCTTAATAATTGTTTTCATAAGGAATTATAAATTTATATAACTTACTATTATATTAAAAAAATATCCTATAAAAAATAAAATAGGAAATATAAATATTAAAACATCATTTCTTGGAAATATTCAAAAAATTTGAATATTCTATTTGAACTTCATTATTATTATTAGGTTTAAACCCATTTTTGGTCCCTAAGTTATAAGTTGGTGTTTAGTTTAGTCCTCACTTTTAAAAATGTCAACCTTAGGTCCCTAAGTTATAAAAAATGTTTCAAATCAGTCCCTACCGTTAACGGTGTTAAAAAATGTTAAAGTTTTAGTGACTATGCATGTCAGGTGTCTAATTATCGTTGACGTGGCAGGCAATGACTGTAGTACGTGTAAAATAAAATAAATTGTTTATGATTTTTTTAAATGTGGTTAAATTAAGTTTGGGATAAAAATTAGGGCAAATTGAAATTGGGGCAGAGTGAAATTGGGGATTATATTTCTCCAGGGCTGGGGAATTGGTTCGTAGTGTTCATTCTGTGATTCTGTGAGACATAGCTTGGTTGCTTCGAAGGAGATTGGTGTCCAAAGGAGCATTGTCAGTGTTTGTGGTGGGGAGAGACTTCCTTGGAAGCGTGGTTCGTCAGCATGGACTTCCTTCGAAACGAAAAGGTGAAAGATGCGTTTTTCATTACTTATTTTATGTTGTTGGGGTCCCTCATGGAAGTATGTTGTCTCGTTGTCCTCTGAGTGTGTTCTGTTGTGGTCTCCTACCGTGTTTTGTTGCCTTTGATGTGGTCCCGTTCTTTAATGTCATTGAAGACGTTGGGCACACTTTTTGTATGTATTTGGTCCCCAAATTGAATATGAAATTGTTCATTCTGTGTTTGTTTGTTTTTTGTGTGGTTCATGCGTCTTTATTTAAGCATCACTGCACGTGTATAGTTGTACGCCAAAAACTTAGAATTTAGTCTGACAGTTAGTAATGTGTAATAGTGGGTGGTAGCATGTTTAGAATTTAGTCTAACAATTACATTTATATAGGCATTTTATAGTTGAACATTAACCAAAATGTCCAACTGTGATATCGAGGTGGTGTTTCACCATGGGGGAAAGTTTCTGAATACTGGAACATTTGGATATCATGGAGGTGAAACTAGTACGTTGATCATTGACCCAGATAGATGGAGTTTTTTTTAAATAATGGCCATACTAAAGGAGATGGGTTATAGAAATGTTAAGGAGTTGTGGTATTCCCTAGGTGGCCCTGTATTAGAAGATATGTTGGAATTGTTAAGTGATGACAAAGGTGCATGTCATGTGGTAAACATTGCTACAATGAATGGTCAAGCTCATTTGCTTGTGGTTCACTTCATATCCCAACTTGATTATCTTCATATGTTAGAATATCATACGCAATCCGAGTTAGGTGAAGTTCAAGGAGGTGAAGTTGAGGGAGGTGAAGTTGAAGGAGGTGAACTTGAGGTAGGTGATATTGAGGTTGGCCAAGTTAAGGTTGATGAAGTTGGTCAGCAAGAACTTCCTCAGGTTGAAGAAGTTGGTCAGCAAGAACTTCCTCAGGTTGAAGTTGGTCAGTAAGAACTTCCTCAAGTTGAAGTTGGTCAACAAAAAGTTTCTCAGGTTGAAGTTCGTCAGCAAGAAGTTCCTCAGGTTCAAGTTGATCAGAAAGAACTTCCTGAGGTTGAAGTTGGTCAGAAGAACTTGATGAGGTTGAAGTTGAGGATGCTGAAGTTCAGGTTGGTCAACATGGTGAAGAAGGTGATGCTGAAGTTGTAGTTGGAGAGCATGATGAAGTTGAGGGTGGTCAACATGCTGAAGAAGGTGATGATGATGTTGATGAAGTTGTTCAGGAACATGCTGAACTTGATGAAGTTTCTAAAGATACTTTTGAAGATGGTGAGGATAATATTGATGGTGGAGTGGGGGATGGTGAGGATGAGGACTGGCTAGGGGGAACAACAAGGGAATGTAGTACTCGGAACAAGCATGTACAGCCAAGGGGATTAAGTGATAGTGAGTGGGAATATGATAGTTGTGATAGTACATATTTAAGTGATGATTCATATGTTGAAACATCCAGATATGGAGATTTTGCAACCTTCAAAGAGCCCACAAGTATGAAAGAATATAGATGGCAACTTGGTACATATCTCGCTGAAAAAGATGATTTCATTGATGCAATTAGAAGTTATGGAGTACACAATGGTAGAAAGTTGAAGCTGTGGAAGAATGATAAGAGAAGAATTAGCGTGAAATGTTATGGCTCACAAGGGAAATGTCCCTGGTACGCTTATTGTGGATATAGGAGTACCCAACATACATGGAAGCTAAGAAAGATTGTGGACAGGCATACTTGTACTAGAGAATTCAAAATTGGTCTAGTTACCTCTAAATGGTTAAGTGGCAGGTTGGAGAAGAGCATGAAAAGAAATCCTGATATGAAAATGACAAATTTGCATAACAAATTCTGTAAGAAATATAATATTGGTGTGTCTAGGGCTACAACAAGTAGAGCAAAGGCAATGGCAACAACCAACATTGAGGGTAGCTTCAAACAACAATATGAAAGACTCTATGATTATGCAGAGGAGTTGCTGCGGGCAAACCCAAGCTCAACAGTTAAAATTAATGTAGAACCAAACCAAGATCAAACCATATTCAAGAGAATTTATGTGTATTTAAAAGCATGTAAGGACAACTTTGTATCCTGTAGACCAATTATACATTTGGATGGCTATTTCTTAAAAGGGAAATATGGAGGTGAGCTTTTAACTGCTGTTGGAAGAGATGCTAATGACCAGATGTGTCCCTTAGCTTATGCTGTAGTTGAAGTAGAGAATAAGGAATCATGGACTTTTTTCTTGGAATTGTTAATTAAGGATCTTGGAGGTGGGGGATTTTGTTCAAGGTGTACATTTATGTCAGATCAACAAAAAGTAAGTAACAGGAAACCCTTTTATTCATTACTTTGTTCACCATAGAAAGTAAGGAAATTTAATGCTCATACTTTGTTTGAATAGGGACTTCTGCCAACTTTACAAAGTCTATTGCCTAATATGGACCAGAGTTACTGTGTCAGATACATTTATTCAAATTTTAGGAAGAAATTTGCTGGCTTAAACCTCAGACAATTACTATGGAAGGTTGCAGTATCAACAACCCCTGAAGCATGGGAGTCAGTAATGAGACAGATCAAGGAAGTTAATCTAGACGCATTTAAATACTTGATACAAATTCCACCAAGGCAAGTTAATCTAGACACATTCAAATCTTTAATATAACATGTTGTTTAACTTTATGTAAATGTTTAACTTTATATTTTTGCAGACATTGGTCTAGATCCAGGTTTACAAGAAGACCTGCTTCTGACACACTTGTCAACAACATATTTGAAGGTTTTAACAGTGTGATCTTAGATGCACGGGGAAAACCAATAATATCAATGTTGGAAGAGATTCGGATGTACTTGATGAACAGATAGGCATCCAATAGAGAGAAGATCAGTAGATTTGAAGGTATAATTTGCCCCAAGATTCAAAAAAGACTGCAGAAGGAGTTAGACAAGACAAAATATTGGATGCCTAGGTATCAAAACTTATGATTTGGTCTAAATAGTTAAGTCTTGTTCTTAACATTAATTGTTTACCATTTGGCAGTTGGTCAAGGATGCAAATATTTCAGATCACCCATACATCCATCATTGTTGAGAAGTATGTGGTTGATGTTGAAAAAAGAGAACGTAGTTGCAGAAAGTGGACAATAACATGAATACCTTGTTGCCATGCACTCACAGCCATGAGGTTTCTCAACATCAATCCTGAAGAATACTTACCACTTTGGTTTAGGACCTGCACGTATGAAGAAACATACAACCCAATCATTTTCCCTCTGAATGGTCCTCATCTATGGTAAAGGACTTCAACACCTGATATTCAGCCTCCACCAAAAAGAGTCTTGCCAGGTAGACCACGAAAGAAAAGAAGACTTGAAAGTTGGGAGCAAAGGAAGGATGATACACAAATTGGACAAAAAGGAATTCCTAAGAAATGTTCCATATGCAGAGAAGTAGGGCATAGAAGACCTAACTTCCCTCAAGCAAATCAACAGCAACCCCAAAAAGGTACACCACACCAGCAAGCTGTACCACACCAGGAACCTACACCACACCAGGAAGCTACACTACACCCCACTCAAGGAAGTCAGATTACTGAACAAACCCAGCCAGATCAAACAACAACAACAATATAGATTGCATTACTTTGTAGTTTGGATATGTAGCGGTCATGTATTTTGGATGATATTTGATGTATTTTGGTTAACAACCGCTACATTTTTAGATTGGTCTGGGTTATTTCTTAACAACAGCAGCACTTTAGATTGCTCTTTGTAATTTGACCTTGAACATCATATTTATATTACTTTGACCTTTATATTGTCATTCTGATCATGAAAGCAGATTCTGATTATAATATTTCAATTACTTTGTACTTTTATATTGCTTTGTACTTTACATTGCTCTTTACAAGTTTATGGAAGCATATTCTGATATCATCAACTTAAAGTGAGAAACATTATAATATAACCAACTTAAAGTAACAAAATATAACCAAGTTTATTACAACCTCAATCTCATTCATTACAACCTCAATCTCATTCATTACAACCTCATTACAACCAACAATCTGATTACAACCTCAATCTCATTCATTACAATATAACCAAGTTCTTCATCAAAAAATCTGACAAATACATTACTTCAACAAAATTAAAACATACGACATACAAGGATGATGATAATCAACCCCATCATACATAACATGGATATTAAGACCTTCTCCCTTTTCTGACAAACCAAAAGTGATCTTTCCAAATTAATGATCTTTCTCCTTTGCCATCCAATTGTAGTATCCCTTTCATTTCCATTATCTTTAGTGTGCCATTTGAAGAATTTACATCCTCTCACTTCTTCATTACGACTCCGCTTGTAATTAGGGCAGCCCCAAAAATGCTTGTCCTGGTTCTTAGGAGTTTTTGTCACTCTCAATACGGCAAGCTCTCCATAATAGCACATTTCGCTGCCAACCATTCCTCTTGATGATGAAGCACCATGAGAGCTCCCCCATGAGCAAGAGGAACACTGATTCTTTGCCATTGCCTCTCGGAAAACTGCAATAATACTTCGTCCAGCTCAAGAAAACAACCTTAATCCCCAAAAAGAACCCCAAACAGAGAACACCCCAACACCAGATCCTGAGGTTAGGGTACACACCTAACAAAACATAAACCAACTTCCTTACCTTAGGGCACACACTGAAAACGAAGGAAACACCCAAGAACAAATGTTGATGTCTTACAACAAAGAACTTTTAGCATCCAACCTCAGCTCAAATCCTTCGTCTCAGCTCCTTCACCTAAGCTCATTCCATCCACATGAATATCTTAGGGCAAACACAACCATCACCAATATATAATTTATATTCCAATGTTTTTTCATATCTGTCTTCTCATCACCATCGTTTTGCCACGTTTCATAACTTCTTTGCCATATCATACGAACATTTAACGTTAGTTCTTACACCGTTAACGGCAAAGACTGATTTGAAACATTTTTTATAACTTAGGGACCAAAGGTTGACATTTTTAAAAGCGAAGACTAAACTGAACACCAACTTATAACCTAGGGACCAAAAAAGAGTTTAAACCTTATCATTATTATTATACTTATTATTATATTATTATTAATATTACTATTATTATTATATATTTTATCTAATTTTATTTATCTAATATTATATTCACATTCGAACAAATCAACCATTCTTTGGAGTACGTTCAGATAATAGTTTTTTTTCTTATGCCTAATTGAAAGGACGTTTCAAAATAACTTTTTTAGAATGAAAGGAATCATGGTTGACTTTTTTTTTAATAGAAAGCCTAAAATATTTTTTTATCATCTGATTCTTATACAAAATGTAATTAAATGTTTGATTTTTATTTAGTTCAATTTAGCCTTTTAGTTTTTAAAAATAATCTAATTAAGTTTTCTTTTAGTTAGATTCACGTTCCATTAAAATTTATATTTTAAATCACTTTACTTAAGAATTAAAATCAATTTAAATATCTAGACTTTTAAAATAGAGTGATTTTCTATATGAGTTTTAACAGAAATTGGAAGGGTCTTGTATTTTTTTTTAAAGACCATTTGGGTCTTTAGTGAGGCTGCCAGACTCATAAGGCTAAGGTCAGTATAGCCTTAGGAGAGGGGAGCTTCTCATTTTCAGATTCAATTACAGAAGCCATTTTCTCTAAAAATTTCTCTGTCCTAATTCTCTCTGACTTCTCTCTGCCATTACAGCTCTTTGAACCAATCAAATCTTAGTTGGGTGCTGCCAAATCATACCTGGCATAGAGGGCTTCGATTCAAACCAAACAATTCTTTGTTCCAGCGGGTAAGTCATTTTCCCCTCTTTCCCCACTGTTCTTGAGCTTAGGGCATGCAAATTTTCTGGTTGCATGTAGCTAGTGACCTTTCCCTTCGTGATTTCCATTTTTCTAACTCTAAGAGTTGTACTCTACACCAAATTGGTGGTTGTAGGTCCTGTGAACGTGTCGCTGTACTAGGGGTAATATTAGGGCGTCTTCAATTAGCTTATTGTTAAGCTTTCCAGGTAAGGGGAGCTAATTATTTTTGTATGAATTTATTTTATAAAAATATATGCATATGAATGTTGAACTGGTGTGCTCTCGTGAAACTGTTTTATGACTTTTATTGTATTAGGTGTTATAACTGAAAATTTGAAATTGTGCATGTTGTGATGTGATGAATTTAATCTGTTTTGAATGAGTTTAATATGTAGAAATGGTGTGTGCTGATTATTATTTGACTGGGATGAGTTTGTTGGCTGAAATTGATCTTGTTGAAAAAGGTTGAAGTAAGGATTCTGTAATGGCATTGATATGGGTAGTAAGTAGGTACATAGATATTGTTTTAGGCTATTGTGAGAGGAAGTAAAATATAAAAAAAATTAGGCATTTGAGGTCTAGAGTACAACAGACTAGTTTAGGTAACTTAAATAAATTAAGGTTAAAACCATTTAGGCGTCCCTATTTTCGAAAGGTATTCCCATTTTGGTTCCCTTCTTATAAAACTTCCTAATTGGGTCCTTAAAAGTGTTAATTTCATACAAATTAACCCCTGCCCTTAAAATTGAGTAACAATGTTAAATCTGTGCAGAGGTGGATAGAGGACGTGTTCAACCATTAAATATCAGACGAAACGTGGCAGAAAACTGAGTGATACGTGGCGTTTTATCCATTCATTAAAAACGTTAATTAGATTTGTAATTGTTAAAGCATTTGAAGAATGAAATTGTGAGTTTAAGTTCTGAAGTAGGAGACCCAACTCGACATATTTAGGGTTCATCGGTGTTGAAGAGGGTAGTTCTACAGTAGAAGACGCAACAATGTCCATGGCTCATTTGTGTTCCTCTTCAACTTGTAATGCATGCGGAAGAAAGCATTTTCGTTCTGCTGCGAGCTCTCATGGAGATGGAGGGTGGAACAAGAAATATGCATCGCTGATCTGCCATTATGGAGAGAAGACTGTGTTGAGGACTGCAAAAACGATGAAGAATCGAGGGAAATTGTTCTGAGGTTGCCCTAGGTATAAGGTGGGGAGTGAAAATGGAGGATGCAACTTCTTCAAGTGGTTTACTGATTAGGGAGTTGAAGAAAGTGTTAGCTGTGAGGTGTTGGAAGCAAATGATGAGAGGTTGGTGAAGACTTTTGAAAACCAAGGTGTTAAGCAGATCTTTGATGTGCAGAAAGCTGTGATGGGTCTTCAAAGTTGGATGAAATATTTGGTTGTGGTTGTTAGTGTTGTCTTTATAATGAACATGATTATAATTGCAATGCTCATGGGAAGGGTTTGATAATGTATTTAGTTGTAGGTTTTGGTCAGTACAATGTACTTAGTTGGTCGTTTTGGTATTAGTTGCAGGATTTGGTCATGTTATTGTACTTAGTTGGTCTGTTATGGTATTAGTTGTAGGTTTTGGGTAATGTTAATGTTTTGTGCTCTGAAGATATACCGCTTCAGATGTTTAAGATGTTTAATGTACTGCTTGATATGTTTAATGAAAATGATATTTTGGAAAGCATGAGTTCAGACTATTGGCACCTGATTGAAGGAGTAAAACATTATTTACCAAAGTTGTTTATTGCCACCTGATTAAAGAAGTAAAACAGTAATTGTACTGATATATATCAATCTGAATACAGAACTGAATGAGTAAAATAGGCACAAGAATTTCATAACTGAAACAGAGATTTTTATATAAATACCAAAAGGTAATCATTCATTGTTCATACAAACAGCCAACAATGTATAGGATAATATGAGCTATTACATGAACAATTCTTCAAGTGGCCTATTACATATGGTACCACTAAAACATCAAAGTCTTGTAAACATCAAAATCTGGTAAACATCAAAATATGGTAACATTAAAATGTGGCCTATTACATATTCTACCATCAAAATCTGGCCTATTACAAAATATGTTAAACTTCAAGTTGTATGTGTATTTGCTCCATCTGGTTGACCCTTAGGCAATGTGCTGCGTTCTCCCTCTTGCTGCCCTTGGCTTCGTTTGGGGCAATTTCTTTTGTTGTGTCCCACTTCCCTACAGATGGTACATCTCTTGAGTAAGCCCCCTTTTGACATTTTGGTAGTACTTTTCTTCAACTCCCATTGCTCGAATCTCCTTTTCTTCTTAGGACGACCAGGCAGCTGTCTTTTTTGTGGAGGCAAGACATCTGGACATTGAGTGACCTCCCATAGATGTTTTCCATTAATGCGGTATATAATGGAGGAATACATCTCTTCATAGGTTGACTTTTTAAACCATACAGGTAGATAGTCCTCTGCATTTAGGTTGAGAAACTTCATTGTTGTCAATGCATGCACACAAGGAATTTCACTGATGCTCCACTTCCTGCAGGAACATGTATATTTATCTATATCCACCACAAAGTTGTCCCCACTTTGGGACACATGTCTGATCTCAAAAAGTTTGTGTGCAGACCAGCTGTCAACATAAACAAGCATTAATTATATCATATCTGGGTAAACATAAACAAGTATATACAAATGTAATAGTTATGGATACATGGGAACCTAGTTCTTTGTTTGTAGTGCCTCCTTCTGCAATCTACTCAGAATTTTAGGACAATTTGCTGATTTAAAAGAAGTTACCCTTGACCCATTAGTTGCCCATCTCTTCATCATGTACAATCTGATGTCCTCCAACATTGTAATAATCGGTTTGGTCCTTATATTTACCATAACGCTATTAAAAGCTTCTGACATGTTATTTACCAAGGTATCACTTTGAGCTGTGGTTGTGAACCTTGATCTTGACCAAAACCTTCAAGGAAAAGAATTTTTAACTTAGATAATATGAAAACAAGTGTTGTGTTAGATAATCTGAAAAGTAGTATTAAGTAATAATGGCAAACCTTAGAGGAATTGCTATCAGATGTTTAAAAGCATCTTCATTAACCTCTTTCATATGTCTCATCTCAGTCTCCCACTGTTGTGGATGGGTTGCTGTAGTTGCCCTCCACATGAGCCTTTTCAAGTTTTTTCTAGGGAATTTTTTCCTGAAGTTGGCATATAAATTCCTTACACAAAATCTTTGTGCAACTCCAGGCCTGATCATAAAGCCTTTCTTTGTTGGTAGGATAGAGGAACCTTAAAAACCTGAGTTGGCACATCCCTGATCATAGAGTAGCCCTGGCCTGGTCCAGTCAGTTGTGACTAGTCATATGTGTTGGCGACGAAGGTGAGTCTGATGCGTTCAGACATCTAGGTCCTCTCCGGTGACCAATTGGGGGAAAGTAAGATCTCTACTGTGATGATAATTAGACAAGTAGTCTACCAAATAGGAACCATTTTGGGGTGTAAGGAGGATTAGGGAAAGGTAGGATCTCCACTGTAATAACACTTAGTGTAGTATGAAATATTAAATATGTAGCAAAATAAATAAATATATATATATATATATATATATATTATACTTTTTTTATGAACCTCTCAAAAGCATAAGGTGCAGACGCAATTGCATTTAATGTAGTGTTTCCAAATAATTGTCTTTATTTCTAAATAATTCACTGCGGGACCTTTTCTCATTATGCGGATGTTATTCCATTCAATATATTTCAATGAATGGTTTACAGTGTTGCAAATGTTTCCTTTTTCTCTTTAAAAATCAATAGTGCATGTTTTCTTTTTTATTATTATTCCATTCATTATATTAAATTTGCAGTGATAAATTTGTTTTAGCTTTCAATGATTATGCTATTATTATTTTCACATAGAATCCATGATTTTATCAATTACTGATTGGTATATATTTCTGTTTGGTGATAACATGACAGTATTGTCTATTTAAGATGATTGGAAGTGGTTGTGGAGCATGTTCTGTTACATATGACTTGATCTTTAAGGCTTAAACATGTGGTTTGATTATAATTCAAAGGTGTGTGAATTGGGAAAGACTGAAACATGATTTCATGGTTGCTTATGGTAGTTTCAAATGTAGAATCTCTTGGTGAGATTCTTAGTGTTTTAGAATAAAAGTAGGAGCTCAGTCTTGGGGGTCTTCCTGACGCTGCAATGGCCTTTCTTCTCACGTAGAGAGGATTGGACCATGTAGTGAGGAGTAGCAGGGGGCCTTAGTCTTGGAGGCTTCCATCATGTTCCAAAGCGCGGAACAGACTAACCTCGTGAGTGTGGCAGGGCGAGGGAGCCCAAGTATCACACGCCACCACAGGTGCATGGCCCGCCATAGCTCGACTATCATTCTAAAGTCCGGACTAGTCAAGTCTAGAAGATAAGATGCTAGGTTTTGTGTCTTATATTGTCTTACTTGCTTATACTTGACTTGAGATTAAATCTAATGTGCATATGCTAATATAATCACATGCTTTTTATATAATTAGCTCACCCTTGCTTGTTTGTTGCTTTGTCTGTTGTATGTGTTTTCTTTTGCAATGATCATTCATTTGGATGTGAGCAGAGGAGAATGAGGTTTCCTTGGAGACAGCTTTGGAAGGAACAAAGATGTTGCAGCTTAGTTCTCTAGGCTTTATACCATTTGAACTCAAGTTATTTTGAAGACTCTTGTTATATTTCAAGTTTTAAATTCCTAGCATTTTATAGGAGGATTATGATACTCCAATTCTAAATTCCTGTAATGTTTAAGGATGATTGTAATCCTAATTACTCTTGACTACTTTCCCATATTATGCATGATGATGTCTTGATTATGTATGTTTTTCTATCTAATTGGGATGTCACAGAAATCTAATATCAATATAACAAAAAAATTTGGTTGAATCATTTTAAAATATTCACTAGTGCAGTAAGGGGAAACGACAGCGGTTGTTTTGGCCATTTGGCCACGGTTCCCGAACTGCGGCATATTCAGCCGCGGTAGAAAGTCTGAGACCTTATGCCGCGGTTGTAACCGCGGTAGAATGTCTGGAGAATAGACCGCGGATCCTAACACACCAGCGGCCTAAACCTGTGTTTTGTTTTTTAAAAAAAAAATCAAAATCCTAGCATTATATGCCGCGGTTGGAACTGCGGTAAAAAGGCAGGAATATGCCGCGGTTCGTACCACAACCGCGGCCTAAAGGCTACTTTAAAAAAAATGAGAATTGGTACGTGGAACTTTCTACCGCGGTTGTGGTAGAAACCGCGGCATACGCCCCACTTTATACCGCGGTTGTGGTAACAACCGCGACATATTCCCCTGCTTTTTTTTAAAATAGCAGGTCTGTTTTTGTGATATCCAATACCACAAAAACAGACCTGCATATGAAAACATGTATACAAATTTAATTTGAACAGATCAAACATTTTCAAATGTATTTCAACATCACATAAGTACAAAGTCTAATAAAATACAATCTAATCAAATGCAATTTTTAAATCTAGTAACTAAGAACTATTATATAATCTAACTAGATACTTTGCAGCAGCTTTCCTGATGAATGATAGTGGCTTCTCAGGAACTGGTGTAGTAGTCTTGAACCTCTGCACAAGACAATTGATATTAATTAGTGTATATGAATTCTAACTTTTGGAAAAAATCAAAATTTGTTAAAGTTAAATGTTACCGTTTCCCAGCCTCTTGTGATATGGGAACGAACAATGTGGGTCATCCAATACATTACATAATAACCGCACTCATATGACCCAGTCTGTTTGTTACACTACAATATATGATCACAGTTGTAAATAGTTAGTGAATAACATTAAAATAAAACAACTATAAGAAAGTATGGCTTTAGCATATGTCAAACCTTGAGAGAAATCCAAGCAATCTTTCTACTGTTAGTAATTGATTTCCCAACAATCATCATACTTGCTGGTATAGAACTATATATAACAAAAAGTTGTTTTAGTATTCATTTATATAACAAAGAAAGTCCAAACATTAAGGTTTTTACCAATCAATTGCTTGTCTGAGTGTTGTGGGAGGAGGCCTGTGGAATGAGCAGAACCACAAAGCATAGTTCTCTTGCATAGACATAACAAGAAGCTGCCAATGACACCTGAAATTCATAATAACTTAACTATTATATATTAAAATCACATATGGAACTTTATTATGTTAACAAAGTTCACTTACCCGGATATATAAGGCAAAAAGTATATTTTCTTGCCGCTTGCAAAACTTCTCATCAGATTATTGTTGATCGTATCAAAATCATTTGATTCATGAATGGATTGGGGATCAATGAATCCATAATCATCATAATGCCCCAACTTGTTACTGACGCCAAACATATACCTGAAATCAAAAATTAACTTTGATATAAGGATACTTCATATATAAATCAATTTTATATATAAATAATTGCTCATAGACTTACATCATCCATAGCTGAATAATTGATATATTCAACTCTTCTGTTCCCGACGCATGCTCTCTAACATCTTGGCTATGAATGTATATTGGGACCTCAGAGCCTGTCCCAAATACATTAGCATCATACTCAACCTCCAAAGACTTATCTTCAAGGATGTCAGCTAGTAGATGCAATGAAGCAAGAGGATCATCCTCAGATAGAGGAATCTTCTCTGTGCTTGCGTCTGTTGTTACATGAAAAAATAGTATAAGTTTTGACATCAATAACCTTTAAAATTTGGAAGTGTAAAGAAGAATTTCATACCGGGGGGTCATAAACTGAACCAACCAAATGTTTAGGCCAAGCGATAAATGACTTGAATGCTTGTTCCACAGTGAAAATCTCATTTGTGGCAAGAGGAACTGAGGCATCTGGTATGATGATTTCGTCCACTGAGACCATCACCTCATCCTCTGATAGCTGCATACCATGAACAACAGTCGCTGACTTAAACTGTGTTCCACGAGCTACCAGGACCATCTCAGTATCGTCTAAAATATATAGCAGACATGGACTAGCATCGTCCATGTCATCCCCTGGGACGGCTGGTGCGGAACAACTTTCTTTCCCGCTTCTTCCTGTCAGAATAAATGTTAGATTATACAAAAGATAGAAATAATTGCACACATAAATGTTTATTAAGTTTACCTGTGGGAGGCACAACATGTTCTTGTTCCTGTACAGGAGATGGCACCGGGCGCATGCCATAGCTCTCAAACTGCTCCTGGAACATGGTGCTGAATTCAGCCCTGAGCTCTGATCTAAGCTCGGCCCTGATCTCCTCTCTAAGGTCTGCTCGGACCTTTTTTGTGATCTCTTGTGTCATCCTTTCTCTTTGTTCTTCTCTGTATGCATATGAAGGCTGACGAGAAGAGCTCCCAAAATAATCTTTAATTCCTACTCCAGGACCTGCACCACGTACACGTCCAGGGTGCTCAGGTCGTCCAATCGCAGCAACAAGAATATCCTGGCGACCCTCTGGAGTGAACTGACCTTGGGAGCTCTGCTCAACCAAGGAGTCCTATAACATTACAAAACATCATTATTCTTTAAAAAGTTCAATGTAGTATGAATAATTACAATTATTATTATTTTAGGAACAGTGATAACTTATAATTCTTTTGGAAATTTCTCGTGCAGTGTTGGAAGAGTAGGCGCCCGATGGTCTCATACGAGCCAACTTCCATTTGTCATGTCTAGAAGGTGGAGAAGGAGGCTGAGGGGGGCTACCACCCTGAGATGGTGGTCTAGCATCTTCCTTTTGCTTGAGGATTTTCTCCTCAAGCTTCCTATACCCACCACGAGATAATAGGTGGGGGTTTTTGTTATGAGCACTTGTTCCTTGTGCTTTGCTTCTAATTGCCTGTCACATACACATTAATTAATTATTTCATATGATATATATTTGTTAATGAGGAATTGAATAATATCAACTATACTAACCTGCCATTCCTCTGTCATCCGACTCTCTTTAAAAAGCCGCCAAGTCTCCTCATCAATGGACTTATATGTACTACATGGAGACTTATGTTTAAGGTGTCCAAAGATATATCTTGATGTCAACTTACTTTTAAAGTTTCTGAAGTTTTCAGCAACAGTTGACAAACACTTATTTCTAAGTGTTGCGACATTTAGAATGTCAAATGTCAGCTGAAATAAACATAATAAAGTTGTATCAGTACAAAATTATCAACATAAACAAATTTTATTTCAAATGATATTAACTAACTTACCAATATATCGTTCCATATAATGTTCCGATCAACCTCGAACACATGATCAAAAGATGGAGTGAGAATACCAATCTTATCATGTGCCACTACTCCAAGGTATGACCGGAAATCATCTGCATAGGGGCCAACTGCCACACCCGTGATCACGTTCACGTTCACTGGATTTCTTTCACCATTATTCTTTCTCATCAATAGTTGTTTCATCCTAGTGGGTCCTCTAGTGGATCTTGTAGGGGGAGCCTCATCCCCTGAAGAATGTGGATGATCAGCCATATATCTGTCAAAATAAATAGCAACATGAAATATTAATAAAAAACTTATGTAATATCATATAATTTAACAAAACATGTAATAGTAATCATATGAAATATATAAAAGGAAAACTTATGTGATATTAATAAAATACTTATACAGAAATTGAAAATTCATCTTATGTGATATTCCCTCATCATGATCTGACCGAATTGCATGTACATCGTCGTCAACTAGAGATTGGTCATCTAAATTTGTTGTAGTTTGCAATGAATGGTTATCAGCAATATGAATATTAATCAGATTCTCTTCATTAACTTCAATTTGTTTTTTGCCTTGAAGAGCGACATACCAATGGTCAGACGCAGGATCTTTGACATAAAACACCTGAGATGCTTGATGAACCATGATAAACGGTTCGTCTCGGTAACCCACCTTCCGAAAATCAACCAGTGTCATACCCGATTCATCTATTTTCACACCACTTTTATTGTCAAACCACTTACATTTGAACAATGGAACGAAAAACTTGGTGTAATCAACCTCTCATATCTCTTCTATTATACCATAATATCTCATTTATCCAAGTACATGAGATTGATCTTTTGATGTGGAAAATTGAAGCGACTCAGCTTCTAAACTAACTCCACTATTTTGTACTGTGCTTTTATTATCCAAAGTCTTCGTATAGAATGTGCAATTATTGACTTCATAACCTGTACAACACAGACATCAAACTTCAAACCATTTGCAAGCCACAATAAAGTTTGACAAGAATGTGGCTCTTTGTCAATTTCAGATTTGAACCAAGACATAAATGTTTTGTTATGTTCCATCAACTGCCATTTCTCTGATTGTCTTGGATTTTTATTCTTAACAATGGCTTTGTGTGTTTCTAGAAAAGGGATAACCTCATCTGTGTTGTTCAATATATAAAGATGCGCTTGCAACAATTCATCGCGATCTTTTGTCACCACATTCACACCTCGGATGCTTTTACTTGTAGAAAATTTATTCAACCATGATGTGCGAGGAACTCCTATTGGATTCGTTGATGTCATGTAATCTGAACAAAACTCGATACTTTCTTCTGCAATATACCTTTCAATCATCGAACCTTCAGGACGATATGGATTTTTAACGTACCCTTTCAAAATCTTCATATAACGCTCAATAGGATACATCCATCTTAAGTATACCGGTCCGCACAACTTGATTTCTCTAACCAAATGAACAAGTAAATGTACCATGATGTCAAAAAAAGATGGAGGGAAAAACATCTCTAGTTGACACAATATGATAACAATCTCGCCTTGAAGTTCATCTAACTTTGTAGGATCGATGACTTTACTACATATTGAAGAGAAAAATGAACACAACCTGTTTATTGTTTGCCTAACATTTTTGGGCAAAATTCCACGAATAGCCACCGGTAACAACTGTTGCATTAAGACGTGACAATCGTGAGACTTCATGCCAACAAGTTTTAAGTCCTGCATCGACACTAAACTCTTCATATTTGAAGAGTATCCTTGTGGTACTTTGATACTCTTTAAACAAAGACAAAAACTTATCTTCTCTTGTCTAGACATTGTGTAACATGCAGGGGGCAAATACGTACGTTTACCAATCTCCTTGGGTGCCAACTCTTCTCGGATATTCATGTCAACCAAATCCAAACGAGCATTCACTCCATCTTTTGTTTTTCCCTGAATGTTGAGTAGTGTACCAATCAAGCTATCACACACATTCTTTTCTACATGCATCACATTTATGCAATGTCGAACATCTAACTTTGACCAATATGGAAGATCAAAGAATATTGATTTCTTCTTCCAAGGGGTCGTTACAGATGACTTCTTGGATGTTTTCCCAAATACATGATGTATTTTATTAACTTTTTCAAGAACTTGAAGGTTAGTAAGTGGATTTGGTGCTTCGTCCCTCTCTTCATCTCCATTGAATGCTTTTTTTAACCTTCGATATGGATGATTACGTTTTAGAAATCTCCGATGACGCAGATACACCGTCTTTCTTCCATGTTTCAGTTGATGAGCTGCAGTGTTTTCTTCACAGATAGGACATGCTTTATGACCCTTGACACTGTATCCTGACAAATTACCGTAAGCTGGAAAGTCATTAATGGTGCAAAATAACATTGCACACATCAGAAAAGTCTCAGAAGCGAATGCATCAAATATTTCAACCCCATCAACCCACAACAACTTCAAGTCTTCAACTAGTGGGCTTAGATAAACATCTATGTCATTTCCAGGCTGCTTTCGACCAGATATCATCATAGACAACATCATGTACTTCCTCTTCATGCACAATGCAGGAGATAAGTTGTAAATTATCAATATAACAGGCCAACAACTGCGATTGGTACTCATATTACCAAATGAGTTCATTCCATCAGTGGCTAAACCAAGCCTAAGATTTCTACACTCTTTACCAAATTCGGGGAATTGTTGATCAATATTTTTCCATTGCTTTGAATCAGCTGGATGACGAAGTAGACCGTCAATTTTTCTCTCATCTGCATGCCATCTAAGGTTTTTAGCATCTTTGGGATTCGCAAACAAACGCTTAAGTCTGGGCACTATTGGAAGGTACCAAACTACCTTCAAAGCAGATCCATTTTTTTCTATCTGACCATTATCTTCACTATTGTTTTTTGACTTGTATCGTGATAACCCACATTTTGGACACTTTGTCAAAAATTCAAACTCTTTCCTATATACAATGCAGTCATTCGGACAAGCATGTATCCTTTTATACTCCATACCCATTGGACAAAGAATTTTCTTCGCATCATAATTACGAGTAGGTAGTGTATTTCCATCTGGCAGCATTTCATTCAACAACGTCAACAATTCTGTAAAACTCTTATCAGTCCATCCATTTCTCGCCTTCACATTCATGAGCCTTAACACAGCTGACAAACGTGTGAACTTAGTTGAACCGACATACAAAGGTGTTTCCGCATCAGTCGACATCGTCTCATACACATGAGCTTTGGCAAAATTTTCTGCGTCTCATGTCCTCTAATTTGTCTTCATCCGGTCGATCTTCTTCCATGGTGGAATCAGTAACATTTTCAGTTTGCGAGTCAGTCGGAAAGTGCATTTCTTCGCCGTGCCATATCCATGTTGTATAACATCTTAGGAAACCATCACAGATAAGATGTTCTCTAAGTTGAGTTGCGTTCAACTTTCTCCCATTCAAACAGTTCACACAAGGACATCTAAACTTCACTTCATCGTCACTTCTCCCCTCATTATGTTGCGCAAATTGTATAAATTCCTCTACACCTCTCTCGTACTCAGCACTAATGCGTGGTAAATTAATCCAATTTCGATCCATTCCTAAATATTACAAAATTACAATTATACAATTTTCTATATAAAATTATCAATTCAATCAACTCAGTCATACAATCATACAATTAATTTTATACCTATAAAATTTTATACCTATATAATTTTATTTCCAACAAAGTTAAAATCCTTCTTAAAATTATATATGCCTCGGTCAAAATGGTTCTTCTTAACTTGGTGTATAACTCTAACAAATTTTTGTATTTTACATTTAAATGTTTGTAATACAAAAAATTCCAACAAAAACCCAACTATCATAATCACTAACCAAATTACAACAGGATTTTCAAAATTCAAATTAATACAACCATAAAATCCAAAGGTTATATCCAGCAAACTCTAAAATTTTATTCAACTAATCAAACATTTGATGTTAAACAAACTAAAAAACTCATATATCAAATACAATAGTTTGATTAGCTTACCGTGATGGGCAGCACAGTGGAGGCGATGGCAGCAACGACTATGAAGGTGAGAAAGGCAAGGACGACCACGTAGGACTTGCGGCGGCGACACTAGTGGAGGAAGCCCTTCGGGAGAACAACGGTGGCAGGCGCGACAGAGAGGAATGGCAGGAGCGGCGGAGGCTGGCTGACGGAGAGACAAAACCTTGCAAATGGGGTACGACGGAGGAGAAGCACTGAAACTGTTTTGTGCGAAGTGTAGAAGACAAAACTGTTTGTCTGTCAAATTTCTTAACCTTCTGAAGAGAATCTACCGCGGTTCTACACTTAACCGTGGCATAAAGGAGCATATGCCGCGATTCTACACTTAACCGCGGCCTATTCATTTAAAAAAAATCCATAATGGCATTTTTGAAATTTTTTTACACTATATGCCGCGGTTAAGCGCCGAACCGCGACATATTCTCTGATTTTTTTCAAATTTACTCAGATGAAGGAATAGGCCGCGGTTGACCAGAGAACCGCGACCTATTCCCTAACGTTCTCCATTCTCCAACTGCCTTTTGGGGAATTTCAGAAGCAGTAGGGGGTATATGTCGCGGTTCTGAACGTAACCGCGGCATGTACCCCCTGCAGCTTCTGAAATTCCCCATCAGTTCAGACCCTGCATTAAAACTGCATGGGAATAGGTCGCGGTTCCCCTCAAGACCGCGGCCTATTCCCTAACGTTCTGATAATACCAACTGCCTTTTGGGGAATTTCAGAAGTTGTTGGGGGTATATGTCGCGGTTACCTACAGAGGCGCGACATATACCCCCTGTCAACTTCTGAAATTCCCCATCAGTCAGCATCTGTCAGCACCTGCAGTAAATTGGCAAGGGAATAGGCCGCGGTTAAGTGGAGAACCGCGGCATATTCTCCTGTTATTTAATTTTTTTGCATACGTGGCGTCAAAGATGATGGTTGACTGAGGTATATACCGTGGTTAAGTGGGGAACCGCGGCATATAAGTTAGATTTATTTACAAAACTGCCACGACGCACCATTATGCTGCGGTTTCTGGTGAACCGTGGCATAATGTGCGCTGTATAAACCCAATTTTTTACTAGTGATTAAAAGACTAAATTGAATTAATTAAAAGTTGAATCATTTAAAGAAATTAAAAGATTAAATTGAATTAAGTAAAAATTAAAGATCTAAATGAAATTGTAATAGTAATTAGAGACTAAAAAACAATTTTAGCCTTAAAAACTAATTAAGATGAGACATTGATGTAGTTCACGTAAAGAATGATATACCCATTTTAGACTATCTTTTATCCCTTTCCTTTTTTTTTTACACCAATATTTATAACCTTAACTGATAAAAACATCGCATTTTGTTTCGCATAGATGTTTTTTAGTTCATAAAGCAAATTCTTTACCTTAATCCCAATCTCAGAAATTACCAATCTTACTTTCTATTAAATCATCCAGGCAAGATAAAACAGAGATTCAATATACGTTTTTGTTTGTTTTCAATCACTTGAACCAAACAATCTTTATATATCCTGTATTACAGCTAGGTGTGACAATGAAGAAAGTGTAGTCAAATGTTCACACTTGCTCGAAAAGCATTTCAACTCTAAAGCTGATCATCAGCTTCAGTACCAAAGCTTCCTTTTTCACTTTTTTAAGACCAACATTCTGCACTTCAATACTTGCACACTGCAAAATTACTACTTTGCTTCTAAAATCTTTGAAACCAAATCATTTAACCCATTAGAAAGAGTTGTGTACTTCCCCTTTAGCTTCTAGCCATGTTCAGGAATTTGAGATATTCCTGACCTTTCAATGCTTCAGACATTTCAAACCAGTTTGTGATTCTGCAGAAGGTGTATTAGTAGTAGTAGTCCTTCTTGCTACATGATTTCTATGTTTAGTGGCTATGATGGGGACACAAATGCTTGTCTTGGAACTTGGTATCAGAGTATTCAACAGGTTGTCTCTGAATAAGCCAGTACCAGTACTCTCCAGTCTCACGCTACTCTTACCACCCCCACAATAAAACCCATTACTGCTATCTCCCTATGCCTTTTCCTTTAGGCAACTCTCTCAATTATTTCTTCTATCTTCCTTTGTCTCTACAACACCAAACAAAACAAGACTAACCACTCTTTCTTTTCACCTTTTCTTAACGGATAATGATACTTTTACAACACTTTTTTTACAATATTTTAATATCATTTACGTGTTATTATGTGATTGGTCCATGTTAGTATTTATTACTATTATTATTATTAGTATTAATTCTGGAATAATTTTGAACCTACAATATTTTAATATCATTTACGTGTTATTATGTGATTGGTCCATGTTAGTATTTATTACTATTATTATTATTAGTATTAATTCTGGAATAATTTTGAACCAAGTAACACGTAAATAATATTAAAATGTTGTCAAAAGGATCATTATCCTTTCTTAACAACTACTCAGTAAAATTTCAGAAAGCTTAATATCATTTACCATTAACCATAATCTAGAGATATGCTTACACTATAACACGACAAAACAAATATATACACTTGGTCATTTGTAGTTTTCAAAATATACAACATGAAGACACGAGTCTGTATATTAAATCATTGTAAATTATTTAATTAAACAATCAATATTTTTATACATGAAATAATCTATAAATAAAACAATTTAAATATATTGTCATTTAATATAAAAGTGTGGAATGGGTGTATGTGGTCTATTCGTGTTGGAGATGAGGACACATGATTTGTGAGGCAAGCTTCATAGCACACAGATAGAAACTAGGGTTAATTTATATATACATAGACTTGAGTGAATTTGTATATAGAAAAGGATTTCTGTTTTCCATTGGTGTGATTCAAAAAAATTTCAAGTCACAGTTAATTTCCCTGGCGTGAGCCATGGTCACGGTCACAGACACTGGACCACGCTATATTCTCAGCTTCCCACACTGGAAACTGTAGAGAGATTCGCTGTCTGAGTAATAATTACAATGTTTCTTGCTTTGGAGCGAGCAAAATCCAAAGCCTGCAAGACCTTATTCATACTTTTGGTCATGCCAAGACTGGCTCAGTTTCCAGCACAAACAGTAACCTTGAACTAAATTAGAAGACCTATCAACAACCTGGTTCTTCATGCATGCATGATTATGAAGCTCAATCAGCGTCACAATGGAGACAATGTTGTTGGCCACATATATTATATGCTGCTCAATACGTGACCACTCTTGGATGTGCAATAGTTTCACATGCAGAATTTCATTTTTGACAATACATGCACAAACCTCTGTGCAATCACTTTCAAGTTTTAATATTTATTACTCACTCTATCAATATCTTTTGTAAAGAAATTCACTTGAAAGTGATTTATGCTCTGTCAAATCTTTTAATTTAATGGTCTACATCAGATCAATTGATTACCATGCCATAGCATACATGCATGCATTTCATCCAAACTATATGCATATGCATATGCAGACAAAATTTGTTCCCTCGAATATACGACAAATATAGGTTCTGTGTCTTTTAGGATTTAAGGACAAACAATGTCTGCAAAGCTTATGGACTATGGCATTGTAACGCGGTATATTGTTGGATGTTTTTATTTAGTTCAAATGATTTTAATGTTTAAAAAGAACAAAAAGTTAAATACAGTGGGTTACCTATGCCCTAGGGCAAAAGCTTATATCGTAAAAGACATTTCTTTATGTTTTAGTTTATATGTTAACTAATTATATATGGCCTATCAAATTATTATTTTCACTATAAAATAGCTTTGCTCCTGATTTTCTGGAAATAGAAGCACACTATAAACAATTAGCAGCAAGTTCATTTACGTCAAGAGAATTTCTAGATAAACACGTGTTTATTGTAGGCATTTTCTTAATTTAAAAGCTTGTGATAACGATGATCAAATTTAACAATTAGTTAGCTGTCTTTTTGAATTTTGACGAATTTTGAGTATTTGATAAACTCGTTAACATGTAGCATTCTTTCCTATGAATCTTAGTGTTTAATAAACTCTTCCTTACAATTGCCATTGTCCTCCACAGTGTATATATATATATATATATATATATATATATATATATATATATATATATATATATATATATATATATATATATTGGTTTATCTTTATCCGAAATTGTTTGTCAAATGTTTTAAAGTCTTTTGTTAATCTAAACAATTAAAAAACACAATTTACTTTCTCTCATGTTTTTTTATTGAATTTCGATATGTTAACTTTTTATGAAAAGGTCATGCATCATTAATTTATTAGTGTGTTTATATTCATTGGACCAATCACAAATTATTGTAAAAAAGTTATTAAAAAAACATTTTTTTGTATTTTTTTTTATAAAATTTTATGCCAAATGATTTCTTCAATAAATTTTCTTAAGAGCAACAATTAAAAAAGAAATATAAAATTTTATATTATTAGCATATTTTAATAAAAAAAATTATTTAATAATTGTTCAATTAGCATGCATGCCAAAGCGGTGTCTGCCCCCAATCACTTTCCAACTGCACTCTGTTTAAAGGTTGAAACTTAAAACTTGAATCTCGAAACACTTCACTCTTGCTGCAAACCAGCGCGTGGCTTCACACTCTCCACCCGCTTTCAAATTTGCTTTCACACCATCAACTCTCACACAAAAACAAGGTCAGCAGCAACCAAAAAAACCACTTTAACAACATATAAGAAACCTGTTCCTTTTCTGTGTCCTCATTTCCCTTCCCTTCCCTTCCATCCCTCTCCCTTATACAAAAGCTTTGTCCTTTGCCACAAAACGAACCCACATTCCCCATTCCCATGCAAAAACTCCATCTGGGTCATCCCCATTCTCCGTCAATGGACACCACACCCTCTTCCACACCTTTCCAGGACCTTACAGAAGCTTCTCCAAAGCCTTCGAAGAAGACAACATTCACCTCCTTCATGACAGCCCCCTCTTTCAAAGAGGACACCTACTTCGTCTCCCACCTCAAACCCTCCGAAAAAAAGGCCCTTCAAGACCTTAGGGACAAACTCCTCGCCTCCTCGGACTCCTCCAACCCCGTTTCGATGTGGGGCGTGCCCCTGGTCGACGGCGGCGACAGAGGCGATGTGCTGCTCCTGAAGTTCCTCCGAGCGAGGGACTTCAGGGTCCACGACGCCCTTAACATGCTCCTCAAGTGCCTCGCGTGGAGGACCGAGTTCGGAGCTGACAACATTGTGGAGGAGGAGCTGGGATTCAAGGAGCTCGAAGGAGTGGTGGCATACACTCACGGGTACGATAGAGAGGGGCACCCTGTTTGCTACAATGCCTATGGGGTGTTCAAGGATAAGGAGATGTATGAGAGAGTGTTCGGGGATGAGGAGAAGCTGAAGAGGTTCTTAAGGTGGAGGGTTCAGGTTCTGGAGAGAGGGATGAAGATGCTTCACTTCAAACCCGGTGGGGTCAACTCTCTCATTCAGGTCACTGACCTCAAGGACATGCCCAAGAGAGAACTCAGGGTCGCTTCTAACCAGATACTCTCTCTCTTCCAAGATAACTATCCTGAAATGGTAGCTCGCAAGGTACCTTGTTATGTTATTTTGTTAGTTTTAGCTGGAAATCGATACGTATTAGTAAACTTACCATCACTGTGTTGGTTAGAGTGGTTTGTATTTTATCAACCAAGTTCTTTGTTCCAGGAGTGTTGTCGACTAAAAAATGTGATTGAAAGTGGAGACTTTATTAAATGTAGCTAATGAGGTCTCTTACAACTTGATATTGAAGAACAAGAAGCCAGAGAATTATTCAGTTTTGTAACATGCAAACAAAAATTAGAATAAATAAAACTTTTATGTAAAAGAACAGAAACCAAGATCTTAAAGCTGCTTCATGAATGCAATTATGGCCAATGTCAAGAATTTTACCACAATTGTTACTGCATAGGTTGCATTTCTTTGTATTGTTAAAGAACAGTATGAAACTGCTACTGCTCTTTAATTTTTTCTAGTTTTAATTTAGTACAGAAGTTTAGTTCATTTTGTGTGTGCTTATCCAAACTGATCATTTGTTCTTTGCTTGTTATTTTTGTCATGTCATCTACACCTTTTAGTTTTGGTGTGATGTGAATTTCACTACTTTCTTGGTTTCAGATTTTCATCAATGTGCCATGGTACTTCAGCTTGTTATATTCAATGTTCAGTCCGTTTCTGACCCAAAGAACCAAGAGCAAGTTTTTGATCTCTAAGGAGGGAAATGCTGCAGAGACACTCTACAAGTAAATTTTTATTGAAAGTGTGATTCGGGAACGCCTTCTTTCTTTTAAAACTTATTCATAGAAAGATTTCAAGTTGGCTCTCAACTTTTATCTTACAGTTTTGTGTAAAGTTTTGTTTTATTCATGAATTTTTATTTTGTGTTGAAGTTGACTTTCCTTGTTACCCTTTGTGTTAAACCAGACTTGTACCACACAAAATGCTTCTTACCCCCACAATATCTCTTGCTTTTGTAGTTTAAGATGGGGTTATTGTTATTGTCTTTTGTTCAGATTTATAAGGCCCGAGAATATTCCTGTTCGGTATGGTGGATTGAGTCGATCCAGCGATTTGGAGAATGGTCCCCCAAAACCTGCTTCTGAGTTCACAGTTAAAGGGGGAGAGAAAGTGAACATACAAATAGAAGGAATTGAGGTTACAATTTTCTTAAGTTCGTTCCTTTCATTTACCCTATGAGAATTGTCAAGCTAAAGAATTGAATTTAATTAAAATGCATTATTAGTATATCAAAAGAAAATGTAAAATTGTTTTACACTGTGTGTGTATGATGGTGGTTGAACTCTTTAAATGCTTGTGTTATGGTACATATGGAAAAGATCATGGATTTGTTGTTAACTTGTTATTGGGTGGTGATAGAGTGGTGCAACAATTACATGGGATATAGTGGTGGGAGGCTGGGAGCTGGAATACGGTGCTGAATTTGTCCCAATTGCAGAAGGTAGCTACACCTTAGCAGTTGATAAGGCAAGGAAGATTATGGCCACAGAAGAAGCAATCCACAACACTTTCACATCAAAAGAAGCTGGCAAAATGGTACTCTCTGTTGATAACTCTGCCTCAAGGAAGAAAAAAGTTGCTGCTTATCGCTATTTTGTGCGCAAATGCAGCAACACACCATCTTCAGAGCTTCAATTAAGCCTCAAATAATTGTACCAACTACACAAAATGTAATCTTTTACTGATGCAGTTAATTAATTCTCTAAGTTTTTAACTGTTTTGGGTTATGATTCTGTACTTGGTTGAGGCAAGTTAAAGGTAGTAACTTAGTATTGTATTAGTATAATGTAAAAAGAATGGAAGAAACGTGGTAGAGCATGATGATTTGGTACATAAGAAAAAGCAAGTTGGTTTGCTTATACAATTTTAGTATTTGGTCGTGATTGTGATGACTTTTGTCAGCGGCATTGTTATTTAGTGGCATGTGTGAGGAAAGTAAAAGTACTTTAGTTTGCTCACAGTCACAGAAGAGAATTGAATTGAGTGTTACCTGCTACGAATGGATTTGATTTGATATGATGTATGGTCCCTGCATCTGAACGGTGATCAAAGACCAATGAAGACTTCACGGGCTCTGGATGTTGAAATTCAATGATGCAGCATCTTTCCTTGACTAATGCATTGATGGTGATGTCTGAATTCTGCAATGGTTTGGTAATACAGAATCAGATTTTTTTAAAAATTATCAATAGCATTTAAAATGATGTTTTTTTGAAAGATTATGATTTTAAAATAGTATTTCATTCATGTCTATTGAATTTTACGAGTTGTTATATTCTTATATCACATCAGATTCAGAATATTTTAAGTATTTTGCCCCACTATGCACTGTTAAAAGTAAATATTTTGTGGAAATGTTACCCCACATGCGAACTGCTTTTCCAGAAGCACTATGAATCTAAGTCCTTTTTCTTTGTAAGCCTTTTAGATAGATTTATTAAAACATTTCCAAACAATAAAGAGGCTTGTAGTACATTCGAACATATCTTCCTTTCAAAGCACCAAATATCTTAATTAATAGTGGTCATTTTCTTCCCAACCATGTACGATTTTAGACAGTGAAAAACCAGCGGAAGATTGAATAGAATAGTAGAATGTGGATTTTGTAGTGAGAAGTGGGTTAAGATGTTGAAATTTCCGTCTTATAGTAGAAAAGAGTGTGTAGGTTTATGGAGTTACTGTATTTAGAAGAATATTTCTAAGTTACGAAAGTGTAGCAGCAGTTGCTTGTTAAGATTTATAGATATATGAGGAGCGGCATTGATTTTCTGATGAGTACTGACCCTACTTTTGTTGTCAACCTGCGTAATAGTACGTTTTTGTTTGGTTAAAACTAAGAATAACGAGAATTAGACAAATATTTTTTTCACAATTAATAATAATAATCATAAACACAATTATAGAGTGATTTTTATTAATAAATGATGTTCAAATATTATAAAAAAATATTGTCTAAATAATTATCTTAAAACTAATGTTTGTACAAAGTACAATTAGAAATTAGGTTTAAGAAAACACTACTTACAGATAGTTTTCGGTTTGATGTTGTCAATTAATTACTTAATGATTTAACATAATATTATAGAGAAAATATAAATAAATTATTAAACATCTAATTCAAATAAAAAAAAAATCATTCGATACTAAGAATGAAAATTGATTATATATTAAAAATTTGAAACTTAGTTAAAGTTATTTTCTACGCTTAATATGTTATATCTTATATTACTGACTGATGTAACATCATTTATTATCACTAATACAAGGAAATTTTTAATTAATTAATAATCAATTTAAACACTAATTTTTTAATAAAAAAATTGCGATAACTAATGTTAGAAATTAATTTATAATTCAATTTGAAAATTAATTATAATTTTTTATTTATGATAAAAACTATTTTAAATATCAATCATTTTTAGTTTATAAATTTATATATAAATTAATCATTATAATTTATTTAAGTTTTTCAAATATCATCATGGTCGAAAATAATATTTAAACTTAGATAAATAATATTTGTATTAATAGCTAAAGTAAATATAATTCAAAACTTAACAAGAGTAAAAGCCTAGCTCACTGAACATTCAAGTTGAACATTGCCTTTTTAGGGTAGTACATAGTTTCTTTTCCTATAGACATATAATTAACTAGTATTTAAAAGTTTTATATCACACTATTATGAATGGTGAAAGTGTACGAAGCTTTTGTATTTTAATATAAGAGTGTTTTAATCAAGTTTGTATTATATTTAAACTTTAATTTATTTAATTATGTACTTAAGCTGTGTTAGTGATGTATAGTGTTAGTTTTGTATTTGGATGGAGGAAAATGGTTATGTTAAGGAGAATGGAAGAATAGTAACTTCTAAGTATTTAAATAATAAACAATTTTGCATTATAAGAATAATAAGGCGACTTAGTGATAAAGTAAGAGAAAAATGATGAAGAGAAATATATTTTGATTTATTTTTATTTTTTTTACAAAAAGCTAATTGGAATAACTCTTTACTAAAATACAAAAATTATGAGAAGATTTTCAATTATTTAACAATCAAATAAGCTTAATCGTTAATTTAATTTCCACTTTGGTAGGAAGTTTCAAGTTGGTTCTCATTGGAAAAAATTTAATTTATTTTCTAAATTTTAAAAAAATGTCACAATTAAATCATTTAAGAAAAATATACATTAATGGCGTGTCTTAATTAGATCAATATATGGCTTTTAAATTTTTTTTTTGGGACAAATTTTTTTTGTCACGTGTTCGGTTCCTAGAATGACACATGATACTATTAATGGCATACAAAACAATGTCACATGTCACTATCAGTGTTAAGTGTTATTATCTTGATTTCAATTTAGTTCTTTTATATATATATATATATATATATATATATATATATATATATATATAAAATTTAATTTAGTTTTAATTTTTTTTTAAAATGAAACAATATTATCTCTCCAAATTGAGACAAAATTTATTATTTGTATGAATGTTATAATAATTTTTATTAAAAATAAATTTTTAGCATATTACATTATTATATATTATTAATCCATATTTTTTTATAAGATTAAAAATAATTAAGTATACATATTTTTACGAAAGAAAAATAAGTATTAAAACCAATATCTTATTAATCTATGTTATTTTATAAAAATAAATTAATTAATACCATTTATATAAATAATAAATTTGGTTCTCTTTTAATTTGGGACCAAATTTATTTTTGGTATAAATGTTATACTAATATTTATGTTAAAATTTAATGATAAAAAATCATTATTAACAAAACATGAGTTAATAATATACACTAATCTAATATGATAAAAAATTATTTTTAATAAAAAAATATAAATATAATATTTATATAAATAATAAATTTGTTCTTAATTTGGATATGAAGAATATTGTTTTATTTTAGAAAAAAAAAATGAACTAAATTAAATTAAAGAATTATAGAGACTAAATTAAAAGAAATACAATTACACTTGACATTGACACTTATTTTTGACATTGTCTTTGTCACATGATACTCGCAGTATCATATGTCACACCAAGGATTTGAGACGTAATAATAAAAAAAATTCAATTTTGATAAAAGAATTAAAATTAAAAAGTTAAAAAAAAAACAATATAACATGCTTTTTAATGCCATTAGTTATATATTTTTTAAATAAAACCTAATAGAGACATTTGTTCAAAAATTCCAATACAATTTGAAAAGTTTTCAAAAACAAAAATTAACTTAAAATTTTCCGACTAAAATGAAGATCAAATGAATGATTAAATTTAGAAATAATATTCAAAATACAAAATTAAAGATCATATAGTAAACAAATTCTTAAAAACTTTGAAAGACAAAAAAAAACACATTCATCTTATCATTAGTTAATTTTACTAATTAATTTTTTTTAATTTATCACATTCATCTCATCATTCATTAATTTTTAATTTTGGTGATCTTTCTTTTCATTTTTCTTCAAATTTTACTGTCTTTCTCTTAAAATGCAAAGAACACAACTTTCAAATTTATTCCCAGTCAACTCCACTCAAAACAACAAACACATGCTAGGTGAGTAGCACATCCTTTTAAGAGAAAGACTTACACTTAAATGAGGGTTTAAGAGAAATGTCATTTTTATTTAAAGAATGATAGTTATTTAAAATAATATTTCTCAAATATGGTTCCTTATTTCAAAGAACATGTTTACGATCTGTCTAAGTCATTTTGAATGTTCTAATAAATAGTGCTATGCAGACCAATGCATAGTGTGTATTAAGTTGGGGTACTCATAGGAGACATATTCAATTTTTTTTTCTCATAATCTTAGTCATATGAAGTTATTAAATGCCAAAAAACTTACGGAGGTTCGTGCTATTTATTTAGAGGTAAAAATTTCAATAAAATTTAATGTGCATAAAATTATCTTCTCATATGAAATTAATAAAATAATTGTTATAGACACAATTCTTTAAGATATATTAGTTCCATATATTCAAATTTAATATAATATTTTGAAAGTTACGAATTCTTATAATTATTTATACAATTAAATATATTTGTAATAGAAAAATTTGAATTTGTACCTATTTTAAATATTAATATATTTATATTTAAAATATTAAAAATAAATGGTATAGTCTTTTTAATCTAATATCTTAAATTTATTTACGTGATAACCAATGTTTCGGATAAATATTTGAAAGAATAACCAATTTAAATATCACCTAAAATATTGATTGAAATGTAAACAAAATTAATACATCTAAGTTAGTAGAATTATATTTAATTTTAAAATTTTTAGACAAAACTATATGTGACATGAACAAATTTTAATATTATATTAAAATTTAGAAAATAAAAATATATTTAATTCTTGTAAATTTTTACTCATTCTACCATCTTGGTTTTTATTTTTTAACTTCCTTATTATCTTTTATTGTTATAAATGATTATATTTTATCAGAAAAACCTATAATTTTACAAGTATTGGATGAAGGTGCATAATAGGAGAATTACAAAGACAAAGAGAAAAATGTTTCTACTAAATATAGTCAATGATATTATTTATATCAATTACAACATTTAAAACCTCATAATTATTTTATAAATGCACCAAAACATTAAAAAACGAATAGTATGTACGCATTCACTAAATAATTATACACTTTATGTATACTTTATCTATAACTATGTATAAAGATAATATAGATATTTTTTTTTTGGTTTTTTAAATTTAATTTTCTAAATAACTACTTTTTAAATTTAAATAATTATTTATAATAAAAAACTATTTTTCAGTTTTATTATTTAGTAACTATTATTTTAAAATTAAAATACTGAATTATACAAGAATTATTTTTTATCATTTTAGTAATTACTTTTTTAAATTTAAATGATTATTCATAATATTATTTACACAATATTACTTATAATATTTTTTAGGGTTAAATATGTTTTTAGTCCCTATATTTTGGGGCGATTTTGGTTTTAGTCCCTTTTCAAACTAAGGCACAATTTAGTTCTTCAACTTTACAAAACTCTGGTTTTAAATTATACCTTAGTTTGAAAGAGAGACTAAAACCAAAATTACTCCAAAATATAGGAACTAAAAACATATTTAACCATATTTTTTATTTCATGTTCGAGGCTGAATTTCTATTTGATACCCGCTTAAAAGTGATTTAATTTGATTTCCAGATTTTTGCTTTTTTAATAAGTCCTTTCTTTAAATTCACAGTAACATGTTAACTTCGTCTTAGATGAAACACTTTTTCCTCTCTATCCTCTGTTGTTCTTACTGTAACACTCTCAACTTTTTCTGTCTTCTCTCTTCTCTCTCTTCTCTCTCCTCACAGTCTGATATACGTCCTCTCTTCATCTTCTGTTTCTCCCCCAATAGTACTAGGACGAAACTTGGGTGGGAAAACCCTGAACAAATTACTTGCACACGTTTTACACATTGCAGCTATTGATGGTTCTGTGAACTTTGCAGATCAAAAAAGAAACAAAATCAACAAGCTCTACTAATGAGACATCTTTGAAAGATATATGGGGATCAACTGCTTCCACTCCACCACTCAAGCTTCAAATCCCGGGTTGCTGCTGCTAACAGTCGTCCTCCAAATCTATTAGAGATGTCCTTCTAAAATTTTAATGACACTGAAGAAAGTGAGAGGGAAAACTGAAACAGGAAGAACAATCCTGTTTAATCCCCCAAATTCCAAACTTGATCCCGAAACCCTAACTAGTCCATAATTGTGTGTATAATTGTGAAATATGGATGTCGAAGATATCCTGGGATTGCCAAAAAACTCATTCCCCTCTCTTGAGAAGAAGTCTCGACCTCCCAAAGAGTCTCAACGAAAACCTGATGGCATTTCGCGCGAGGTGTATGCGCTTACAGGTCGATTGGCCCCTCTTATGCCTTGTATTGAAGCTTCTCAATTGAAGAAAAAGCCTCCTCCTCTCGAAAAGATCACTTGGCAGTGGCTTCCTTTCACCAGCTCTGCTCGTAAAGATAATCTTCAACTTTATCACTGGGTTCGAGTTGTCAATGGTGTTCCTCCTACAGGTGACTATTCTTTTGCCAACTATAATATGGCAGTTGATGTGATCAAATACACAGATGAGGTATATGACAAGTATTTGATAAATCCTACGTGCACCAAAGAGGAGACCGATCAACTATTTGATTTATGTGAGAGATTTGATCTCCGATTTGTTGTAATAGCTGATAGGTTTCCATCATCTTGGACTGTAGAAAAATTAAAGGATAGATATTATAGTGTTTGGCGGGCTATATTGGTTGCTAGAGCTCCATCTTCTGGTGATGTTGCAGCACATCCTCTTGTTAAGGAACTGTATAGTGTTTCACAAGAAATGGAGCGAAAGCGTGCACTGTCCATGGTCCTCTCTCAAACAAGGCAACAAGAACTCAGAGATGAAGAGGTTCTTGTTGAAGCAAAAAGAATAGCTGAATCTCTGCATTCCACCCAAGGTTGCTGAAGAGTCTCACTTGGCTGCTTCTAATGCTGGTGCAGAAGCTACAGAGAGAGCTGTCCCTGGTGAAACTGTATCTCCATCGAATGTGCAACTTCCATCAATGGTTGTGCCTCCTACATTATCAGATAACGCATCTACTATAGCTTCTCTTCGCATGCTACGTGTATATTTGAGAACATATGCACTTGAGCAAATGGTGCAAGCCGCAAACTCATCTGCTGGACTTCGGACTATCAAACGGGTTGAGCAAACCTTGCAAGACCTTGGGGTTAATTTGAAACCAACAGATCTCCCATCTTTAGCATGTCCTGAGAAGCTGGACTTTATTTCTCACGCTGATAACGCTTTGTAGGGATACCAGGTACAAAAATGGCTTCTATAATTTGGATATGCATGTATATAAGTTTAGAAACAGGAATTCCGGATGTCTTTGAAGGCTTATGAATGCTGAAATTCGGAACATTTGGAAATACTACATTGCTTCATGTATGTTTCTAATCGTTTTCACCCTTGCAAACCCATTTCTAATAAAATCCCCTGTAGAAATTTTGTTCCTAATTCTCTCGCCTTGTTATGATCTGTGTATTTTGTTAAATAAATTTTTGCTAGATCATAATTTGCAGAGAAAAGCCTTAACTATGAAGTTGAAATAAATTTGTTTTCCAGATTTGTACATGGACTCTTCTGCTGTTGTAAACACCAACTATTCTTGCGTAATAATGGGATATTGTGCAATGGAATCGTTAACTAATCAAAGGAGATATAACCGTTGTATGTAAATAGTTTAAGAAAAATATTTTACTATTTTCAAAATTTCTTATTTGTACTTTTTGTGAATAAGGAAAAAGAAAAAATGGTAACATTATAAAAACATTTCTCGAAACAAAATAAAAATAAAGCATTGGGTTAAAGTAGACAAGTTTTGCATATTATTTTACATTTTAGTTAACGGTGAAAAAGAAATAAATATCATCTAAACAAGTATTTAAATAAAATCGAGAAGAAACAGTAAATTAATACAAATAATTAAAAACTCTTGAGTGAAAGCAACAGTGAAGGGCAAGATTGGGATCTAAGTTAAAAAATTACAAAGAAGTTGAGGAAGCATTAAAGCACTGCATAATCCTTGAACCTTACGTGAGCATTAGCAGGCAATTTTATCCGTTAAGAAAACAGTAGAAAGAAACTCCTGAACAAGACAAGACAGAGAAATCACTACATTTAAGAATTTAAAAATCTGCAAAGGTGGTAATTGAGAAAGAAGTAGAAACGAACAACCTGTAAGAAGAGATGATGATGAAGTAGTCAAAGAAGTAAGAAGCATTATAGAGAAAGAGAAAGAGACAGATGGTGTTTTATTTGTTGGGTGTTGAAGAAAAAAGAGTTATAATGATATTATAATGATGTGACAGAAAAACACGAAAAAGAGAAAGAAGTGTCAGGAATAGCAGAAGAAGAGAGAAAAAAAGAATACTGCCACGTAACTGTGAAGTTAACGCCGTTTCTAGCTATTTAAGGGAATGACCTATTAAAAGCAAAATCATTTATCTGGGAACCAAATTAAATCACTTTTAAAAACGGGTATCAAAGAGAAATTCAGCCTCCAATTTGGGAACTAAAAAGGTAATTAAGCATATTATATAGTAACTATTATTTTAAAATTAAAATACTGAATTATTATACAAGAATTATTATTTTTATCATTTTAGTAATTACTTTTTTAAATTTAAATGATTATTCATAATATTATTTACACAATATTACTTATAATATTTTTTATTTCAAAAACTAAAATTTATTTTATTTATATAATTATAACTATATTTATAACTATATATTTTTTTTTTCAATTTTACATTTTTAATTATTATTTTTAAATTTTAAATAATTTATAGATATTCATATATCTATAATATATATTGTTAATCCGATTATGTTATATATATTATTTTTATTTTATATTTATTTTTTATCTTTAGTTAATTTTTTATTATTTTTTATTTGTATTTTGGGTTTAAATTATATTTCTTCTATTATACATAAAGGATCCTATCAGTATATTCAACAACACAAGATAGATTAATCTCATACATAATTTTTACTATATTCAACATGTATCATTTTGAAGAAAAAAAAATTGTTGCCTCTATCACTACACCCATCACTGCTAGTGGCGGCGCTATCTACCGCTTCTGGCGGTGTCATCGTCTACTGTTGTCGTATATTAGAACCACTATCGAAGTTTCAGTTTCGATCGACGATCACATAATTTTGATCGGCTCGGCCAGGTGACCACCATGCCATCAACGACACCTTCATTGGAGCTCCTACGCACTCTCAACGACTTTTGAAATTGTAGATTTGCTCCTTTTTCCATCGTGCCTGGTGGCATGTCTAGTAGCAATTCAGAGCGTCAAGGTCGCTCATTTTTGTTTTTGAAGTTCATCTTGTGTTGTCGCACGTCCTGTCTTCAACCCACGGATACCCGCATAAAAAAATCCGCGGGTTTTTTCCAACCCACGGATACCCGTTTTAACCCAATAATACTTTTAAAAAATAATATTTTATTAATTTTTTTCTTCAAAATGGGTAGATCCAAACCTTTTTTTTAGGTTTTCTTCTATAACATTCAAGATGGGCCAAGCTCAAACCCTTCTTTAGGGTTTATTTCTCAAGTTCAAAGTAGTCGTCATTTTTCTCCCCATCTTGTGCGTTCGAACAATAACCCTCACATCGCATATCCTATTGTGTTGTCAACTTTCGCTTCGCGATGAACTTGCACGCGAAATCCTTGTTCGTCCCCTTGCACGCACGGAAACGTCGTCCCGAATTGCCCCTGCCCCAACTTCCTCCCCAAGCTGAAGAAGTCCTTCATGTTCTCTGTTTTTCTACCCAGCACGAACTCGACTTCTAGTCCCATACTGGACAAGCGTTTCATGTGTGTGGGTTTCTTAGCCTTATCATCGGAAGTTGACTCGGTGTGGCTCGACGTCGGCTTCTCGTGGTCCAGCGACTAGGGAATTTTGACCGGCTCGGGTGGCGTGTTCTGCACCCAGCTCGGGGATCCGATGGTTTTGAAGGCGCGGGTTCCAAGGCTTTCTGGGTGTTCGATTCTGGAGTCAAGGTGTTGGTCTCGGCGGAAGGAGGCAGAATCCCAAATCTTTTTCTCTCTAAAGACGAAACAGAAACGGAAATGGGAAGGAAACTTCGCAGATCTAGTGCCTCACCGCTTCCAAGCTGCCACCGCCTTCAAGCTTTTGGCTTTAGTGTGATGAGAGAGAAAGAGAAAGGACAGAAAGAGCCACTAAGGGTGACCCTTCAAAAGAAACCCTGGGATTTTCTTTACTGTGACGGTAATGCGAATATAGGAGAAAAAAAAATTAAGATTTTGGGTTACAACAGCTTATAAAATAATTTAAAGGACAAAGGGTAAAATTGAAATTTCATTTTCCAGACGGGTTGCAAGTACCCGCGGATACGAATAGTATGATATCCGAACCCGAACCGTTAATAAGCGGGTATTAAAATACCCGTTACCCGTTACCCGCGGGTACTAAATACCTCGTAGCAGTTTTATCCGCGGATACCCACGGGTATGAGTTTTTATGCCATCCCTAGTTTCACCTGTCCACATATGTTTTTTCCATGGAAAACATGGATTTTGTTAGTTTATTTAGAGCGTTGTGGCTCTCCAAAAATGACATCTTTATCCACTGGATGTCAACAATGCATTTCTCAACGAAGATTTGGAAGAATATATTTACATGGAGCAACCTCACAGAATTGTTGCTTAGGGGAGTCTTTTGGGTTGATATTTCGTCTTCTATGTCGTCTTGTAAACCATTAGTAATTCGGTGTCACTCGAGCACAGAAGCAAATATTTTCATATGAATTATATTAGTAACAAGTTTAGTATATATGATTTGTATGCACTAGCTTGAGGGGAGTGTTAGATATATTATCTTTATTTTATATTTATATTTTATCTTTAGTTAGTTTGTTATTATTTCTTATTTGTATTTTGGGCTTAGGCAATATTTCTTTTATTATAAATAAAGAACCTAATGTGTATATTCAATACAAGGAAAATTAATCCCATAAATAGTTGATGAACGTTTGACAAGTGTACCAATCATTATTGTAGTAACAAAATATCGTCCTCTAGGGTTGAATGAGTTGAGTATTAGATTACTAATTCACGTAATTTTGAGCAAAAGAAAATCAAGTGAAATAATGAACATAAACAAATTATGATAATTCAATTAATATAAACAATGTTACAAAATTGATTTCATACTTTTTCAGCCATTTTCAATTGATGTGCGAATTATAATTATTCACTTGAGTTTATTAAGAGCTTGTTTACCCCTAATTCCTTAGACAGGAAAAAATATTTGTTGAATTATAACCCCTAATCCCTTAGGTCAGTTACAAAATTCAATAAAATCATGAAGAACAATTATTATCTCAATTGCAAACTAATTAGTTATGTCCAATTTTTCAATTGTGACAACAACTAATTTGTTCTATTTATAATCACAAGCAATCCTCAATTTCTCAATTGTGAAACTGCTCATAAAATAGACATTAGAACATAATTGGTTGTGCACTTCTTTGATTTCAAGTTCACATTCCTAAAGTAAATCTACAAGTTGTAGAAAAACCCACAACTCACTTGTTGAACTTGTTGGTTTGCAATTTGTTTCTTTTAAGACAAATCCACAACTTTACATTTTGGAGCAAAATCCATAGATTGTGAAAACGTTCACAACTTTGGTTTCAACTATGCATCTCGAACATCAATTCTTTCCAAATTGTGAATTTAACACTTAGAAACGTCAATCTACAAGAAAAACACAAAACCCACATATATAATTTGAAACAAAAATAATACGATAAAATCATTTAATTGATACAATTATGTATACAAATATGTCTTAAACTAAAATATGAATATAATTATATTTTATTCACCCATCAATTTTTACTATATTCTAACACAACTAAACAAATGCTATGTATATTTGTGAAATTTTGAACTTTTGAGATTAACTGCATACAATACTTTTAATGTTTTTTTTTTTCTCAAATAAACTTATCATAAGTGTTATTATGAATTTTAACATCTCAATTATATTATGTTTATTATTCTTTTAATAAAAACTAATTTATTTTATGCTTTTGATAAAGTTATCAAATATCCAGTTTTAATAATAAAAAATCTTATTACAATAGTTATTCAATTGTTATAATTTAATGGTAATTGATTTCCTTGTTGAAGACAAATATATAAGATGTATAAAAATTCTAACAACAGAAAAATAAAATATATGTTCAATTTTTGAATTTGAATTCAAAAGAAAGAAAAAAATATTTTTAGAAATATTTGATTATAAAAAAGGATTCATTCCGGTATATATTAGTACTATACTATTAGTGAAACAAACTCTAAGACATACTTACTTAAGAGGCATATCTACAACACAAAAAAGGACGAACGACTCGTAAAGAGGTACGATACATTATGTAAGAGATTTTATGAGGTTGCTAAAGTTGCATTATATTTGTATTATATTTATTATTTAGGTTTAATATGTTAGAAGGTTCCTTTGGGAATTTGTTTCAATTTGGTCTTCCAATTTTGGAACTGATCAATTAGGTCCCTAATTTTGTCAATTTGAATCAATAAAAGTCTTTCCGTTAAATGCAGTTAACGCCGTGAAGTTTTTGAACATGTGGCACGCTGACACTTGTAAGTGGCGTCGTTTCAAGTGCATAAATGAATTATAAAAGGGTAAAATCTCTTTTTCCAAAATTAGAGGACCCAATTGAAACAAATTCCCAAATATAGGGAACTCCGAACCTATTATTTATTAAGTCGTTGTTTTAAATTAATTACAATCCTATTTATTTTAAAAGGAACCTTTTCCTTACTATTAAAGAAAGCATTTACTTCTCTTTGATGGTATAAACATGAATATATAAGAATTCAGCTCACATTTATTCTTATAAATACTTCAACTTGGCATATACTTATGTATTATGCATCACTTTTATCTAATTTTTTTTCACTTATCTAATTTTTTTTCACTGAATTTAGCACCAGAGTTCCACTTTCACAATAGCATGAACACCAACAGGGTCCAAATTCATTATCTCATTATTTTGAAAATGATCACAATATATAATTTGTAGAGTTGTCAAAACAGGTAACCCGGCGTGATCCGACCCGGCCCATCACGGGTTGGTCACGTAGTGAGCCAACCCAATCCGACTTATTTATTAGTGAGTTAGAAAAATTTGAACCCGATCCGACCTACCACGGGTTGATGGGTAAATGGGTTGGCTCATAGACTCATTTAATTACAATTGTTTTAAATAAAAGAAATTATAAACTTTCTATAATTTATATCTAAACAAATTTTACTTTCAAATTTCAATTCCAATATGGGTTGTTTAATTAATTTTTAAAATAGAAAACTTAAATAATTTTTTCAAGCAAAAAAAAATAAATATCTTTTTATAAAATTAAAGTTACATTTTAATAAAATAAAATTGGGTAAGTGGATTGGTGGGCCAACCCGGTCCACCACGGGTTCAACCCGCATGAACCAGGTTTAAATGAATTGGGTTGAAATCTGACCCACATAAAAAAATACAATTTTTTCAAATCCAACCCGACCTGAACTCGTGATGAGCTGGGTTGACCCGCGAGTTGTGACCTATTGACAGCTCTAATAATTTGAGAGAGTTAATTTTATGAAAATAAATAAAAACACATGTTTTTAGCATTCTTTTTATAACATCACATAGCAGACAAAAACAACTAAAAATAGGATAATTTTTTTGTATTAACGACTAAGAAAAGACAGACTTGAGTATCGTTGTTCGGTTTCCCAACCATGTGTCAAGGAAGAGAAGCAAAGAGAGAAAGACGTTGGAAACGTGTAAGAGAGTGAGGCCAGTGAACGCAGAAAGGAACACGCAGCCTCAAGTGTTGTGAACGTGTCTTGCATGCAAATTGGTCACATATGTGTCACTCATCTCCTACGTGATCGGGTTCTTGGAAAGAGTCTCTAGTATAATAATAATAATAATAATAATAATCTGTCAAAACAAACAAACACCAGTTTTATTAGCTAACATTGAAAGATGACACAAGTTGTTAAGCCACATGAACCCAAGACACAGGCGTTTACACTTGCGAGTGGTCATACCATACCAGCTGTTGGATTGGGGACATGGAAGTCTGGTTCAGAGGCAGCCAATTCTGTGTTCACTGCTATTATTAATGTACTTACACTGCCCTGCTTTCACTCTTATGTTTGTTTATCCATTTTCTGGGACTTTGGTTTTTTGGGTGTGGGGTGTCATCATTCTACATTGATGAATGAATAAAGCTTTAGGGTATGTTGCACTTTTAACATACTATAAAAAAAAACAGAATTTTGTGGAACAAATTTCAGATTTTAAGAGCATTTCTTAACTTCAGAGTTTTTACATCTCTTTAAGGATCTCCAGTTTCTGACTTTATTTGGATAATGCTCTTTTTACCCCCCACATTAAGAAGTCCAAAAGAAACAAAAAGATTTACTTTTGGAAAGATTAAAAACAACTTTTTGTCTATTTGGGATACTAGAAAAAGATTTAACAAGAAAATGAAAACCAAGTTTGTTTTTGTCTTTTTGTGGAGCTGTGTCTGATATGATCCAACTTTGGCTGCAGGCTGGTTACAGACACATAGACACTGCTTCGCAGTATGGAGTTCAAAAAGAAGTATGATTGTCTTTCCTAGTAATTGATCTTGATTTAAATCACCATATTAGTCATACTTGTTCAAATTATCTATCAACTTATAGGTTGGACAAGCACTCCAAGCAGCCATGAAAGCAGGAGTGGAAAGGAAGGATCTATTTGTCACCTCCAAACTATGGTAATATAATCAAATAGATGTAGGTCATGCAAATACAAAATCTTTGGCTGATCCTTCTAAATTCATTTGAGTAATGTTATCTGAACATTTTAAAGAAACTCTTATGGTGAATTTTTATACCTACTAGGTGCACTGACTTGACCCCTGAGAGGGTTAGACCTGCTCTCAACAATACCCTTCAAGAACTCCAACTTGACTACCTTGATCTTTACTTGGTAATGAGTTTCTATCATGTCTGAAATATATGTTTATTTTGGTACCTTTTTCTTTCATTCATGATGCACGTGGTTTGGTATGTGTAATAGAAGACAGACTCTAATGTATAAATTGCAGCAGATTCATTGGCCATTTCGTCTAAAAGATGGGGCCAGCAGACCCCCAGGACCAGGAGATGTTTTAGAGTTTGACATGGAAGGGGTGTGGAGAGAAATGGAGAAGCTTGTGGAGGAAAAGCTTGTCAGAGACATTGGAATCTGCAATTTCACTCTAGCAAAGCTTGAAAAGCTGCTGAGCATTGCTCAAATAATGCCTTCTGTCTGCCAGGTGAACTCATATAAGTACAGATTTTTTTGTTACTTCTATTTCTGTTATCCGGAATGAACAATGAAAAATCTCAAAGGTTGAGTATTGCATTGGATAAGGGTACAACACCACCACCACCACCAGCTCCTTTTTTCTGAACTTGTATGTTTGCTATTTTGTTATAGATGGAAATGCATCCTGGATGGAGAAATGATAAGATGCTTGCGGTTTGCAAGAAGAATGGCATCCATGTCACTGTAATCAGCACTTTGCTAGTTTAATTTTGTTCTTTTTGGTTTTTGATTTTTATGACAAAGGGTCATGATTCAAATGAAAAATTTGACTGTTGTAGGCTTACTCTCCACTGGGTTCATCAGACAGTGGGAGGAATCTGACCAAAGATCAAACGGTTGATAGGATAGCTAATAAATCTCACAAGAACCCAGGGCAGGTGCTGGTGAAGTGGGCCATCCAGAGAGGGACAAGTGTCATCCCCAAATCAGTCAAGCCAGATAGGATCATGGAGAATGTCAGTGTCTTCAATTGGGAACTTCCAGCAAAAGATTTTAAGGCCCTTAGCAGCATGCAGGAGCAGGTAGGCACTCAACATTTGTTTTTTGACATTATTTGGTCTTTAATGTTAGTCTTATAGCAAAAAAATAATACACCTTATCTTTTACTTCACACATTCATTCACTCTATCCTATAACTGTGTTTCTTTTCTTTCCTTGGTTACTGATACATTGCAGAGAAGAGTTCTGGACGGTGAACAGGTCTTTGTGAACAAGAGCGATGGTCCATTTAAGAGTGCGGCGGATTTATGGGACCATGAAGATTAGTCTACACTTGCACCAACCCTCTCTTTTCCAATGCACTTTGTAGAATTAGATTTAACGTAATGTAATACTTGTTCTTATAAAGGGTAAGGGTTCAGGTCATTCACATTGATATTAGGTGCATACCCTCTATCTGCAGCTTTTTTTATTTATGAAATGCTATAATTACTTCACTATTAGCTTATAAAGATTAGCATCAACTATGATTCCGATCGTATAAATAAAGTTAGGAGTAGTAAGTGTTTGTTTTATTAACCTTAATTACAAAAGTCCTTAGGATTTTACTATGTAATTTGCCTTGTTAGGTGATCTGTGTTCAGTAAAGAATGATGTCAATTTATATTCAGAACTAACTTGCTTTTGTATGTGATTTGATCCACTGAAAGGTTTTTTCAGAGTCTAAAATCTTTTATTGGACAAAATTTGTAAGAGAAAGCTAAATTTATGAGACTTTGATGAAACCACTGCAACCAACAAGAACAGTCACTGATGCATTAACCAAGGGCATTAAACACTTCCTATTCAATGCAAGCAATGAAGCCAGGGTGTTCCAATAGTTCATTATTATACCTTTAAAAGTCGGGGGCACTTTTCCAATTGTTCCTAGTGGTAGAGAATTTGAAGTAGAATAAAAGTAGTAATAAATGCAGAGTTTGAAGTTATGATTCTGAAAAGTGACAGATTATAGATAAGAAAGGAACCTTGTTTGCTCCGGATGGTCAAAGGGCAATAATTTAAACTCTTTAGTGGGCATCATATACTAAAGGAATCAAAATACCTTAATTTTAATAGCAAATAAATAAATAAATGAGGTTCCTCAGTTTTTTCTTTGATTCTTGAGACCAAACAATTGTCATGGAACTGATCATACCATGAGCTAAAAACAATCTGCAGACCATTTTGCAGATATTAAGAGACAGAATATGGAACCTAGACAACTTCCATTTGAGTTTATACGTCAGAAGTCACCCTTCACAATGAAAATTCAATTTATAAAATGAAGAAGACAAATCTTTCCATTGGTGACAGTCATAATGGTATGTAATTTACTAGATGGTCACCCTGACAATGTTTTGAGAAGGCACAACCATTACATCTTTTACATCTTGAGGTAGTCATGCAGTTTGGTATCTTTTTAAAGACTGAGTGAAATGAACATTTTTGAACATAGATTTTCATACAAAGCTCATCATTAAATTTTTCATATGATCCTAAAATATTCGTTTTGTTCCTCCTAATCATACATCAACTTCTTTGAAGGCCCTTCATTAGTGAGCTTCAACGTGGTGAATAGTACTTGGACGATTGCCGTTTACTCATACCCCTGGCAAGGCGTGGAAGTTTTGACAAAGAGTTGGCTCTCGAATACCCTCCAAGAGCTTTCCATTCCTCATCTATTTCCAACCCAACCTTGCCATCCACTGTTTCAGTGTCTTCATTTCTAGTGGTTTTAGAGTGATGCAAGTTCTTGCTGCTCTTTCTATTTTGTCTACTCATATGGGATTGTGAATTGGAATGAACAGGCTGTTCATTCAGAAAGAAACATATGGCAGCACAATCATCAACCTTGGAACCAGGATATTTGTATCTCCAAGCTTTTACAGCACGCTTTACTAACAACTTGGCTGCGATGGACCTCCTTGGTGCTGAAGCAACTATGCTTATTACTTCATGGTTAGTGAGCACATCCCATATCTGTGTAGAAAACAGAAAATATAGAATTTTGATCATTCCAATGGAAGTTTGTAAAAGTAATTCATTGCTTCCATGATTTGACTAAATACTAGCATAGGTTAAACTGTTACTTAGGCCCTACAGCTGTCCACATTTCAAGGTTTAGTCTCTTTATGAGAAAACCGTAAGTTGTAGTTCCTTAATAGTTTTTTGTGGCGATTTACCACTGCCAGAAAGAAAGTATTATCTGATGTTAACAATAGAGACCGATAATTAACTTTTATGTATGTGAAGGGACTAAAATTTTCAATTTTCTCTTATAAGGATTAAACTATAAATGGGAAAAATCATAAAAATCAATTAAACAGGTTAACCTATTTGAATATGCATTTGGATTGGGAAAATATATGAAGCGAGAGAAAGAACAACCAGTAAAATATAATAGAACTTGGAATTTGAGATCAATTATACTAAGGTGACATCGTGATGTTGCTTACCCCATCAGTTGCCAAAACCACAAATTGATCTTGTGGGGTAATTTTTCTGTAAAATACATCAGGAACTGATATGAGGCCATAATCTTTGAGGCAAAAGTCCCCAAAGGCTCTTGACATGGCCAGTCCAGGGCAGTCATCATCAGGCATCCATATTCTGTACACATCTGGTTCTTCTTCTGCTGCAAACACTCTTCCTTCACAATTAACGATTCTAGAGGTTTCACCTGAGAGAAATTGAAGAAAAGATGGTTTAAATTCAAGATTTTATGGTCTATTAAGACTTGGAAATTGAGGGAAAATCCTAGACCTACTTGGAATTTCTGGTTTCAAGTCAACAGTGAGTTGAACAGCAACGAGTTGGTCCCTGTCCCTCGTGCAAAGAACTGCACGAGAATCACCCAAATTGCCAACTATCAGCTGGTCACCCTGAATTTTAGGTGGGAAAGTGATGGATATAGTTATTTCCATAATTTAAAAGTGTTTGACTAGTAGGGAATGCTATTGTGAACAAGTAGTTATACCTGTTTAATTAAAGTCACAGCGGTGCAACCACTGCAATAGCTGTCAGTGTTAATTTCCCGAGCAAGGTGCTCATCCATCTCATCAAAGGATTTCAGAAAGCATCCCTCCCACGAAGCAAGGGACATCTGGTTACTGTCATCGCAGCCATCATCAAAACTAGCAGTTTCTGCATCATTGGCATCATAAAACTTTATTGTCTTCTGTTGTGAAACTTCGATTGCTGCAGACAGTTTTGAGGGCAGATTGTCACGAATAAATTGTGAAACCTTGTGGCCTAGAGGACCATGACCATCGAACACACCACAAAAAATTACATCCTTTTCTCCTGCGAAGTCCTATAAATGTTCCATATCAAATCTTAGTTCAAGCCACATGTCTTATCTATTAAAAGCACCATGCTGTGATAAAGGCAATAATAGGATAGAGACATGGAGTAACTCAATTCTTTCATTATTAACCATAAAACCAAAGAAAACAATCAAGTACTGAAATGACCATTAAAATGGAATCTTGGTAGCAATTCCCCAAACCCAAGGGGAAGAACAAATGCAACTGTAAAAGTGCTTGCAGGTTGCTTTTCAACCGTTTATCTTCTTCTACATAGACCATCTTAATATTTGGCTTATGAAGAAAACATCGAGAATGGTTAAAATTGAGTTACTTCTAAATCATGGCAATTACCATCAAACAGAGAAAACAGAGACACTCAGGAATTACCAAAAAGCATAGAAACTAAAGGGTAAAGCTATGAAGCACAAAGTGCAGACAGGGATACAATTCTTATACACTTCAAATCTATATCTGGCCAGCGACAACGAATTTTCATGTTTTTGGTTCAATAAAAAGTGGAGGAGAAGGAGGAGACATAGAACGTGGGCAATAAAGGAAAGTTAAGACAGATAAAACTATATGAATGACATGAAAAAACAAAAGGGAGCAAAAATGTTGAACAAAAATAACACAACTGAAGAACAGGTTATTACTAACACATTAAACAACTTTCTAATGAGAATCTTATCCTTTAAATTCACCAAAAGTCGATGATTAATGAAATGAAACAAAAGCTCGCGGCGAAAGAGACAACTACTATCAAGGCCGCAGGAATTGATTGAAAACTTTAATGGCAATTAAAAAAAAAAAATCAAAAGAACAAAAAGCCATCAAAATTGATGGAATAAATAGAGAAAAATAAAAATGAAAATAACTACGCAATCATACCTCCCAAACTGTCATTGCATCTTGGTTCACACCTTTCTGGCCCTGTTGGGTGTGCATTGAAACAAACTTGGAAGATCCTTTTAGTCTCACCAATGCTCCACCACGTTCATAAGACTCATGATTTTCATGATCACACTCATATTCTCTATCATCTATTTCGCTTTCCACCTTCCCTCGAACAGAAACTTCGTGGCTGCAACAGCCTCCCATGTTTGCAACCCAGTCACAGCAATTTCCGATGAAGAAAACAAGGGCACCCCTGAAAAATCCAGGGAATACCCAGATGATATTCAGGAGAAAAGAAGCGAGGGAGAGAATAAAGAAGAATTTTTTTTTTTTTTTTAATTTTTGTAGAAAGATATGAAGGGTCAGAATTCAGTGTGAAGCAGAGGCGTATAAAGGTGACGGGCAAATGCATAAAACGAAGGCCAAAAATGCATGGAAGGACATGGAAAATATACAAATGGAAGAAGGATAGAGAAAAGAGGTTGGCATGTTGAGACAAAGGTTGAAACTTGAAACAATGAAATATTATATTATTGTCTGTTTCTTAGGTTGTTTTTTTTTTTGTTGTTTGCTTTTTCTCCGTTGGCAAAAGTCAAAGTCTAACAGAGATAAAAGGAATGAAAGACTTTAATATAAATAATTTTGGCCAAATAATAACTATATTTCAAAATATACCTAAACAAATTTTTTAACTTTTAAATAATTCTATATTATTTTTAGGGTTAAATATGTTTTTAGTCCTTGAAGTTTCACTGATTGATTTTTTATTGATGGCATTTAGTCCTTCTAGAAAACATGTATGTTTAGTCCCTAATTTTGGACGACGTCAAGTTTTTGCTTAAGTGTCTAACGGTCATGCCACCTATTCACTCTGCCACGTAGAATTTATTTTAATTTGGAATGAAATTAAGCATTTTAGCACGTGTTTTGATGAGTTCGTTTTCTTATAAATCACATTTTAAGCACCAAAACACGTGCTAAAATGCTTAATTTCATTCCAAATTAAAATAAATTCTACGTGACAGAGTGAATAGGTGGCACGGCCGTTAGACACGTAAGCAAAAACTTGACGTCGTCCAAAATTAGGGACTAAACATACATGTTTCCATACTAGGAGGACTAAATGTCATCAATGTTTCATGACTAAAACCAAAAATCACAGGGACTAAAAGCATATTTAACTCTTATTTTTAAACATACACAAGATTTTTTCTAAATAGATTTTTTAAAAGATTACAAAAATAAATCTTTCTAAATTTATTATTTATACATATACACTCGATTATATAAGTCAGAATTCCGCAATAGATAATGATCATTGGTACCAGAAAATCTATCTTAATCACTATTAATAATAGCATATCACTATCAAAATTCGTTAGCCGAATATTTATGAAACATATTCAACTGTTTATTATTTCGTTGATAATTGTTAAGTAATATTCTTTATGTATAAATAGTCATTGATTAACAATAAGTAACACACTTTTGTTTTTTTTTTCAACAGTTAATGATATTTACGTTAAGTAAAAGAGATAAATTATTACATTGAAAATACTTTGACGATAAATGAATCAAAGTTGATGAAATGAAGTCAAATGCTGAAAAATGAATTAGCTAGACCTAACTCAAATCTTTTGAGTTGTGTGTTTTAGTTGATTCATCGGATCTTATTAAAATTAATATATTTACTTTTTACTTTATCTATATAAATAAATAAATAAATAAAAAGAAAGAATAATACCAAGTTAAATGTCTGATATTTTTTTTTATATTCGGTTAAATTTTTAAAACATTGCGTTCTTCGTAAACAATATTTATTGATAACTCTTTTAGCTAAGAAAATTATCCCATATGAGGAAGCAATAATGTATTTTCTAAAATTAAATAAATTATTGCAGAAAATTTTTTGTTCTTATTATCTATTTAATATATAATAAAAACTAATAAAAATCAATATCGATATCTTAAAAGTAACAAAAAAAAAAATTAAAGAGATTATACCGAGATGGGACAATATTTACAAAAATTTAAAGCTGTATATTTTGTAAAGATAGAAAAAGAAATGTAATGATTGATTTTTAAATGACATAAAATTTCTATAGATTATAATTATTAATTCTAAAAATTAAAAATATTTTATTAGTTTTTATCTTTAAAGGTAAAAATATTATTTATGATATATTACAAAATAAGTTATAAGGGTTCGATATTAAAATATCTAAATTAATATCTTTGGATTAAGAGATTGTAGTGACTTTTGGTTGCCAATTCTTGTTCAGACTTTTCATAATTTTGATATTGATATTCTTCTTATAAAAGTCTTTGCCAAGAGCCATTAGATGATTTACAATGTGAGTGAATCATTTCTGCACATCATAGATGTTTTCACCAGCCTTCATTCTGAATAATTCATACTCCTGTATCAATGAGTTCTTTCTGGCTCTCTTGACTTCATCCATGCCTTCATGAGTTGCCTCTAAGACATCCCACATTTTCTTTGCAGATTTGCATTGAGATATCCTGAAAAATTCATCAATTGTGACTGCAGAGGCAATTATATTTCTAGCTTTAACATCATACTGAACTTTTCTATTTTCATCAGCAGTCCACTCAGTAAAAGGTTTTAAAACAGTTTCATCATCAACAGTTTTTGTAGGCACATATGGACCATTCAAAGTGGCATCCAAAATTCCCTTATCTTGAGATTCAAGAAAGATTTGCATTAGAATTTTCCAAAAAGGGTAATTTACACCAGCAAACAGAGGTGGTCTGTTTGATGAAGCACCCTCACCAAAAGTTTGAAAATTGGAAGCTATCCCCAGGTTTTATAGTCTAATGAGATAAAAACAGAGTCGACTAAATTTTCAAATATCTTATGAAAACCAGCTCTGGTGCCAATTGTTAGGAAACATGTAGGCTACGTTTTACACCAAGAGGGGGGGGGGTGAATTGGTGTTAGTTCAAAAACAAAATCTTTTCGCAATCTTTATGCAAAAGTATAAAGCTTTTTTTATCTTTCTTGAAATGCAAGCAATGAAAATTTCTATGCAGCGGAAAAACGCAGTTGACTGCTAAACAGATAAAGTCGACTGAAATAAAGAGTGCATGGATAGAGAAAACCAAACACTGGTTTTTATACTGGTTCGGCCAACATGCCTACATCTAGTGTCCTTCTAACCCAGGAAGCAAATGCACTATAATGGTTGCGGTTTTTACAACAAGGAATTTATAGAAGCCTCACGCAAAAATATAAATCTCCTCTCTAACCCAAAACCAAAATATAGCTGCACAACAAAACCAGAATTGCGGCAAGAATCCCCTCTTCTGCAATCTGAACCCACGTCGAACAATCCTCAACGTGTAACCAGCACTCTTCACAGGATGTCAAGCCTTCAAAGATCAATCAAGAAGCACCTTCTTCGTGCAGATAATGATCACACAGTCAACGCATAAGCCTTCTCCCTTTGAATCTCTCTCAAGAAAGATCATCACCGTCTTCTTGGAGAATTCTTGGAGCTTAACACATAGAATTCAATATGAAACAAGAAATGAAAGTGTCAGAGTGTCAAAAGTCTCAGAACAACTCGTGTTCTATCTATTTATAATTTTCTGTCGTTCAGATTTTTCTCCGTCGAATAGCCTACTAATTTAGTCGACTGTATTAATACAGTTATAACAGACAGTCAACACAGAGGCTCTCAGTCAACAAAAATCAACACACATTCATTACAGTTGACCAAGTCATCAATGCTTAACTAACTTTTAAAAATATAGCCGTTGGAGCGTGTAAGCATAACAAAACTCCAAAACAAATCAATAACATAGTCAAATATGTAATATACAATGTCGACTGACACATGTAAAACACTTTGAAATTATTTTCAACTCAAAACATCACACAACATTGATTCTCAAAAGTTGTACAAAGGTTTTAGAATAGTCTAATCCATTATAGGTGTATTCGACTGGAGTAGAACTTTGTCACACAAATATAAGTTCAGAAAGGTGCTCGTGATCTTTTACTTCCAGAAATGTGAAATAAAATGTTTTTAATCATCCAGATCATATTCCACATATTCATACAAGCATGTTCCACAAATATATCACACAATCAATCATAGGAACATACATCGCAGTACATCAAAACATGTTCAGCAGATATGACAATTAATTCATAACAAGAACATGTAATACTGTAACATGTGTACTATTATTAAGCCATGTGTTGTCATCATCAAAAACTAGTTTGATATAGAGTTTGTGTTGTCAACAATCTCAACAGTTTACATTTCCAGGGATTAACAAAAACCTCTAGTAATCCATTAGCAACGTTGGTTTTACCAGATGAAAGTTAAGCCACTGGTAACACTCTTAGTGGGGATTAAAACCCTAGAAACACCAAATATAACCCCAACTAAAACCATTTTTTGTTGTACTGATTGTGCTTATCATATTTATCATATAAAATAGGGTTAAATATGTTTTTGATCCCTAAACTATCATGCGATTTTAATTTTCGTCCCTCTCTGACACTTTGATACATTTTCATCTCTCTCCTTTTAAAAAGTATCATATTTAGTCCTCCATGGCTAACGACGTTAGTTTTCTTTACGCGGCTGATGGTGTACCACGTGTAAGGCCAATTTGAATTCAGTTTCTCATTGTAATTAAAAATAAAAGAAAAAAAATACTAAATTGTAGGGTCAAAATTGGAAACCCCTTTCTTTTTCGTTCACGGGTTCATCCTCGTAAGGGCACCCTTCCTCTCCATCTTCAACGCAGCCATGGCTAACATCAGGTCCAACAGTCGTGTCACCTCTACCCAAAGCCACCATCAGGAAAGCTCACACCAGCAGTAAAACTCATAAGAGGGAAAAGTTAAGTGTCACGAGGAAGAGGGATGTTCTGGTGAAATTCAGTATATAATTGTTTTTTATGGGAAAATCTCACGATACACACTCAAATATTTTTCTAAAATTGAGTTTGTTATTCATTGATAATTGAAGGACTTTAAATAATCGTGATACTTACAATATTACGGAAATAAAAATAAAATCTGAAAATAAAATATCAACCATCTTAAAAATAAAATCTGCTTAATCTATTATAAACTAATATTCTACTGAGATAAATAGAAAATCATAACTATCTATCCTTATTTTATCTCTATGAAATCAAACTAAATATTACTAGACCAAAAACTAATAAAATAAGATTTAAACAAAATTATTAATAAAACCCTAAAATTTAAGTTTATACCAACAAACTCCCCCATAAACTTAAATTCTTCCTTCCTTCATTCGACTTTCCATGTGCATCATCCCACACCGGGTTTGTTTTTTCAATCAGATTTGAGTTGGAGTTATCCAAGCTCTTGCTAGTCATACCTTGCTTCAAGTACTTTCTCTCCAAGATTTTCAGCTCTAGATCATACAACCGGTTCTTCTTCGCTTTTGCTTGGGTTACTAGACGACCATGCTTATCCTTTAAATACAGTATCTAGTTCTTCATAAAAGTTGAATTACCTTTTTCAATTATATGACCCATGCTTAAAATATTGTTTTTCAGCTCAGGAACATAATAAACATACCTAATCTCTCCTACTCGTCCACTCTTTTGAATATGCCGAATTGTTCCACGCCCTTTCACGGCCACCTTGGAGTCATCTCCGAAAGACACAAATTTGGCCAACACCTTGGTGAGTTCATAAAAAAAGTTCTCGTTCTCACACATATGATTTCTTGCTCCAGTATCTAGATACCATACCGAGTTGGTAGAAATCTCATCAATCTTTGATTTCAAACATGGTCCAACATCCGCCTTCTTCAGCTCCTCAAGCTCATCCAGAAGCCTCCCTATCCGTTGAATCTCTTCATCTTTTTGTTTGAGTTCTTTTTCCATGTTTGTCACACCTTTTACAAGGATCACTTCATGCATTATTGAGACCAAATTTTCCATGTCCACTGCATCCGAGCTCTTTGCCAACAATAATTCTTCTACATCTTCAGTAAGGAGATTAGTCTCCCCATTTTTTCTAGCCTTGCAATACTTTGCAATATGGCCCGCCTTACCACAGTTGTAGCACTTTGTTGATCTACAATCGTTTGCATAGTGGCCATACTTGTCACACTTAAAACACTCAACTCTTGACTAGTCTCCTCGGCCTTATCCTTGTCCTTGGTCACGCCAATTCTACTGACCAGTTTGCTCCTCATTATCATTCTCAAAATTACCTTGGCCACGTCCACCTCGTCCTCGCCTCCTAGCCCTATTCCGCCAGGACCTCGGCTCTAAGTAATTCGAGATTTATTCGAGTCAAATTGTACTTGTAGTGCTTGATCGTCGAGTTCCCTCTTTTTCTTTTTCTTCCTCAATTCATGGGCTTTTAATGACCCAGCTAACTCCTCCACAGTGAGAGTTGACAAATCCTTTGTCTCTTTAATAATGACCACGATACTTCCAAAATCATCCGTCAAATTTCTCAAGATCTTTTCCGTAACCCGGTTAGGAGGAACCTCTTCTCCATTCATTTTGAGTTAGTCGGCCATCTTCTGCACTCGAGCTATAAACTTGGCAACTCCCCCATTTTCATCCATCTTCATATGTTCAAACTCTCTTCTGAGAGCTTGTACTCGGACCTGCTTCACGCGGGTATCTCCTTTGAATGTCACCTTTAGAATTTTCCATGCTTCTTTTGCTGACTTTGCATTAGCTATTTTCTCGAATCAAGATTCATCCACTGCATTATACAAAAGGTACAAAGCCAATATGTTTTTCACTCATGTCTTTCCAATGCAGCAATCTGGTTCACTGTCTGATGCTCATCATCCGCGGGTTCATTGTACCCATCCTCCACTATGTCCCATACATCTTGGAACCCAAGAAGAACCTTCATCTGCAATGAAAAAGGAAAGGAAAGAAGAAAAAGAATGAGTGAATAATGAATAGAAAAGAAACATTGGGTTTTGAGTTATGAGATAGGATGAATTGAGAGTAGAATTGAAAGTGGGTTCAAAGTGTAGTTATGCTCTCTTTTCTAAAGTTGTGCTTTTGTTATCTTGAAAAACCATAATTCTTGGAAACCCAGCCTCATTACAACCCTTGAAAGACCTTGAGATTCATGTTGATTGTGTGTGTGGTTTGATTGAAAATGACTGACACTTTTAATTTGTTCAATTTGAATGGAAAATGAGAGAAACACATCCTTGTAAGATTCAAGAGAGAATTTCCTCGACTAGAAAAAATGGTTCTTACAATTGATTATCTTGAAAAATTTGTTGCACTTTTATCTTGCTTTTATTTGATAATTGGATTCACCATTTTGAATCTGTAGTTTGGAATGCAGAAGTTGTTTTGTAAGGACAAGGAAATTGATTTCTCAAATAACCAATTTCAAAGTTTGAGTTTTGAAAAGCTATTGGCATTTTTTTTTTACTTTGCTTGAGGACAAGCAAGATGCTAGGTTGAAGGGAGTTGATAAGCGCAAAAAAAGTAGTAAATTTTCATATGGAATTTTGGCACTTCTGTTTTGAATTGGGTACATTTGTATCAATTTTCCCCAATCTAAGGAAGATGAAAAGTAATCACATGTTTCTGAGTTGTTGATTAAAAGGAAATCATTTGATCCCTATTTTGTATATATTTTAGGTAAATTAAGAGAGAAGAGTAAATCTTGCAACATTTCGCCCAAGCTAGAATGATCTCGCTTAAGCTAGATTCATCCAGGAACCCATTGATTTAAAAGTCATTTTCGCTTAAGCGAGAATGACTATCTTCTCCAAGAAGTTTCTTCTCGCTTAGCCAGAATAATTTAGCTTAAGCGAGAATTCAGGCAGTATATATACTCACGAGGCAGAAAGAAAAGGAGACGGAGAAGAAACGAAGACACAGAGCTAACCAAAGAGTTTTTCTTCCACTTTAGTTGTAGGATCTTCTTCTTCATCTCTTAGAATGTCAATGGCCACCATGAGTGGTTGATCTCTTCTCTTGGGATTGAATGTAATTGATTCGAACTCGGATGTAATCTGGTTATATTTATATATAGCATTTATGTTTTTATTCAATATTGGTGTCTTTGTTATGCTCTTAGTGCTTGATTCTATCTGATCAATAGTTACATGAATGTGGGTTTTAGATTTGACTGGGAAGTATCTCTAAAATCTTATCTGAACAAGAATACCTTATATCCTGTGATGTTAGGGATAGATTTCAGTTTATCAATTGCTATAACACTTGAATATAATATTGGACAATTTGTTGGATATGTGAGGAATCAATATTCAAGGAACTGATCTTATGAATTTTATATGCGAGGAATCGATATAAATGACTTTTGTATGTTGCATCAATATTGGTAATTTCATTTGCTATATGTTTGTATTCATCCAGATTGCAGACGAGTGAGATAGATGAATTCAATCCCAACTTCTCATACTAAATTTTCTCTAACTTATTTGTTGTTATTATCTTAATTTTACGCAACGTAGTAGACATTATGAAAGTTCATCATGAATCAGATTGAACATCCTTGTATATATGTTATTTGAGATAAATTTATCTATTTAATTGAAGTTGTTCCTTGTGGGATCGATACTCTTACTTAAAAATTATTATACTACAATTGACTATTGGTACACTTGCCAAAAGTTCAACAACTTCTCTTTCCAAATCAAATTCCGATTTCATTCAAAGCCTCTCATCCATTCACTAGTGCAGAAAGGGTTTTAGACGTCTGTTATTTTGGGCTTTTAATGTCAGATCCTGATTCGACATCTTTATGGGTGACGTTAATGGGTCCGACGTCTATAAAGACGTCGGTTAATGCCATGTCCGACGTCTAAGGGCACTATAGACGTCGGACATGGCATTAACCGACGTTTACTGAGCTTTCGTTGTGTTTTATAGATGTCAGGGACCCTCATAATCAACGTCTATATGTCCACTTATTTACGAAAATGCCACTGGTCAATAATTTAGGTTGGATATTTTGTGGTCCGACGTCTAAGGGGTGACGTTAAAGGCCAATTCTGCACTAGTGATTCTCAATAACCCTCACGCCTCTGATGCCGCATCTTGGGGCGCCTGGTGATCCTTCAAGGTCGCCTCCGAGTTCGCTCTCATTGTTGTTGCCAAGGCCGCCTCCGATGTGCTCTACTTCAAGGAGGACTTCCGCCTCGAGGACAGAGCTATGTTTCGCGTCGCTTGTCCCTTTGCCAACATTGTCGAAAACCTCATTCCGTAGGAGAAGCTCTCGCACTACCTCGATGTTGTGGAGCTCCATCTCGTGAAGGAGATCTCGCTTCGCTCGTCCTCTTTCTTTGAGGCGTAGGGGCCACTGTAAGACCTCGCCATCTCAAGAACACCATTCACCTCCTTGACGTCGATTTGGTCCACGACGCCCGCCAGATTCAGTAACTCAATGGTACCAGGACCAACCTCTTGGTGTTCGTACAGAAAAAGAAGATGGAGAAGGAAGGGTGCCCTTACAAGGATGAAGTCGTGAACGAAAAAAAAGGGGTTTCCAATTTTGACCCTATAATTTAGGATTTTTGTTCTTTTAATTTTAATTATAATTAGAAACAAAATTCAAATTGGCCTTACATGAGGTACATCGCAGCCACGTTAGAAAAAAATTAACGTCGTTAGTCATGGAGGGCTAAATATGATACTTTTTAAAAGGAAAGGAATCAAAATGTATCAAAGTTTTGAAGAGGAACAAAAATTAAAATCGCATGATATTTTAGGAATCAAAAACATATTTAATCCTATAAAATAACTTATGCATGGTGGAATGCAAACTTACACTCATATACATGATAAAATATAGTTAACTAACTTCACATTGACACATAACTTGACTTTAAAAAACAATTGAACTTAATCACTTTAATATATTACAAAAGTATTTTTCCTTGAATTTATGTTTTCTTTATTTAAAATAAAAATGTAGGACTAGTACACTACTTTGTCAAGGCTAACTTGTTTTTAACAACTATCTAATTATCTTCATTAAATATTTGACTCCATCAAGCTTGTTTAGCTTAGTTCAAGCCTTAAGCATCATTAGGTCAACATCACGCCTTGAGTATCATGTTTTTAACTTAATTTCGTTCCTTGAGAAATTCTAAACAAGCAAGTTCAAAAGTATATTTATTTTGACAACATAAATATAATATTCTAGCTTAGCCTTGTGCCTTGAACAATTCTGAAGTATAAAAATGCATTTAATCTAACTACATGCCTTGAAAACTATATTTTGACCTTATGCCTTGAGTCATTCTTTATTGAAGAATGAAAGTATATTCAATTCAATCTCATATTTTAAGCATTTGTAATTTGACTAACAATTTAAAGATCTTTAACTTGACCTTGTGCCTTGAGCCTTTTTAACTTAACTTCATGCCTTAAGCACTTGTAGCTAAGCTTACTCCTTGATAATATCTATACCTACCTTGTGCCTTGAATAGTTTTTTACATAAAAATCATGAAAAATTGCTACATTATAAAAAAACATAAATGAAAGTTCTTAATTTGTTCTAAAAGTTGTACATATCAAATTACGTCAAGAGTTCAAATTCTTCCCAAAATACTAAAAGTTGTACTTTGTAAAGGCTCTCAACTAACACTCAAAGGATGAACTCCAATTTCTTATTAATTTAGTACTGAATAGTGTATTTGTACAATAAATATTTTTTACCAGCTTGGGAGAGTGTTAGATATATTTTCTTTATCTTTTTTTATCTTTTATCTTTAATTAGTTTGTTATTATTTTTTATTTTTATTTTGAGTTTAACTCATATTTCTTCTATTATAAATATATATATATATATATATATATATATATTTTAACACAAGGAAAATTAATCTCATAGTTTTCTTTATATTCAATAAACATTAAACAAAGTGCTTCAATCAAAGTACAATAAGCAATTTATATCAGTCTCTTTATAGTTTAATAACTCTTCTTGGTTATCCATTCCAAAGGTGTGCACCATCTTTGTTAGATAATAGTGTGTATTAATTAATACACTAAACATTTTTTACCAGTTTGGGAGAGTGTTTTATATATATATATATACTCGTAAGTCTCTTGACAAAAAAGAAAAAGAAAAGAAAAATATATACTAAAAATTGTGATCTATGTATTCATTAATCTTATAAAACAATAAAGCTTTTCCATTCTAAAAAATGAGGAGCCTACCAAATTATTCACTTGCTTAACAGAAGTCATTTGGATTTCAAGCTCGAAAGCTTATATACCTTCTCATCAACTACTCGAATGTCGATAAAATAATTATTAATAAAGGTATACTGATATGCTTGTCTTTGAGAATATATATATGGTACATATATAGCAAAGCAGTGAATCTAATAATACTTTTTAAAATATTTTTATTATCTTATTAATATTTATTGCCTTGTCAGAAATGGGGTGCAATGAGTCAGTATGGGTAGACGAACAAAAATCTTTATATAAACCCAATTAATTATATTTATTTTAAATTTTTAATTGATTAATTAATCTCTAATTGATAAACTAAAATTAATTTTATTTTTATATATTAAATTATTCATTATAATTTATTATTTGAATTTAATTTGTAAGTATTAACTAATTAAGTTATAATACTATCATACTACATATTTGTATTAAAACATGTGTATCTTTTAAACAAATTTTTATTTTTTTACTTTTAAGAAAAACAAGAAAAAAAGGTTGTCTTGAAGATGTTGAAAATATTAATCTAGTCCATTAAATTGTGAGAGGTTGGCAGGTTGACTAACAAATTTAAATTAATTTTGATATGTCTAGTTGTATCTCACATTATTATTATCGCTTTGATTTCTTTATAGATTGATCTCATTCGACAACTAAATATCACATGCATAACTCAATTATAAAGAGTTCACAACTCAACCAAAATTCTACCATTTCCAATAATTTATTTTCATGTATTTTCCACATTTCAGTAAAAACATGACTCAAATTCAACTATAAAAAAGGAAACATATGTTAGGCACATATGTGCAAGTTGTGATTCTTTTTATGTATTAGAAGGTATATTAACTTTTTGATATAATTGGTGAACTTCAATGTTTGGAGATTCCTTTTGTCCGTAGTTTGGTGCTTATTATGATAAATTTGACACCTCATTTGAGTGAGAATATTTCTTCGTAAGATCTCCAACACAATATTGAATGTAATACAAAATAACATATAATTAGTAATATAATCCTACATAATAGATTATACTTTCATATACCCGTTAATTTAATTTTGAATTTTAACATACGTAAATGTAAATTAGTGTTATAAATAAATAAGACATTATTAGTTGTTTATATAAAATATTCTTGAATGGGTTACCAACTTTTCTGAATACTGCCATTTTTTGTACCATAAGTACGTATGTTTGGTGGTTGAACGGCGAACTAACTACAAAAGACGTGTCATCCTTTTGATACATATCCAATATTATTAGTTATCACAAGTGTATAGGATATTCTTAGGATCAATGTTAAGATTTAATATCTTGTTAGGATTTAATATTATTTTTGTTTGTTATTATTCTGTGTATATAGCTGATAGATTAGATAGAATTATAAGTAATTCTGATATAATCTTGATGTATAAATATTTGCATATGCATTATGCAGAATTAAGAGAATACATTTATTCTTTGCTTCTCATTATTTAATATGGTATCAGAGCTTGTCTGATCCGCTTCCGCTGTTTTTGCTGTCTGCCGGTGGTCGGCTGTCATGGCCGCCGACAGCCCCCTAAAAATCTCTTTTCTAACCTGTGTTTTTAATGGCTCCAATTGCCCTAGTCAAGTTATGGCCTTTTCTTTCCAGTATTATCAAATTCAGAGTTTGTTTGAGTATCATTAGAGTGGGATTGTCTCATCTCCTCCAGGCAACTATTTAGAGCATCAAGGTTGCTCTTTTCCTTTTTCAAGGCAGTTAAGTCCCTTGAAGTTTTGTTGCTGTTTAGGGCAGTTAAGTCCCTTGAAGTTTTGTTGCTGTTTAGGGCAGCTAAGTCCCTTGAAGTTTTGTTGCTGTTTAGGGCAGCTAAGTCCCTTGAAGTTTTGTTGTTGTTTAGGGCAGTTAAGTCCCTTGAAGTTTTGTTGTTGTTTAGGGCAGTTAAGTCCCTTGAAGTTTTGTTACTGTTTAGGGCAGTTAAGTCCCTTGAAGTTTTGTTGTTGTTTATGGCAGTTAAGTCCCTTGAAGTTTTGTTGATGTTCGCCACTATTGATGGCAATCCAATCCCTACAGTTGTTGCTATTCGCCACTGCAGGCCCTTCATCTATTCTTGTAGTTTGTTGCTATTTGCTACTGCAAGTCACCATTCATTTTTTTTATGAAGTTCACCCTCGTTCATTACTGTCCAAGTTGAAGTTTCATTCTGCTAGTTCGCTTTCGTCCGTTGCTGTCCAAGCTGGTTTCCAAGCTGGGAATGATTAGCATTCATTCTCCAGCTTGAGGGGGCTGTTAGGATTTAATATATGTTAAGATTTAATATCTTGTTAGGATTTAATATCTTGTTTGTTATTATTTTTGTTTGTTATTATTATGTGTATATAGCTGATAGATTAGATAGAATTATAACTAATTCTGTTATAATCTTGATGTATAAATATTTGCATCTGCATTATGCAGAATTAAAATAATACAGAGATTATTCTTTGCTTCTCATTATTTAACAGATATCAAGAAGTGGGCTTTAAACCTAACTTAATTATATAAAACTGGTTTATAAAGTGAGATTTGTACCCTATTTATATATTATAATTTGATCTTATCTTTTGTTGATGTGAGACTATTAGGATACAAGCAAAGTCCCACATCGGTTAAAAGAAGAGACATATATGAGTTTATATATACATAGATATCTTCATTGGTAAGAAATTTTTTGAAGTAAAGCAAATCCGTGAGAGTTTGATCCAAAGTAAACAATATCTTATCATGTGTGTGTCGAACCCCACTGACACTAGACAACAACATGGAAATATTTTTCATTTTCTTCTATCATTTAATTAACATTACATGTGATATTATAATGGAAACAAATATAATTTTCAATTCTTGATATCATATTTTAATTTAATTTCCTAATTGTAATTAAATAAAGAAAAATTATTTAGTTTAATGTTCATAAAAATCCTTAGTTACCTTCTTTACTTGAACCTTTATATTTAAAATTAACAAAAAAAAATATTGAAAAAGGTAACTTGAAAATAAGTACAATTAAAGTTCACAACTAAACTAAAATAGAAAAATATAAAAAGAAGTCAAATAAGTATATATCTTCATACAAAATAAATATGCACAGTAATACAAAAAAAAAAAATATCACATGAAGTAACATTAGATGATATGATATTCTCCATTTTGTTAGATGAAAAAATCACCAGCATAAAAGGCCAAATTTTCTCTATTTTTTCATGAAGAGCTGTAGATCTCTCTTTTATTTTATAACTTACTAATATGAATAAATTTAAGGATAAGATCACATAAAACTTATTAAAGGTTAATATAGGTAATTGATTATTTTTGTGAAAAAACCGACGAAAACTTGACTAACTAAAATAATTCTTCTTGAATATAATAATAGTACTCTTTTAACGATACTTTTTTAGAAAAAATTACTTTTATAAACAATTTAAAATATCATATGACAAAATATATCGAATGGAGCATTTTTTTTTTAAATTAAAATCATAGAAATTTATGAAAATAATTTATCACTTAAAATTATAGATATTGAAATATCATTTAAAAATTAATAATTTTAAATTTTACATATTTACGCTTTTATCAAATTTATCTCTTCACTTACCTAAGTTTCAATTGGGATATTTTCAGGTTAATTTTTTTTAAAACGGACTCGACATCTTTTTTTTCATTTATATTTGTGAGATTTCTTTTATGTTAAAATTTTTATAGTTAAATTTTTATTTTCTTCATCAAAGTTTTTAGTCAATATAACTCATTGTTATTTCTCCAATACAATGCTAATAAGAGTTTTCTTTGTCAAAACCAATAGTGAATTTTTTTATTGATGTTATATATTGATATATGTTAGCATTATTATTCAACCAATGTTGATTATAACATAGGTCGGAGTTATTTCTTTACTAGTATAACTAAAATTAGTTTTCAATTTATGAAACCATAATTATTTATTAAAGTCAATGATACTATATTTTTCTACTAATGTAAGTCATGATTTTGATTTTGTAGTCAACATTCATCAAAGTTATTTCTTCATTAAATTTGTTAAGGCTTCTTTGACTAAGTTTAGTGACTATTTTAAAATGGATATCAACCATTTTTTTTTCAGTTGAAGTATATAGTTGTTACTTTCTCATTGATATTAATTGATTTTTTTTATCAATAATAAAAAGTAAATAAATAATTATTTCAGTATATATAAGACAAAGTACAACATGAATCATTCCCAAGTAAATTGGAGACATCTTGCTTTTGGCTTCAATGCTCATGCAATGCTATCCTCTTCTCTTCCTCATCCCATGTTTCTTACATTTTTGCACATGTTTCAAACCAATTTTACATAAATTAAGAATATATTTAAGTATATATATACTTAACACGATTTAATCCCTTTTTTTTCTATTGTACTTATTAACAAAACTTATCGAGAAATTTTTTAATTTTTACAAGAAAATAGTATTCATTAAAAATTATATTTTCTTACAAACTTAGCCACACATGGCTATACCCAACTTAAGTGGCCTCCTAACAGAATAATAAATTATAGCATTGAATACCAAAAAATAAGAAGACAGAAACATTAATGCAATGGAAAGACCGCGTCTTAACATTAAATATGATAGTACACATCACATTGTTTTGCTTGCATGTTGTATCTATCTCTGACATGTTTGACATTAAAGTCAACGTGGACTTCTTTGTCTCCATGGACTTCAAGGAAAGTTAGGGTTTCGGCAAAATGGTTGGTGGGAGGAAATAACTATTTTAGTTTCCTAGAGTTTCTTAATTATATTCCAATATCTTCTTATTCTATGATATTTTGGTATCAATCTCTTACAGATATTGGTTTTTACTTTATATATATATATTTTGGAGTGAAAATGATGAAATAGGATATCTTCTTTTATTGTAAATTCTTTAATATTTTTATCATATATCTTATTCTTGAAGTAAAATTTCATATTTATCTTCTCTGTTGATATTGGATAAATATAAAATTTATAAATGTTTTAATTTTAAATTGTACATTATGTTTTATATTTTAATTTTTCATTCTTTTAGCTAAAAACATTATCTTTCTTCTCTGCCATGATAAATCTTCTTATTATTTACCTTGTTGATAATTTGCAATAGCACAAGCTCTTCCTCTCAAGTAAAAAAAACCACCAACAAGTGATTATAGTTTTCTTGTACTTGATTTAGTGGATGTGATGAATGGATAATTACAATGTTAATTTGTAATTGTTATTTCCTTAATTATTACTGATTATTCTTATATAAAACAAAGTGTTCATTATTATTCAAAATGGTTTTGAGAATTTGTAATGGTTCTAGGGTTCACACAGATGAAAAAAATAAGATGTACAGAGTCTACCACTTAAAGTTTTATGTAGTCAATAACATCCTTATTAGGTTTTACTCATCTTGTTCTATTTGAAGTTGGATAATCATCAATACTAAATGTTCCTACTTAGGCAGAGTCATTTGAACCATGCCATAGGCTACAAAAGCTTTTTTCAAAACTTAGGATAGATTCGAATGCAATTTATAATGGTAGCAAGTCATATTAGGCTAATAATAAAAAATATGGAATCACTAACTTCACATGTTGATAAGAAACAAAGGATGTTAGGTATTTGAAAAAGATGTGAAAACGACTCTAATGAAATGAATTTGAAATTTATTGAATTCAACAAGAGAAAAGTCTTCTTACACTAATAATTAATGCATTTCCTTTAAAAATTTGTTGAAAAAGAAGTCTTGAATTGATTTTTGTTAAAATTATGTCATTTTTTTTAGTTAAGTTAATACTTGAGAATGACAACTTTTAACAAAAAAGAAATTCAAAATCTTGATCGATTGATCCAATACAATTGAACTCACTCAACAATTGATTTCTATTGAAGAATCAAGAATTTATACAAAAAGAAAAACAATCATCAAATGGTGGTATTATTATTGATTATTCTCGTACTTATGAGAAAGACTCGCTTGAAACTTCAATCTCTGTAAGAAGAAGGGAGAAAGGAAATATTTATTTTGAAATTGAAAATGAATTATAATTTGATAGCTTTGATTTTGAGTTTGAAGGTTAACTTTAATAAAAAAAAAAATTCTAAAGTGAAAAAAAAAATGGAGTATATTTCTTTAGATTATTGTACGGTGGTGTATCCCCAAAGTCAACAGCCGGCCTTACAATGGCCCATCACAGTACCAATAGTTATTGGGCTCGAAGCCCAGCACCAGAATAAAAGATTCCCAGGTATATCAATCATATATTCTAAACAGAAATATATCAACCAGATATATTGCAATATCAATCATATATATTCTAAACAGAAATATATCAACCAGATATACTGCAAGCACAAGCAAGATTATATTTTATTTTATCATATCAGAAATATGCCAAGTAAGATTATATTATTATATTTTATTCTGTTTATATTTTGTTCATCTTATATCAATCCAAAGCCTATAAATAAAGGCCTGAGGACTCCAAATAAGGTACGAGTTCTTCACACTCCCAATACACTCCACTCATAGTTCCTTAGCACATTCTTTGCTATCGAACTCTCTCAATCCTCTCTACTCACGCCTAACTTGAGCGTCGGAGCGCCTTTTCAGGTACTCCCCCCTCTCGGTCAGAGCTCGAGCAACACCGGACGGTCGCAGCGGATACCAGCCGGACGGTCCTGAGGAAGAAGAAGCAGACGGAAGAGCAGAAAGTAACGTGATCAAGGTTTGACCTTTCGGTCCCCCAATTTATACCGAAACATTTTGGCGCCCACCGTGGGGCCGAATGGCAAACCCAAATGGCGACCACGAGGAGCATGGAGGAACAACAAAACACCAGAAAGATGATAATAAGCAAAGACGAGCGTTCGGTCTCAACATCACTACTCCATATCAACATCAAGAAATTTCACTAAAGCGAAGATTACACAACATGAGTTATCATCTCTACATGGAACATCTTCAACAAGATAAGTGTTTCTTAAATATGAATATTTCATATGAAACAATAAAATATCTACCGAAATATATGATATACGAAACCCATATACATGACATATGATGCATATCATGATATTCAAAATTAACTTGATCGGAACAAAAATCCAGAAGCACCTAATATACATATGTTATTATGCGTGCATCTTCATAAAATTATTTTACTATCAATACATGATTTTAATCAATGTTGTTTTATTCCACAACGAGATTTATTTACAACCAATTTCACTTATTCATATATGTATATATAAGTATACGTACCCCAACTGTTTTCATAAGATTCAATATTGATATATCATAAGATTCAATATATGTATAATCTGAATCTTAGAGGATTCGGTAATCATGTATCAAGATACCACTTTTCATTATTATATCATCAAGATAAAAAGAAAAACTTCAGGGGCAATATGAGGATAAATCAAGATAGCCACAAGAATACTGAACATGATGCAGAAGGTGGTGCACTCTCTCGGCCGATGACAGGATCTTGCATACAAATCATTTGGCTTATCTGGAGCTTACCATAAATCAAAGACCGAACGATTGCTAAAGCAATTGCCAAAGCAATTGCTAAAGCAGTTACAATCTTAACCGACCGGTCTCAATATATCTCTGATATTATATCTCTTGCAGATTACTAAAGCTGTTAAATCTCAACCGACCGGTCTCAATTATTTATGCAATATTATATCTTTTGCAGATTACTCAAGCGGTTACAATCTTAATCGACCGGTCTCAATATATCTCTGATATTATATCTCTTGCAGATTGCTAAAGCAGTTACAATCTCAGCCGACCGGTCTTAATTATATCTTCAATATTATATCTCTTGCAGAAGTGGTTACTAAAGCCGTACAATCTCAACCGACCGGTCTCAATATATCTCTGATATTATATCTGTTGCAGATTACTAAAGCGGTTACATCTTAACCGACCAGTTTCAATTATATCCTCAATATCATATATTTTGCAGATTACTAAAGCTGTTAAATCTCAACCGACCGGTATCAATTATATCTTCAATATTATATCTCTTGCAGATTACTCAAGCGGTTACATCTTAACCGACCGGTCTCAATATATCTTTCTGATATTATATCTCTTGCAGATTGCTAAAGCAGTTACAATCTTAACCGACCGGTCTCAATATATCTCTGATATTATATCTCTTGCAGATTACTAAAGTGGTTGCATCTCAATCGACCGGTCTCAATTATATCTTTCAGATTATTAAAACAGGTTTGGATTCAAAAGCAGGTTTAAAGAAAAGATTTCCTTCCGCCCAATGATTTCAACGAGGTATTTCAGTTCAAAATTCTATGTGCAATTCATCTTTACACTGCAGGACCGGGCGCCATGTCCGCCAGATTCACTCTTTCAGGACGCAATGTCCCACCGGGCGCCATGCCCGTCACTTTCAGGACGCAATGTCCCGGACGCAACGTCCCACCGGGCGACAAGCCCGTCACTTTCAGGACGCAATGTCCCACCGGGCGACAAGCCCGTCACTTTCAGGACGCAACGTCCCACCGGGCGACATGCCCGTCACTTTCAGGACGCAATGTCCCGGACGCAACGTCCCACCGGGCGACAAGCCCGTCACTTTCAGGACGCAATGTCCCACCGGGCGACAAGCCCGTCACTTTCAGGACGCAACGTCCCACCGGGCGACATGCCCGTCACTTTCAGGACGCAATGTCCCGGACGCAACGTCCCACCGGGCGACAAGCCCGTCACTTTCAGGACGCAATGTCCCACCGGGCGACAAGCCCGTCACTTTCAGGACGCAACGTCCCACCGGGCGACATGCCCGTCACTTTCAGGACACACAGTCCGACCGGCACAACAATGCGGCAAAGATACACCGAGCGCCAACAAAACTAAGTCCTTCGGTCATGAAGGAAGCAAACCCCTCCCTTTCCCTCGGACTTGGGGGGGATGATGTACGGTGGTGTATCCCCAAAGTCAACAGCCGGCCTTACAATGGCCCATCACAGTACCAATAGTTATTGGGCTCGAAGCCCAGCACCAGAATAAAAGATTCCCAGGTATATCAATCATATATTCTAAACAGAAATATATCAACCAGATATATTGCAATATCAATCATATATATTCTAAACAGAAATATATCAACCAGATATACTGCAAGCACAAGCAAGATTATATTTTATTTTATCATATCAGAAATATGCCAAGTAAGATTATATTATTATATTTTATTCTGTTTATATTTTGTTCATCTTATATCAATCCAAAGCCTATAAATAAAGGCCTGAGGACTCCAAACAAGGTACGAGTTCTTCACACTCCCAATACACTCCACTCATAGTTCCTTAGCACATTCTTTGCTATCATACATCATCAATCCTCTCCCATAGAGGATCGAGTTCTCTCCTACTGAGAATCTATCATACACGCCTAACTTGGGCGTCGGAGCGCCTTTTCAGGTACCTCCCCCCTCCGGTCAAGACACAGAGCATGCGGTTGAGATCCAGAAGAAGCAGACAGAAAGACAGAAAGCGACATCATCAAGGTCAGTCCTTCGGTCCCAAAAATTTATACCGAAACAATTATTATATGAGGATTGTAAATAACTCTAACACATATATGAGAGAGAAGATAATGATAACTAATAATAAGTATCATATCAGAGTCTAAAATAATATAATAATAAACTTAAAATACTTAAGGATTCATTTTAAAATATGATACAATCTCAATTAAATTAAATATGACATAAGTATTGATATTTGAAGAGATTTACTAAATAAAAATTAAATCTATATGAAATCTTAATTATTAATCGTAAATATACTATGGATTATATTATTTTTCTCTAAGAACATCACTAATTTATTGCTTTTAGTTATATACCTTTTTATTATTATTATTTGTTGTTATTATTATTATGTCATAATTATAATTGTGACCATTGTTATTTTCATCCATGACAATGATAAATATGAAAACAAAAATTATGTAATGAGGATAATGAAAATTATTATAATTCTCATACAACAATAATAATGATGTTGCTTCTATTTAACACAACACAATCTTAATTTAACATTATGTAATAATTAAAATATATTTCAGTATATAGGAAGATTGTGACTTTTTTATTAATTTCATATTTTGTAAACTTAAAACTTAATGGTTATATAAAGTCTTAATTTGAATTTCTAAGTATTTTAGTCTTGAGTGTTTATGAAGTAATATTTTATGCACGGGAGATGTAATAATAATTCTAAGTATAGGACATTTAGTTAAAATAATAGGAATAAAAGTTTGGTTAAATTTAGATTTTAATTGTAATGATGAGATTGATTACTTTTTGAGGTATTGATCGATGAATCATGAAGAAAAATACTGAAAAGTGTAGTGTGGAAGGAATTTTGAAAAACGGCTTAGAGCATTTGTGGTCTAATGAATAATGGTCCAACAACACAATAGTGGGTTCATCACACAAGGTCCATTAATCCCACTTACTCATCAATTTAAACAATTCAATAATTTCTTATAGTGGGGTGGGCAAGAAAAATAAATAAATAAATATAAAATGCTCATAATTGTCAAAAACCTAACATTATTTTCTTTCTTTCTTTTTTCTTTTTTCTTTTTTTGCCATATTTGGGTTAAAGAAGAGGAATAGAACAAGTTAATGTCAATGTATCTGCAACTGTAAGATGGACAAATATTATTCCATTAAGAGAAGTTTTGATAGGAGAAAAAGGTTTTAAGTTATGCCTATTTTAAGGTATCTTAAATGACAATAAAATATGTAGCATAATTTTTTTTAAGATTCTTGTTTTTTTCAGGACTGTAAAATTAATATGTCAAATAAAAGTCTGAAATTGGGATGTTGACCTTCCATATTTATGCACATAATATTGTTAGTTATACCTAATGTCATATTAGTATACATAAGTACAATTATATTACTGAAACAGAGTAGGTTTACACAATATAGTAAATTATCTGTATTATAATAATTACTTTTTTTATATTGATAAGAGTTTGGATACTAAATAGTATTTATCTATAGTTCAATTTGCAATAAAAAAAAATGTGATTATCCATTTATTACTTGTAAAATATTTATTTAAAAAATATTCTTAAATATTTTAAAACATGTAATATATATATATATATATATATATATATATATATATATATATAAAATATAGAAATGGATTGAAATTTAGGAGAAGAGCTTTTCTTTATTTTATAAAGCGTATAAACATAGTAACTTTACCAAAGTTCTGCTTACTTCTTCTGAACCCCATTCTCTTTCTAGAAAAGTTTACCTTTCATTCTCTCTGTCTTTTCTCTACCTTCCTTTCTCATCCAGTCGGTGTATTATCGTTTAGGTGGTGGTCACGCGTTCCCGAAGTCGAGAGCTTCGATTTGAACCGATCAAGTTTGGATTTTTAGCTGGTAAATAACTCTTCACTGTTCTCCGTTGTTTGGAACCTAGGGCATGCTAATCTAGTGGTTGCATGCAACTAGGGACCTCTTTCTTTCTATTTCCATCAAGTTCTAGCTCTAAGAGCTGATTTCTACCACCATTTCGGTGGTTGTAGGGTGCTGTTTGCATTTTCCTCCGGGGAGGGCACTTTATAAGCAGTGTTTTGAGTTGTATTGAGAAACTTGCAAGGTAAGGGGAGCTAATTGTTTGTTTGAATCTGTTTATAATATGTATGCATGTTGAATTCTAAACTAATGTGTTGTTATGGACTGCATTTTAGGTTTTTAGTATATTGAGTGGTATGAATTGGAATGTGTAGATGATGAAACTGTGAATGATTGCTTATGCATTGAGTTTGATGAACTTGGTTGCTGTAAATTGGACATGTAGGAGGTGATTGGGGAAAGAATTATGTTGTAGAGTTGAGTACATAGAAAGTTAAATACTTGAGTAGTGTTTTAGGTCAATTTAGAAGAAGTGAGGTGACATTTTTGAGTAATTGCGGTCTAGGGTGTTTCTGGAGGATTGAAACAGTTTAGATAGGTCCAATGTGACTTGTTAAGATCATGAGACCGGTCTAAAAGATGTTAAAATTGGTAAAATTGAATTTGGGTCTCTAAGTTGTTTATTTTGTTGTTTTAGAGTATAAATTGAGTCTAGATCGCTTTAGATTCATTGTAGGAAGGTTAAAAATCATCTAGAAATGTTTAATTAGGCATAACACAAGAATTGGAGGGATTAGAAGTTGGCAAAAAGGGCTAGAAATGGTAAAGGGTATGTGAGTTGCATAATTCTGCAGAATTTGCGTTCTGCAGATTATGCAGACTCGCTGAGTGAAAGTTTTCGCACAGCAAGTCCTCATAGAGGGGTGCTCTCTCTTTGGTCATTCGCACAGCGAATTAGTGCGCTATGCGACTGACTGGATAGTGTTGCTCCCTGTTTGATGATTCGCATAGCGAATCTGAGTCGCTTTGCGATTGGTGCAGGTCTGGGAAAATGCTAAATTAATTGGAATAACGAATGGGGACGTTTTGCGAGTGTTTGGGAAGTTCAAGCCATTGTTTGGGGCTCTCGCATAGCAATTTTGGGCGCCATGCGAGGGGATAGAGTCTGATATTATGTATCAGAATTTTCAGTTTAGTTGAGCGCACGACTTGGTGCGTTGAGCGAATGGCCTTTAGCTGAGCACACAAGCTTGGTGCACTGAGCGAATGTGAGTGAGTAAAACACACTTTTTCTGTTATTCGCACAACGAGTTTGGTGCGCTGAGCGACTTGTCCAGAACTTGTTTTTATTCTTTTTATCCTTATTTTATGATAACCTTGAGCTATGTTTTGATTATTAGAATGGTGTAGAATTATCTATGATATTGTATGGTCATGTATTATGGTATATAGTTGTTCATGTCTTGAGTTAAGTTTTAAAGTGAAAGTATGATTAATGAACTGAATTCCATGACTCAGGGTGAGAATCTTGGAAGTGTTTGAGGATGATGAACTAGTTGTGTTGTATAAGTGTATGGAGCTTTGAAATGATAAGTCTATCCCTACACTTAAAACACCATTCATGTTCAAATAGAGAAGAACAGTGTGAGTGGTGATAGTAAAGGGAGGTCTTCGTCTATAGTCTTAGAGCTTAGTTATAGACTGGTATGAGGATTTACCTTGCATAGTGTTGGGGAGGGCCAACTAAACTATGCAAGTGCAAAGACTAATGGTTCGACAGTTATACAAATCCGGATGACTTGTGTTGAGTACTTGATGCATTGTTAGAATTGCATGTCTTTAATTGTTTACTTTATATATATAACTAAACATTATGATATTGATTGATTGTGCTATATGTATATTGTTTGTTTATCTAGCTCACCCTTGCTTTTTGTGTTGTGTGTTGTTTGTGTATGTTTTTCCTTGTGATGATCATCCACTTAGGTGTGAGCAGATGGTGTTGAGGAGGTACCCTTGGAGCAAGTCCTGGATGGAGACGATGCTGCAGTTTAGTTCTTTTTAGGATTCTCATCTTTCAGTTTATGTCATTTTGAAATACTTTTGATTGTAGAAGTTTTAAATTGTGGTGCTCTTGGGATAACTATAATTTCAACTACTTAACTGCAATCCTATTCTAACTGTTCTCCTGTAATAAAATATGAACCTCTATATTATGCTATATATATAATTGGAATGTCACAAAACAAATTGTGAATACTTATAGGTATTTTTTTTAAAAATATTTTTTAAATTTTTAAATAAAATTAAAAAATATAAAAAAAGTATAATATGACTTAAATTAAATATAAATATAAATTTTATTTTATTTAAATTTAACTTAATATAATATAAATTAATTTTTATTTCAATTAAATTTAATATAATAAAATATAAATTAAAATTTTATTTTAATGTTTTACAAATGAATATCTTCAAATATAAATAATATAATATTTACATCTAATTTGTTTATAAATAAATACTAAAATATTTATTATTCATAAATAATAAATATCTATAAATATTAATTATTTGTTATAAATTTTATCTACAAGTACCGAATAATTTTACCATCCTATTATTATATGAGAAAAGAATCAATAAAATATCTCATAGAATTATTCATGGTTTTAATAAATAATCAAATACGATATTATCCGGAATACATCAATAATCAAATTTCACATAAAATAAAAAAAAAAGAATATAAACACGTATCACCACATTCACAGAAATTGAATGCACTCAGGGTAAAGCATTTCGTTAACTCAACAAAGTTTGATGTACATTTTTCATTTAATTTCTGACTACTTAATATTAAATTTTGATCTTTAATATTAAATTTTGGTCTCTTGGTTTGTAGGTATGTTCAAAATTGTTCTTTTTTTTAAAAAAAAATTTACTAATATTTTATATTTCTTAAAGGCGGTCACGCTAGTCAATTTTACTTGCAAATTTACTCTCTCGCAAAAAGTTAATGACTTATACATTTATTAATATCATGGCATAGTGAGATCATTTGATGTCTTAATTTTTTAGAATAAAAGTAAATGATGTGGAAATTTTGTAACAGAGGGTTAAAAGAAATTGTTGATTCGTCCTTTGACCAAAGGTGTTGTTCCCAAATTTAAAAGCAAAGGATTATGGTTATTGGTGATTTGTGCTACAATGAGCAAAGTGGTTGTTTCCAAATTTAAAAGCAAAGGGTTAGGGCTGTTGGTGATTCGTGCTACAGTGAGCAAAGTTGTTGTTCCCAAATTTAAAAGCATAGGATTATGGTTGTTGGTGATTTGTGCTACAGTGAGCAAAGTTGTTGTTCCCAAATTCAAAAGTAAAGGGTTAGGGTTAAAAATGACTTCTTCACAAAGTTGTTCTTCTTGTTCGAAGACATGGGGCAAAAGATTTTCGCATTCCTCACATGGTGTTGTTTCGAGGGGAGTTGGGATAACCCCTATTTGCTACTGTGGTGATATTGTTGTAACGAAAGTTGTCAGAACTACAAGAAATGTTGGGAGACAAGAGATTTTATGTGTTGTTCATGTAAAGGATGATTATTAGTTTTTGCTCTAATTAAAATAAACAATCTAGATTCGTGTAAAAAAGTTCGTTTTAGTCCCCCCAATGGTTTAAAAATGTTAAATGTGGTCTCCCTTTTCTTTAAAAAATCGTGCAATGTGTTCCCTAACGTATATGGCTATCATACATATTAAGGATACCTAACAAAATATACTATCAGATATATGTTTATGTTGAACAGATAAAGAAGATGATAATTTATTCCATTAAGGAAGTTGTCACAGACCTAAAAGCTTTACTAAAGTTTTCATGACTAGTTGAAGGCTGCTTTCATACTTCATTTTTCCTTGGTTGTTGATACTCTGGATGATACATGTAAGACTTCTTTGTTTAATGGATGTCTTTATTCTTAAATAGTGAAAGCCTCTTAGGATGCTTGCAACAACATAAAAAAGAGGAGAATTCTTTTTTCCTCGTGATCTGCAAGTACGAGAAAAACCTTCATTCAATCTCAATTTCCTTTTTCCTCACCCTCAATCACATAACCTATACAGAAAATCCTAAAATCCTAAATCAGAAAACCCTTAGTCTGCAAAAACCCAAATCACAGCATCGCTCCACCATATTCGTTTTCTTCACCTCGAGACAACCTAGTCATTCATCATGAGAAGCACTCATAAATAGGGTTATCCCACCTCCCCTCGAAGCACCACCATGTGAGGAAGAACAACTTTGCTCACTTCAGGGACAAATGAGAAACAACCCTAACCCATTGCTTTTAACAAATTAATTCAATTTTAACATTTCTACACACCTTGTTAAGTCATTCCAACTCAACATGCCACGTAAACAATAATTATACAAGTCATCAACTTTTTGCTAGGGAGGCAAGTCTACCATTAAGCTTTTTAATGTCGTAAGCAAAAAGGACTAACATGGTTGCAAAATATAGGATGTTAGTGAACTTTTGAAAGAAATGAAGACAACTTTGAACATACACTATAAATCGAAAAACCAAAATATGTATTAAACCTATAATTTATATGATTTAGATAAAATATATTTTTTCGTTAGTGAATTTCAGTACTCATCCTAACAACATACAAATCAAACCATCACAACTACCTATCACTTCATAACCAACATAATCTTAATTAATTTGTTTAAGTTGCATTCTTGTGGCTTGTGGGTTGAGAAACATAATGGAAAATCATAACTTAGTTTGATTGACCATTGAATCAAAACAAGCTTCCTTTTAATTATAAACATTTCTTTTTTGATATAATTTAAAATATTCATTTCTCAATTTAATTGGATGTAAACTCAATTCATTCATCAACAAAATACTAAATTTCTGTAATTAATTTCTTACGAAATAGCTATCATTTCCACAAGTTATTATAAACAATATTTGCTTACCAATATTCTTATTTCTACGTATTAATCTCATCAACACCACTCCAACACTACAATTTCATTTTTCATACAGGATTTTGATATATTCATCAAATTGACTAAAAAAAATCAACTTTATTCACCATATGTTTAAGTCAAATTAAGTTAAAAAATTAAACTTTTTGTCAATTATTAATTAAAAAGAGTCTGACTCACTTAACCTACAGTTATACAAGTTCAAATCAATAATGAGATGATAAGATGACCCACAACTGATTTATATTTCATAATACCATCTTCTAAATGTTATAAAGGTAGAGAAAAATGGTTTGAACCTATTGCACCGAACCGAACGGTCTGAGAACGCCTGTATTGAACGTCAGTGAACGACTTCATCGATCACCAGAGAACGAACCTTCAGAGCACTATTGCATCAAATGGCAAAGCATTAAAGTACCGAATGGTCAGATGAAATGACCAGAAAAAGAAAACAAAACTCAATATGCACTGAATAATCTGTGTATTATTCACTCCACTAACTATGAAATAGGTATAAGTATTTTGGGTTTTTATAATAGCAAAGTACATGGTCCAAAGATAGTTAAACAATAACTTTCATAGCTTACTAACACTAAATTCAAATATATTTCGTTAACAAACATTCTTATGTCATATTTAGGGATGACAACGGGTCAGATCGGGTACGGATAGTGCCTACCCGCAACCCGACCCGACAAAAAAAAAATTCACCCGCTACCCGCACGGATACCCATTTAAAAAATATCCGCAGATATTTTAAAACTCACAGATATCCGCGAATACCAGCAAATATTTAAAAAATATATATTTTTATAAATTATTAAAATAAAATTTAAATATAATTACAAAAAATATATAATATAATATAAATTAAATTAAATATAAATTAAAATTTAATTTTTGTTTTAGTTGAATTGGTCTGAGGGTCAGTCGTCCTTCTTTGCTTTGCTCTCTTTTGATCTTCAATCCTCCTGAGAATGTCATCCATTTCGATGGGTTGTCGACGTGTAGAAGAGATTCCAACACTCAAGATATAAAGGGGTCTAAATTTTATTACGATTGAAAAGGAAGATTGTACCTAGACATCAATTGTATATTTATAGGACATGTGGCAGGCAAGACCATTCATTAACCAGTAGTGCAGTGTATATTTTTAGGCAATCAAACCGAATAATCAATAATTAATACCATATATTTTGTAAAAGTCAAACAATATGACCTATTAATATATGTTAATTGTCCATAAATGACAATTAATTCCGATCGGTATACTTCACATAGTACAATTTTAATTAAATTTAACCTTATAAAATATAAACTAATGTTAATTTTAATTAAATTTAGCTTAATAAAATAAAAATTAAATTTTTATTTTTATATTTTGCGGGTAACGGATATCCGCGCGTACGGATAATATAATATCCACACCCGACCCGTTTATAAGCGGGTATTAAAATACCCGCTATCTGCGGGTTTCGGGTAGTAAATATTCACGAGTATCAACTATCTATCGCGGATTTTATTCACGGATATCCGCGGAAGCAGATTTTTTTGTCCTCCCTAATCACATTCACTTTATTATTATTTTAAAAAAGAATAAATTTTAAATCTAATTCAATTTTATTAGACTACCTACGTGTAATAATATAAGATTTATATTCATTTATATATTATAAATTTAGAAAACCGAAATTTCATTCTTCATATAAGTAATAAACAATGATTCACAAATTAAAATCACATTACAATACCTAAATAAAAGCTAAGAGTGTAATCAAACCTTAAATTTAATATAATAAGAAATACAGATAAATCCCCATATTGTAGAAGTAACTTTTTTAAAATATAACGTTGCTTTTAATATACTATCTGTTATACTATTTATATAACATATTTAATTACTTAAAAATCGTCAAAGTAATAATTTACGGATCATTAAGAATATTATTGCAGCAACATTAAGGAAATGTTTTGTAGAAACTTTGCAAAAAAATTACAAATGTAGAGAGACGAAGAGTGCGATGTTAAAGTTAAAACAAAATAATAATATAAATTCAGGCATCATTTTAAAATTTATGAAAAATATTCTTACAACAAAAAAGTCATCCGTACCTATAATTTAATTAAATTGTACTTAAAATTTATCGTAATTTATACACTATATATAGGACTAAGTTTTTCAAAATTTCAAACACCCTGGGATAAGTAAAACGGTATTTGTATGTGATTTGGTCTCCAGAAAAATAAAGGGGTGCACTTTGGAAAGTAAAGTATAAAGCATATGTTGTTTGAAAATTTCATTCTATTCTATGAAGAACAGTTCTAATCGTAGGAGAATCAAATTCCATTATGATAGTTGTCTTAAAAGGTAAAGGTCTATATTTTATTGTATAAATATTAAATCTCAATAATATTTTAGCGTGTGAGTTAGTAATACACATGACAAATGTTTTTGTTTATAAAATATATGATGGATAAATATCTTTATTAAATTATATTTTTTAATTTATTCATTAAAATTTATGATGGATAAATATTTTTAAATATAAAAAATTTATATTTTAAAAATATTCAAAAAATACTTTTAAAACTTAATTTAGAAATACAAATAAAAAACAATAGATTGAAAATTATAAACAGTTAAAAACCAAATATACACATAAAAGTAAAGTATATGCAATTTGACGTAGTTAGATAGAAGTATTTCCACCAATAAAAAAATGGTTTATAAAATGTACAGTAAAGAGTAACAATTTTAAAAAGTAGACTATGGAAATTTTCATATTTCAAGTTTTACAAAAAAAAAAATTACAATGTAAAACATTAATACTTGATACCTTCAAGATGAAAAATATAACAAGTTGGCTTGTGTATCGTTTTCGTCATTGTTCTGTATGTAATTTTATTACTTTCTCTTTCCCTCTTCTCTTCTCTTTTTTTTTTGTTGTTATGGTCATTATCACTATTATTATTTTAGTTGTCTCTTTCTCTTCTTCTTTCTTTTTCTTTTCATATTCTTTTTTTCTTCCTTTTTATATTCTTCTCAGTCATCTTTATTTAATTTATGATTAAATATACTTTTAATCTTTTAATTTTTAGTGAAAATTAAAAATCATTTTTCTTAAAAATTTTGATCCAATTTAGTCTCTCAATTTTAGAAATATGTAGATTTAGTTCTTTTAACTAGATTTTGCTAGGTTTATTTGATATTTTAAACGCATTTCATGATATATTTGAGTTGTTTATAGCGTTTGACACATTTCACTTCAATATTAGTATTTCATGTTTTATTTGATGTTTTAAATGCATTCATGATAGTATTTCAGGGAAAATTGAAAATAGTTCATCTTTAAAACTTTGGTACAGTTTAGTCTCCCAACTTTAAAAATGCGTAAATTTAGTTCTTTTAATCAAATTTTATTAGATTTATTTGAAATTTTAAATGCGTTTCATGATAATATTTGAATTGTTTATACGGTATAACATAATATAATTAAAAAACGTGTTTAAAATATCAAATAAACTTAACAAAATTTGGTAAAATGACTAATTTTATACAATTCTAAATATAAGAACTAAATTAGTCAAAAGATTCGAAATTAATTTTAATTTTTATTGAAAATTAAATGACTAAAAATATATTTATTCTTTTAAATTATTGTTAACCAAATTTAACAAATAAATTAACATTTATTTTACCAATAAATTTACCGACGAAATTACTAAAAAAGTTTAAATAATAGACGAATTTTAAAAATTTAATTACTAACAAATTTTTCAAAAAATTCAATTACGGACAGATTTATCAATAAATTAAAAAAAAATTACTGACAAACATTATCGTAACACAGTCAAAGCTAAAGTAATATTTCAATATCTATTTTATTGACTAAATTTATTAAAAAAAATCCAATGATAATAAAAATTTTAAATTATTCACAAATTTTATGATAAATATTTTTACTGATGATTAAAATTATTAAATATATCAATAAAATTTACTGATAAATTCTATTCTATCCATGATTTTTTTTCTCATCAATAAATGTTAACTTTTGATAGATTTTTCTATTGATAAAATTTAAATATTTTCTTGATTAGAGAACAAAGTGAGTCTCATCAATGACCCTAACAAGAAGAGTTCCTTAGTCACTATAAAATATAAAAGTCTCGTTATGCAAATCTTTTCAATAAGAGAAATAAAAATAATTCATATTTTACATTAAACATAATATTGTTAGAGAACTTCACAAATCTTAATAAATAAATAAGTTTTAGTAAGATGATGATAAAAAAAAAATAACAGCTAAATCACTCAATTAAAAAAATTTAAAAAGTTGAAACTCATTTAAAAAATATAAAAGTGAATAGAAATTCAATTGATAATATTTGAATTTACAATGTAACTTAAGTCAAAGAGATTAAAAATAATCAAATTTACTATATAAGTTAATTGAACAAACAAAAAAAAAAATCTTAATTTTCTCTCTTTTCATTGTAGATGTTATTATTGTACACTTTGTTTTACAAACGATATGTCCCACTAAAATATGATAATGGTTTAATTGAAGAGTATTAAGAATGTTTGGTTCTCACTAGTATCATCCAACACTTGTGTTTATACATTCGAAGCTTCTTCATCAAATTTTGATTGGAAGAAAGATCATTATGAATGGATTACAATAATTACAAATTTAATTTTGATAAAAACCCAACAGCTACAAGCATAGTCCGTGAAGGAAGAAGATAATGGAAAGTGGAGAGGTGTCATGTTTTCATGATAGTGACGTTGAAACAAAACCCACCACTTACATTGGTGGATCATAAGTCACACTTCTTCATTCATTATGCCACCAAAAAAGAAAATCTACCATAACATGTTATTACCCGTGACATCAACAGTTCAAAAGTTTATGCATTAATGCTTGTTACCATAAGAAGGAAAAAAAGAAAAAATAACATAACTCTGTCGTAAATAACTTTCCAAATGATTGATACTGTTTGGTCAGTTCATGAATTCAAAAATACATCGTACCAGAGAAGGAAAGTTTTGGTTGATATTTCACATGGCATTTGAAGTCAGTATAAGGAAATTCTATAGGGAATTCTCAAATGTCAACCACAAATATCACTATTCATATATCACCCATTACGTCCAGCATAGATGGCCCAAATTTTTCAAAACATCTATTGCTAAAACTTGCTTAATTCATAGATTTTTACCCTTTCTGCCATTTGCTCTTGCCATATTTTAAAGAAGAATTATACGCACTATTTAGGATTATTGAATGAAGTTGATTGCAAATCATATTTTAACTCATTGTGAAAAGGGATTAAAAAGAGTGTTACTGTTTACGTCCGATCTCAAACTAAATTTATTTTAAACAAGTTTAGAGCTTGTGAAAGAAAAATGATTGATTAAAAGCGTACTAGGAAATTATTGAAACTACATTAAATAAACAATCTACACTGAGTACCCAAAAAAGAAGTAAATGTAGTATTGGATTGGAGTGCCGTCCAACATAACTATAAAACAAACACAAACCATGTCAAGTAACGAGTGATCATGTTGTGAAACTAAGATACAATAATTAATAAAGGATAAAGTCTTATTACTTCAGCTCAAGAAAGAAAAAGAAAACCGAACCAGTTTTATTGGTTTAATCCCAATAATAAAGTCTTTTTCGGTTATGTTTTGTCTTTTTGTGTTCTTTTTTCTTCACTTAACACGTGGTTCACATCCATGTGGAATCTTGATTGTAATCAATATCCAGCTAAGTTGCAACTCATACTTAAGAGTCTTGGTCATATTTTAGCTGTCACTAATAATGGAGTCACACATTGGGATTTTTTTTTTTTTTTCGTGTGCATTTAGTCTCTCTTCAACTACCATGAGCCTTTGCGAAAACCCCACATACGATCAAAAGCCTATTGAACTTATCTTCACACCCACCAGGAAAGTAACGTCTAGAAACTTGGGACATAAAAAGAAGTAATGAAGAAAAACATTTAATCATTGCCACAGTATAAGTAAATGACAGTAGCATTCCGCCACCACCACTATGCTATCAAACCCATTCTTTCCTTCTCTGTTCAACTATTAATTCTAAACAGGAATCTTTGCAAGAAATATACTACTTAAGTTTTCGCAGTTGCAGGGCTGTTCAATGCAAAGATAACACAAGTTTCTTTTCTTCTCTCTTCTTTTCAACAGACAAGTTTATATTTCTAATCACTTTTATTGTGTCGATAATAATTTGTTTTTGCTATGTTGATGCAGGGGATGTCTGTCCCATGAAAAATATGATTACTACCTTATTTATTGATATAAATGAAAATGGCCCTTTAATCAGTGACTGCAAGGGAAGTCTCATAAAACGCACTGGTTGAGTCTCACATAACGGCGTTAATCAATGGCATACCCAATAAACACATCATGAAACCCCAATAAAGAACCATTTAAGGAATAATAAAGTTCAGACTTGGATAGATAATGATGTCGTAACGTATCAAATCCCACCCGTAGTCAAAGGACATAAAACAAAAGTAAAAATATGCACTCTTTACTTCCAAAATTACCAGGAAAAAGAAACTAAATGGGTACATAAACTACCGTCTACATCCTCATACAAATCTTCCTAATAATTTGAGGAAAATATTGTTGGACAAGTAAATAGATCTAATATCTTTAAAACTTAAGAAACATTCAATATTTTATTCATTGGTTCGTGGATTAGAAATATTTTGTACGATAATTCAAAGTTACAAAGGAAAGAACTACCTGATATATAGTAAAGTTGATCATATTTGCCTCCATACTCCAGATATTTTTTCAATTGATTGAGTTTTCAGCAATATGCATATAGGAGTACAGATCAATGACATCGACATATCAAATGTCATAAATCACCAATATTCTCAAATTACGAAACGAACAACGTCATCCAATACAGGGAATTGGAACTTAAAGAAAAAATAAGAACCATCTTGACTTATGATACGCACAACAATTATAAATTTCAATTTATAATTTAAAAGCACTGACAAATTACAACAATTAAATTCACTTCGGAGAAAAAAAGAGACAACGGAATCCAATTATCCATTTCCATATCCATACAAGGGGCAATAAAAAGAAGAGTCCGGTAACAAGTACCATTGATTTAAAGAAACGATTTCATTTTCAGTTGCAATTGTTACATGAAGGAGTTTGAAACATCATATTAAACTTATCTATTATCTTGCGTAACAAGTGAGGGAAGAAAAAATGTTTGTAATGGAACATGTAGAAGGTTAAAAAAAAAAATTACGTTACAGAAGGAGTATGGAATTTCACCTATCGTATAGGGCAATTACCACCACTGATGAACGAGAACTCCACTTTGTCTAAGGGAATTGAAGAGCTGCAAGCATTGAGCGTATGTTTTCTCATACTTAGGACTCCTCTGCCCAGGACAACATCTCTGCCATCTATTGTAATGACATTCGAGGAAAATTTCATCTATCAAACATATAGCTCCAGTTTTAAACAACCTCGGAATCAGATCAAATTCTGTACCCTCAACATCCATCTTCATCACAACAAAATCGTTCTTTGTAACAGTCTTCTTCAACCATTCAGCAAAATCAAATCCCTGAATCTTCTCCACTTCGCCCTCAAACTCCTCCTTCCCCAAAGACTGCACAGGCCGAATCCTACCCATCCCCCTGCCTTTAACCTCGACATGCTCCCCAGGATCACGATGAATCTCAAACGTCAATGTTTCGTTCTTCACCCATGCAGCGTAAGGAAGTAAAGTGATCCCCTTCTTCAACGCATACTCCTGATGAAAAGTCTTGTCTGCTTCAATAGCATACACATGGAAGGTCTTGTTCTGCTTAGGATACTGTTTCCTAAACCAAGACCCTATGCTAGAGCCATAGCTTCTAGCTCCAACATCAACATACAAATACCTGTTCTTAAAGCTTATATCCGCCATTGAAGGAAGGTACTTTATGTTCTTCACATTCCTTTTCAAAGTAATCCAAGGCTTTAAAGGCTCTTCCGAAATCAAAGGCTCAGCAATCTTAACCAAATCATGCTTATAACCAGGAACGTAACATTTTCCATTTGAATCACCAAAATCAAATTTACCAGCACCATCACCACACTCTTTTTTCAAAACAATTTCACGTATATACGGTATTGAAGAATCAAAGCCTTCTAAGCCATGCAACTTCACTACTCTAAAACAATGGAACAAATCAAGGAACGAATTAAAACTATACGTATCTTTAGGGTTTGAAAAATGGAACACTGCGAACCCTCCAGGTTTCAGCGTCCGGTCGATCTCCGCCGCGAAATCCGCCGGCTTCGCCGACTGCAAGAACGAATCCTCGCCGGAGAACACGAAATCGAAGGTCCTATTGCCGAAAGGAATCCGTTCACCTCGGCCAAACTTCACAAGCGGCTTCACCCCCTTCCGCGCAATTCCGACGGCGTCTTTCACGCCGATCTCCCTCAGCGCGGAGACGTCGCGTCCGGTCGGCGTTTCCACGCACAAGGACTTCGATTGCAGCGAAAGGTAACCGCCGGCAATCAGGTCCTGAAAAGCAGACGAGTAGAACCGAACGCCTTTGATCCAGTCCTTGCTGGTGTAAAGCTCGGGCTGCAGCGATCCGCCGCCGGAGACAGACTCGACGGCGAGAGGACCGGTGCCGGCGATGACGAGGCTGAGAGACTGCGGCAGAGAGAAAAAACAGAAGTCGCCGATGTTGCAAGACTCGCCAGCAACAGCGATGATGTAAGCGAAACGAACGCCGATGATCAAAAGGCCGAAAAGGAGAAACCGAACGAGAAAGTTCCGGAGAGAACTGGGCTTGCCTACGGACTGTTCCATGCTAAAAAAGCGCACTTCTCTTTTCCCTTTTTTTCTCACAGAATAATCAATAACAAAAAATTTGGCGCAATTAAAAAGGAATGAAGATGGATTATGGCTTTTCCTTTTATCGAGAGCAGAATCGAGCCGAAGTGTGGTTAGCACCGATTAGGGTTTTAGGTTGGGTGGCAGAAATTGGGAAATAGAGAGGAGAGCGAGGGGCAAAACGGGAAAACATAATTCACAGATGAATATGCGGTGGCTTTCTTTTCTACGTTGTGAGAGAGTGCTTGCTATGGAGAAACGAAGAGCGAGTTCATGACTCGGAGAGTGTGACTCGGTGATGGTGGTGGTTTTTGCAGAGAAGAAGGAAACGCGTATGAAAAAGTAAACTGGATTGTTCTGCGTGGATAAAGGAAGAAGAGCGAAGGAATCTAATATTCTCTTTTCCGTAATTGGTTCGGAGACTTTTTAAAATTGCAAGAATGCCCCTGCCACGTCACTCTTCTTTTTCCTCTTTTCTTACGCGACAAAGACAAATGTAATGTGGTGTTAAAGGGTTAGTCACGTCCACGCAGGTAATGCAAAACTGTTTGATATTTTTTTTTTCTTTTGCTTCCAGCTGGGTCCATCTTTCATGAACCGTGTTCATCAAATTCTATAAAATGTTTTATATTATTATCGTTCACATTTTCAATATTCGTGTTGCATAAGATAAATTATTTAAAAATAATTGCAAAGATTTTCGTGTTTAAATCAATTTTCAATTTTCAATTTTCGTGAAGCATCTAATTTCAAAGATTGCAAGCAAAGGAAGCAAACATCAAAAGGAACATTATTTATCAGTTTAATATGCATATCAAATTATATAATTATTACGGTAGTTCTATTCTAATGAGATGCTTTTAATTAGTTATATTAAAAGTGGCTTAAAGTGACATAAGTTTTTCAGGTGAGTATAAACCATTGTTTTTTTTACAATTGTTCAATAAGCGATGTTATGGTTTAAAGTGACATTGTGTTGATTGAGATGTTATTAAGAATCTTTGAATGAAAAATACCTCAATGTTAAGTACAAACACTTGCATTTATGACAGATCCAAAAAATATGCAAATGGTCAAATATTAAATGTTTTAAATTTATCTTGACTAAGTAGTTGTTGTTTGGATACTTTAAATGCTTACAATAGAAAGACTCAAATGTTAATATCTAATAAAATATACTTATTACAAGTATTGTTGTGGAAGGTATCGATTAGTATTTCTTAATCATATTAATTTCATACTTAAATTTATGTGTTGATTTGCGGTCAACGAAATTAAATAAATAATTTATTATAACTTTTTTATTTATAATCTTATGAATGTAACTTGCTTGTGATATTAATTTATGTATAATTACCTTATATTTGATAACTCGTATTTTCATTTGTTGATTTTATGAAAATTTACTATAATTTTATTTTGTAAGTGAGTCGACGGATTTTGTATTTCTAGAATGAATATAATAACTTGTTAACATACTTAAAATAATATATATTTAATATTTAAAATAAATATATAACTCACTTACTGTTAAATATGAAATTTGTAATCTTACACTTGGATATAGTATGATTTTAAAAGTATGCAAATTTAGGATATTGAATATCAAAATAAATAAAATATTAAAGCATCACCTGGTTTTTTAAATTCTGCAATTTTTTGTATATATAATTTATTTAATAAAATATTTAAAATTAATTGTTGGATTAATATTTATTAGTACACATCAAGTAGAATAAAATATATAGAGAGAAAATAATTTATGTATATGTATAATAAATTTTTGATGTGAAGTTTCAATCTTCCGCTTGGTGTATTTGCTAAATAAGTTTAATTTTATAATAAGCATCTCAAAAGTCAAGATTGTTGAACTTGTTAAAAATACCACTCTTGATTAAAATATCAATTTTCAATAATTTTGTCTCTTTCAAATTTATTTTTAAATCAAGTTGCAATAGTTTAGTATTATTACAAATTAAAGAAGAAACAACGTATATATCTAAAACTATTTATCATAATATAATTTACATATTTAAAATACGTAATTAAATTTTTAAAATATTACAACGTGGGATTTTTGGCATTATCTTTGAGCGGTGAATCACTTTTGGAATACACTGTACACATGAATAGAACCAAGGAAAGAATATTATATAGCCGTTAAAGAGAGTTAATGACTAAATTACCCTTACGTCCGTGATCCGCCGGCACGTCCTTTGAGACCTCCTTTGGATGGGAGTAGTTGAGCGAGACGGTGCGCAGATGAAGAGAGCGACGGCACACCAGTCACGTGCGTTTCGCTCGTTTTGGACGTTGGAAAGTTGGTTGGTGTACCTCTGAACAAAGTCCAATGCATTTGGATAAGTTAGGTTTAGATATTCACACTTTTCTTTTCATAGATATTTCGTAAGAAAAAAAGCTTATTTGATAAAAGGAATTTTATGTATGGTTAAATAATGTTTCGGCAGTGGATCCGGTCACACTTATCTACACATTTACTTCTCAGTCTTTCTGGGTGTCCGCTCCTCTACCGTCCGTCAGTTCCTAGTCCCCTTCTCCAAACAAGCTGGTCGGGTACCTGCTAAAGATGCTCCGACACTCAAGTTAGAATTATGGCCGTTCGGTCTTAAGTTCACAGTATTAAATGTTATTCAATTCAAGTTGCCTACCTCTTACTGTTGACCTCTATATATAATGTCAGTTTTGGGCCCGTGGTTAAGGCTCTATTAATCACGGCCCAATAACCTTTTAATCAAAGCCCAAAAATGTTAAACTCCTATTGAAGTTAACCTAGCTCAAGGTCATCGGGTATGACTGGTCGGTCATGACTCTCTTTGATTATTCTTAAGGCCGGCCGACCATGGGTCGGCTTTACGCCTAGTGTCCCTTTGGGTCAGCCTAAAGCCGGACCAGGTGACCAGTACATCAAGCCCCCCAAGCCCTAGGCAACTAGTTGTCGTTGAGTTTAAAATGGTTTGGAACTTTGGGAGGGAAAACTCGTGTCGCTTTGCGATTGGTCGAGTGCCTCGGGCAGTGGAGGAGTCCTTCAATCTGAGCCCTTAATCGTGGTTCCTTTCGACGATGGAGATGCGTGGGCGGTTATAAAATTTTTACTATAAATAGGGGGACTGTTTCGTTATTTTTCACCTTTCTCTCTTCTCTACCACTCCGACCGTCGGCTTTCTCAAAGATTTCTTTATCTTCAGGTAAATAAATGGCTACGGTTTCCTTGTCTTCCTCTACAGGGTCAGCAGGTGGAGACGGTGGGGGCTCCTCCAACGGTGGCGGGGGGTCATCGTCCAGTGCGAACTCAGGTTCCTCGCGGTCGGGAGGCGACCGGGTTTGGCACGGCGCCATCCTTTTTCTCCTGGAAGGCGGAGTAGTGGTTGACGGAAGGGATCCGACCCCGACCGGGGGGTGGCCGACCATAAATGGGTATGCTTGGGCATCACCCGAAGTAGCGGCCCACGAAACCGACATTAGAAGCCGAAAAGACTTACTGGCCTGGTCTAATCAGTCATTCGTGGTTCGGGACGAAGAGGATGCCCGGTTGATTCGTCTCGGAGTCTGTCGTCCTAACGAGCGCGTCTTCCACGGGAAAGAGTCAAGCGTCGAGGATTTCTTTTATGTATATACCTTTTTATTTACTAGGATGTTCGCTCGGATTCCTTTTTCCAATTTCCAGGCGGCAGTACTCCGCCACATGAACGTCGCCCCCTGCCAGTTGCACCCGAACGGGTGGGCCTGCATCCAAGCGTTCATGGTGATGTGTGTGGCTTTGGGCATCAAGCCCACTCTTAATGTATTTTTCCACTATTTTCATGTTCGGCCACCACCAAAACACGGATGGGTCTCACTGACATCGGTACAAGACGCTTGCCTTTTCAAAGCGTATGCCGATTCATTCAAAAAGTTCAAGACGAGCTTTTTTAAAGTGATAATAAAGGAGGCCGGACGTTCCCAGTTTCGTGACGCCGCCGGCGAACCTCTGTTTCCTTATTATTGGACCGAAAGCCCCGCCAGGGTTTGTGCTGTTTCTACTGATGACATGACCCCTACCGAACGTGATGCCGTGAAAATCATCAATGACCTTCCCCGCCGTCTCCAGGCCCGACAATTGGTCGGCTGTCTTTGCCACGAGGATTTTACCCGCGTGGCGTTCGGTATGCTATTTTTACCCGTATTCTTATAAGTTCATTGTCAACTTAACTAAACTTTCCTTCCTGTTGCAGATAGGATGGCGCTTCCTACTCCTCGCCGAACGAGCTTTATTCCTCCTCCCCCCAAAAGAGAATCCTGCCAGGCTGGCTCTAGCAAGGTGAACACGGTCGCCGAATCCCGCACGCCGTCTGCAGATGCCGCTGGCTTGAAGACCACGGCGGCCACCCACCAAATCTCCGTGGTGGATCTTGGGTCGTCACTGACGGTCACCATCCCTTCCGCGCAGGCCATTCCCATCGGACAAGCCGGGACGTCCGCTCAGGCCACTCCTTCCGTTCATACCAACCCTTCCTCCAAAAAGAAGAGGAAATCCAGAGAATCTTCTTCTAAGAGGAGTCGGCGAGAGGGCAGTGATCCTCGCCCGTTAACCGGGGGCCTGCTTGATGCTGCCTTTGGCGTCAGTGACCGGATAGATTTCCGAATGAGTTCCGCTCAGAGGGAGATCGTGGAATCTCTCTCTGAAAAAGAGCTTACCAAGGCAGCCCTCGAGTTTAACTGTCGCGGCGCCATGTTGAATTGGTATCTCAACCGGTTCGCCGATCGGCGAGGAGCAGAGGAGGTCCAGCATGAACTGGCGACCTCGAAGAAGGAAATCGAAGACCTTCGGTAGGAGCTGGCCGCGCTGGACTTTGAGCACTCGAAGTGCAAAGAGGCACAGACGGCCTTGACCAAGAAGTATGAAAGCGCCTGTATAGAGGTGGCCACTCTTACCAAACAATTAACCGGCCTGCGGACAAGATTCACGGAAGTTACCGAGGATAATGATCAGCTGAAGGTGTCCCTCCAGGAGGCGGAAGGGAGGGAGCAGAAGTAGAAGGAGGAGATCGCCCGGTTGGCCGAAGAGGTTGCCTCGGCCAATGACTCCATCACGGTTCTCTGCGCCGATGTTCAGATTGAACATGAAGAAGGTTTCAACAAGGCCCTCCGTCAAGTGGCTTATTTACTCAAAGCCGACCCCATGACGGTCGGTTTTGGTATCGCCCAGGATATTTTTGACGGGGAGATGAGGCCTGTTCCTATACCGGACGGCGTGGTCGAGGAGGAGGCGGGGGAAGATGAAGTTGCCGAGGACGATGTCGGCGAGGATGATGGTAACAGCGCCGGCCAGTAGCGTCTAGGTGTTAGGTTCTAGAAAAGGGGGAAGGGGTATATACTTTTTGCTTTTTGATCATTGTCTTTTTTATCAGTTTAGCTGGCACATTTTGTTGTCATCGGATTGATGTACATCCGCCCCTTTTGATTTTAATGCAATGAACGTTTTGATTCATTTTTTCTTCAAGTTACGACGCCTTTAAATCGTATTCTTCTCGTTTCGTTATACCCTCGAACGCCGTTCGCTAACCCGGCCAAATCTAGAGGATAATTTCGTTCCTCGACCTGGACTCCACAAGTCGGGGCGGCAGGGCATTGCCGTTCACCACCCCGGCCAAATCGAGAGGATAATTCCGTTCCTCGACCTGGACTTCACAGGTCGGGGCGGCAGGGCATTGCCGTTCACCAACCCGGCCAAATCGAGAGGATAATTCCGTTCCTCGACCTGGACTTCACAGGTCGGGGCGGCAGGGCATTGTCGTTCACCACCTCGGCCAAATCGAGAGGATAATTCCGTTCCTCGACCTGGACTTCACAGGTCGGGGCGGCAGGGCATTGTCGTTCACCACCCCGGCCAAGTCGAGAGGATAATTCCGTTCCTCGACGTGGACTTCGATTGCTCGAATCCGTACGGGTTTAGCGTTCGCCTCTTGGTCGAGGCAAGAGGACGGTTCTACGCCGCGGCTTGAGTTGGTCAGTGTTAGACATTTCGACGTTAGTCCGAATTGACTTGGAAATTGCTGCGAATTTCATTATATAAAGCATGTGAATACATAAAAGTCTTTAACTGAAATAAAATTTTAAATGAGAGGCATTCCACTTGTTCGGTATGGGCCGTCCGTCCGGTTTACTCAAACGGTAGGCATCATTCCCCAATGCCTCTGTGATCCGGAAAGGGCCTTCCCATTTTGCCGCCAGCTTGCCGTGGGATGTGTTCTTCCTAGCCTCCCCAGTCTTCCGCCATACCATGTCTCCGTCATTAAAATTCCTGGGCCGCACCTTCGTGTTATACCACCGTTCCACCATACGCCGACAAGCTTCCGCTCTCAAAATCGCCCGGTCTCTTCGCTCGTCCAGAGTTTCCAATTCCACTCTGAGCTCTTGGTCGTTCAAGTGTATATCCTCCATCTGCCAACGCAGAGACGACTCTCCTAACTCAATTGGCAGCATGGCATCGGTTCCATAAGTCAGGTTGAACGGCGTTTCCCCGGTGGTACCGTGGGGCGTGCATCGATACGCCCAAAGGATCTCGGGCAACTCTTCTACCCACGCCGTCTTTTTCTCCCCTAAACGTCTTTTCAACTCCAGAACAATGGCTTTGTTCGCGGCTTCGGCTTGACCGTTCGTCTGCGGGTGCTCGACCGAACTAGTGGTGTGTTTGATACCCAAATTTTGGAAGAAAAGTTCCAGCTTCCGGTCGATAAACTGTCGGCCGTTATCGGTCACGATGGTTCGTGGCAAGCCGAACCGACAAACCAGCTTCCAACAAAACTTCTGTACTTGGGCCGCTGTGATCGTTGCGAGCGGCTCGGCTTCCGCCCATTTTGTGAAGTAATCGATGGCGACCAGGAGAAACTTCTTCTGAGCCTGGCCGGGTGGGAATGGACCGACGATGTCCATTCCCCACTGGGCGAAAGGCCATGGGGACACAATTGAGTGTAACTCGTGGGGTGGTGCGCGCGAGTTGTTAGCGTGAGCCTGACATCCCACGCACTTTTGAACGAAGACCTTGGCGTCTTCCTCTATGGTCGGCCAAAAATAACCGGCCCTGAGTATACACCCCTTAAGGGCCCTCCGGCCAGTGTGAAATCCACATATGCCGTGGTGAAGCTCGTTCATCACGTAATGAGCCTCTTCTGCGCCAAGGCACTTAAGCAACGACGTGGAATAACCGCGCCGGTACAAGTCTTTCCCGATGATTACGAACCGCGCAATTTTCTTGGTATCAGCGACAGATAATGTCGAACCATTGTCCTGAACCTTCATCAGCTCCCAAATCTTTGTCCTCCAGTCCGTCCCGTCGCCTGCTGTTATAGCGTGGCATTCGATGGACGGCTAGAGCAAGACTTACCTTATGATTGTGGTGAGTTGGCCCTTTTCTTTCCCTGAACTAAGCTTGGAGAGGAGGTCTGCCTGGGCGTTCTGTTCCCGGGGAATGTGCTGAATTCGAATGTCCTCGAACTCTCGGACTAGGGCCGTCGCCCGGTGGAAATATATAAGTAGGTTCTCCTCCCTTACTTGGAAATTTCCATTCATCTGGCCGACCACCAACTGGGAATCGGTCCGACACGTCACCCTTCTCGCGCCCATGTCACGGGCCAGCTCCAAACCGGCTATTGAGGCCTCGTACTCAGCCTGGTTGTTGGAGATCTTGAACTTGAACACCAAAGAATGCTCGAGGAGGAAGCCGTTAGGCCCCTCCAGCACTACCCCGGCTCCGCTGACCGTTCGTCCGGACGCTCCATCCACAAACAGACTCCATTCTTCACTAGCTCCCAACGGTAACTCGGCGGCAAAGTCCACTAGGTGTTGGCCCTTGACCGACCCCCTAGGCTCGTACCTAAGTCCGAATTCGGACAATTCAACTGCCCAACCGACCATTCTGCCTGCGAGGTCGGGTTTTCTCAAAATCTTGGATATGGGGTGGTCAGTCTTAACCACTACTTGGTGGCTTTGGAAGTAAGGCCTTAACCTTCTTGCCGCATGGAGGAGAGCCAAAGCTACTTTCTCGACCTGATGGTAGCGAGTTTCGGCATCCAGCAGTGCACGGCTGACGAAATACACTAGCTTGGGCTCGCGGCCGCCTTGAAGTAATGCGGCACTCACAGCCGAATTCGACACTCCCAAGTACACTTGCAGTTCTTCTCCCGGCACAGGTCGGTTCATGACCGGAGGGTTCTGGAGTATCAGCTTGACGTCCCGGAATGCTTGCTCACACTCGTTGTCCCAGTTGCAGGAATTCCCCTTTTTTAACTTTCGCAATACAGGGCGCACTCGTTCGGCCATTTTGGGAATAAAACGTGAGAGGGCCGTCAACCGACCGACCAGCCGCTGGACCTCCTTCAAATTGGTCGGGCTCTTCATGGTAATAATAGCGTTGCACTTGTCCGGGTTGGCCTCGATTCCTCGTGACGTCAACATGAATCCCAAGAACTTACCGGCCGGTACCCCAAAAGTACATTTGGCCGGGTTAAGGCACATTCCATACTTTCTGATCTGCGCAAAAACTTCTTCCAGATCTTGTATATGTGCCTCTGCTTCTGCCGACCGTACTACCATATCATCTATGTACACGTCCAAGCACCGACCGATCTGGTTGGTAAAGATTCTGTCCATCAAACGCTGATAAGTAGCCCCGGCGTTCTTCAACCCGAAAGGCATGACCTCATAACAATAACTGGCCTTTTCGGTGATGAAGGCCGTCTTCTCCCGGTCGGGCGCGTACATCGGTATCTGGTTGTATCCCGAATAGGCGTCTAAGAAACTCAAAATTTTGTGGCCGGAAGCCCCATCGACAAGGGCGTCGATGCTAGGCAAAGGATGAGAATCCTTGGGACAGGCTTTGTTAAGGTCGGTGTAATCCGTACACATCCTCCATTTGCCGTTCGACTTCTTGACCATCACGACGTTGGCTAACCACGTGGTGTACGTTACCTCTCGGATGAATCCCGCTTCCCTCAGCTTCCCGACTTCCTCCTCGATCGCCTTCCTCTTCTCTTCGCCAAGCCGGCGCTTCTTCTGGGACACCGGCTGGGCTTCTTTGAACAACGACAGTTTATGGGATGCCACCGAGGGATGAATCCCAGGCATGTCGGCCGCTGTCCAAGCGAATAAATCTCTGTTGTTCCAGAGGACGTTTCTCAGTCGCTCCTCCACCTCGGCCTCCAGGCCGTTGGCGATCGCCGTTGTTTGGTTCGAGTCCTTGCCTATGATTATCGGCTTGGTTTCACCAATCGGCTCGAGCCGATCCTCCGTATTTGTTCTGGGGTCCAGGTCGGCCATAGTTACTTCAGAGCGGCGGGCCTTCCTCCTTTCCTCCCTCGGGTATAGCTTCAGTCCAGCGGCATAACACTCCCTGGCTGTTTTCTGATCGGCTCTGACCGTGCGTATGATTCTCTTGTGATCGGGGTACTTTAGCGTCAAGTGTGGGGTCGATACGATAGCCCCGAAGGCGTTGAGACAGGGTCGTCCAAGGAGGACATTGTAAGACGTATTTGCCTCCACCAGTAGATATCTCACCCTTCTCTCGTCCCCTTCTCGGCCGGTTCCCAACCGGGTAAGCAAATCAACGTAACCCCTTGTGTCTACCCTCTCTCCCGCAAATCCAACAATTTGCTCATTATATGGTACAATCAGGTCCTCCGATATGTCTATCTGCTGGAAAGTTTTCCAGTAAAGGATGTTGACAGAACTTCCTTGGTCAACCAGTACCTTCCTGACCCCATACCGCGCGATCTCGGCGGTTATCACCATAGGGTCGTCTTGCTCTGGGTCGGACGCATGGAAATCATCATCCGTGAAAATGATGGGTGGCATCGTCCTTCTGGGGCCTCGACGGCGTGGACCGACCGCAGCGCACGGATGTGTTTTTTGCGCGCGTTGGATGAGGAACCCCCGCCGGCAAACCCCCCAGAGATGGTGTTGATCATTCCTCTCAGCGGACGGTCGTTTCCTCCTCCTCGACTCCGGCTTCGCCTCCTGTCATCACGAGGGTGCTCCTGCCGCCGGTGCTGCGGGTCCCAGTTATGGGCACCCCTCCTATCCTCCCTCCGTCGAGGACTCGCCCTCCGAGGGCTTCTCTCCCGGACGGGCGATCGATCCGGCCGATACGTTTTCACGTACTTCAATAGTTTCCCCGCGCGAATTAATTCTTCGATCTTGTCCTTCAGGGTGATACAATCCTCAGTGTCATGACCCAAATTTTGGTGGTACAAACAGTGCTTAGTACCGTCTGCATTAAACGGTGTCGGCCGCTTCTGCGGTGCCTGCAACAGTTGGGTGCTCAAAGCTTCGTGGAAGATTTGAGCCCGGGGGGCGTTCAATGCTGTGTACTGCTGAAAACGGGGCCCTCGGGGGCCGTCCCGAGGCCTGGGACCCCCGGCCCGATGGGTCTGGTTCTCCGTCCTCCTTCCCTCACTCTTCTCCCCCTTGACCTCCTGAAGCTCCTTTCGGTAACTTTGCTTCATTTCCTCCACCCTAATTTCGTCAGCCGCCCGTTCGCGCAACTCCTCCATTGTCTTGGGTGGTGTTCGACACACACTCTCTTTGAAGGGACCGGGCCTTAAGGCCGGCATGATATGTTGCAATGCCAGTTCTAGAGTTAACCCCTTGACCCTCCGGACGGTTTTTTGGTACCTGTCCATAAAGGTTTTCAATGGTTCCTCCTTTCCCTGATTGAGATTCATCAAGTCGACGACAGTGATGTCCCTGGCTATACATGCAGCAAACTGTTTCTTAAACATAGCCTCCAGTCCTTTGAAACTGGCTATGCAACCGGTCGGTAATGCATTGAACCACTCTAAAGCTTCCCCCTCCAAGGAGAGAGAGAAGGCCCGACACCAGACGGCATCACACCCGGTGCGGAACGACATGGCGTTAGTGAAAGATTTGACATGGGCGTCCGGGTCGGTGGTACCGTCGTACATTTTGAATTGAGGCGGGACGAACTGTTTGGAGATATGTACGTCCATTATAGCCTGGACGAAAGGGACTGGCACGGTCGGTCCCTCGACCCCTATCGGCGGCACCTTTTCGTCCTTGTCCCCAGCCGTCTTCTCCCGTTTCTCCCCCTCACGGGTTGGGGCGCTACTGTGCTCCTCTCCATCGTTCCCCGTCCCAATCACCGTCTTCTCCTGCCTCCGATCCTCCACGCCCTCCTCACCCCGAGCAGCAATGGCCCTGGTGATCTGTGTCGCGCACTCCGCCCTCACCGCCGCCATTTCCTCTTCGTGCTGCTTCCTCATCTCTTCCAAACGTCTCTCTAACATCCTCATCATCTCTCCTTGCTCGTCAGCGTTAGTGGTTCTCGTGGTCACCATTGGTTTTCGTCCCCGAGCCCCACGGTGGGCGCCAAAATGTTTCGGTAGTGGATCCGGTCACACTTACCTACACATTTACTTCTCAGTCCTTCTGGGCGTCCGCTCCTCTACCGTCCGTCAGTTCCTAGTCCCCTTCTCCAAACAAGCCGGTCGGGTACCTGCTAAAGATGCTCTGACGCTCAAGTTAGAATTATGGTCGTTCGGTCTTAAGTTCACAGTATTAAATGCTATTCAATTCAAGTTGCCTACCTCTTACTGTTGACCTCTATATATAATGTCAGTTTTGGGCCCGTGGTTAAGGCTCTATTAATCACGGCCCAATAACCTTTTAATCAAAGCCCAAAAATGTTAAACTCCTATTGAAGTTAACCTAGCTCAAGGTCATCGGGTATGACCGGTCGGTCATGACTCTCTTTGATTATTCTTAAGGCCGGCCGACCATGGGTCGGCTTTACGCCTAGTGTCCCTTTGGGTCAGCCTAAAGCCGGACCGGGGTGACCAGTACAAATAATATAATAATTTAAATATGATTGATTTTTGTTAAATAAATTCTTGAATTTAAATATTTTGAATAGAAAAAGTTTAAAGCATATTCTACTGAAATTAGTGAGTGAAGATTTTGTTTCATATTAATAACCATTTTTCTTTTATTTTGTGGTTGAATAATGACATGTATTGGATGTTCATATAATATTGAACTTATTATGCTTATACTTTTAAAATGAAGATTGAATTTCATTCATCATATTAAATATTAATCAAAGTAACAGTGATGTATTTGTGCATATATCAAATTAACACATGACAAGTCATTTATATAAGTAATTTAAAAAATTAATTAAATACAAAACTTTTTTGAATTTTAATCTATCCAATCACGGAAAAAGAAAAAGAAATTTAGAACAATAATTGTATTAGAGGGATTGGGCGGTCCACAGCGTGATGCGCCTTGGACGACTGATCACCATGCGGGGACATGTCAATCTTTTCTGTATTGTTCCAATCTTATCGGTTTGGAAAATTGGCGTCGCCCTGACATTCCCATAGGGACGTCGGGTTACAATTCTTGGATCAGGGTAGGATTAAGGTAAGACGTGATTAATATTATTGGGCCAACATTAGACCGTAATTAAGATTTTGGTAATTATAAGGCCTATGGAAAAAACTATAAATAAAGGTCAAAGGTATGAGGTAGGTAATTCACATTTATTGCGCATTTATCACTGCTCTTGATTTTCTGAGTAAACAATGCACTGACTTGAGCGTCGGATAACCTTTGGCAGATACCCAACCGAACGATGTTAGTGTACTGACTTGAGCGTCGGAGAACCTTTGACAGATACCCAACCGAACGATGTTTAGAGAAGAGTGGAAGACTTCATCGGACAACCCTTACGAAAAGAGAACAGGAGACATAATCGAACGGACAAGAAGACAAATTGTGATAAAACCAGTAAGAGCTCGACTCCACAACCGAAACAATAATATAGATTTGTCTATATACATCAAACTTAAAATATACGTAAAAGAAGCAACAAAATCCTCTCTTCCTCTACTTAAATCATATGATTGTCGTGGTTCGAAAAATGAACACGAAAGGCAAAGTGTTTCTTTTCATAATGACTATGAAATAATAGGGAATCTAGATACAAGATTTGGCTAATGGATTTTTTGATTGGTTAAAAGTAAAAGGGTTTTATTTATTAGACTTGATGACACTAATGTGATCTTAGTTGCACATACGAAAGAAATTACGGTTTGTGCCTAATTTGACCTTTTCATTTCTTTGCCAAAATTAATCAAGTTATGTTGGACAAAAAATGGATAGATTGCTTTTACCATAAATGGTAAATATGTTATCAATTAACCTATACATTCATGTTAATTACCTAAAATCTTGTGAAAAAGCTGAATTAGCTCCATACAGTATCATTTTTCAGTGTGCATAATCTTTGTACAATGCAGTGTAGGATCACATAGTGCTACACACTATGATAGATTTTCTAAATTCACTACCATTTCTATGAAGTCCTAAACTTTTCACAAAGCAACTATCATAAATAAACGTAAGAGACAAACTAACTCGGTATTTGCTCATAATGAACACATGTGATTGCTAACGTATACATTAAACTCTAATATTTATTTAATTATCAAGTAAAAACTTTTAAGGTGTTAACTATAAGACTTTGACTAAAAGCATCTTTGTATAAGTTCCAACTAGCAACGTTGACTCAACCTTAGGCAAGACTATTGGCTCAACATTAGTTTATGCCTATATATCTTAGATTGACCTTAACCGAAAATTTTGTATCCAAGTCAGAGAATTTTTAACTAAAATCTTAATTCGATCATCTTTTAACCGAGTTTGATTACGATTAACTTTGATAAAAGTATAGTAATTGAAGACGAGGTAGATATTTATCAATAAAAGAATAAATTATATATAGATTTATTGTAACATCTCAATAAATATATAACAAAAGATATAATTTATTGTAGGAGTTAACATAAATAATAAGAGAGAAGAGTGATGAATGAGCAAGTAAAGAGGAAGGAATATGAAATATCATATTGAATTTAAAACTGTACAAGAAACACAAGTCTGATACAATTTTACAGAACTAAACCAAACGGTCTTGTTACAGTTCATGACCGAACGGATCTAAAGAAAAAGAGATATCTAGGCCGTACGGTTCCTACAAAACACTAAACCGAACGGTTTGTCTACCCTAAACAAAATAAAGAAACCTATTCTAAGGACCGGACGGTCCTGCACAGCTTTCCGGCATGACGTCCAAGGGTTGCTCGGATTGTAAGGCATCTTCCAAAGTATCTTCTTGAGCATCCTCTGCTCACACCCAAAAGGATGATCATTGCAGTGAAGAGAATAGCCGAACGGTTAAGACCGAACGGTAGACATAAACAAGAGAGGAAAATAAGGGTAAGCTTATGTGAATTTAATTAATCATTTTCATATACTTTTAAAATATACACATGAATCACATACGTCAATATCTCAACCATAAATCATAAGTAAATTTATCCATATAAAAATCCAAACGGTAAACATCATCATATCCACTTTCTCTAAACCCTGTTCGACTGTATGACTATGTATGCTCGCCGCTCCCTGTACCCGGGTGGACCTGGCTGTGATACACTCAACAGACCGCCACCCGAGGTTAGTCCAATGGAACCACCTCGATATAGAAATACCCTGAGGCTAAAAGACCTCCTGCCATTCCCACGCATGAGTTACCCTTCTCTACCTGAGAAGGCGTAATCACGGAATATCAGGATAGAGTCAGAACCTGAGCCTTTGCCACAGTCATACTTTACCAACCATCATCAATCATGAGACATTCCTCCTTGGAATTATCTTACATAAATAACAAACCGGACGATAACTCGATAGAAATGTAACATTGAAAACCAAATGGACTAAATCAAGGAAAACCGAATGGAAAAATTAATGGAAACTCGACAATGAAAGCAAAGAGGACTTAATCAATGAAAACCGGACGGAAAGATCAATAGAAACTCAACAATGAAAGCAAAGAGGACTTAACCAATGAAAACTGGACGGAAAGATCAATAGAACTCAACAATGAAAGCAAATAGGACTTAATTAATGAAAACCGGACGGAAAGATCAATAGAAACTCAACAATGAAAGCAAAGATGACTTAATCAATGAAAACCGGACGGAAAGATGAATAGAAACTCAACAATGAAAGCAAATAAGACTTAATCAATGAAAACCGGACGAAAAGATCAATAGAAACTCAACAATGAAAGCATATAAGACTTAATCAATGAAAACCGGACGAAAAGATCAATAAAAGAGTTCTCTTCAATAAAGCAAGTGTCAGTACAAGACCGGACACTCTGTGAGGAATCAAGTGTCAGTGTAAGACCGAACACTTTTCAAATAAATAATATTATAAGCCGAACGTTTTAGGAATTCACTGGTATAAGACCTAGTACTTGTCAGATAATTAATCATCAATCGAAATCGAATGCTCAGTGTATGACTGAACGTTCTAAATAATTAATATGAGGCCGAATACTCAGTCTATGACCAAGTAATTCAATGTCGGACGTTCAGTGTAAGACCAGACGTCTTTTAATAGGTAAATCAGAATGACTAACTAAACACAATATTTCAAGTTTCAACATAAAGGGACCGGATCAATTGTTTTAAGGGAAACCGAACGGTCCTAATGACCCTTCGATTACAGATTCAGCTTTTCGCTAAGTTTTATAACCTTATAAGCTATTTCATACCACAATTCAAACATGCCTTTTCACCACAGCAAGATCATACATTCAACAACATATACTAATAAAATCATGCATACAAAAATAGTCATAATTAAATTTATAAACTTCCCTTACCTTATGATCCAAGCTAAGCTTCTAAGCACTACTTCTATGGTTTCTTCCAAAATCCAAAGTCGTCCAAACAAAATTTCGAGCGGTGCAAATGAAAGCTCTTGACACCGGGAGTGTTTAATCTGAAAGGAAGTTGATGATCGGAGGGGAAGACATGTGAGTAAATTTAGAGAGAAAGTTGGAGGTTTAGAAAGGAGGAGAAAGAGGGTGGTTCTAAAGGTTGAGGATGAAGTGGTTGTATGCAGAAATGGTGTCAGATCTGAAAATCTAACCTTAAATATGGCCACCAATTTGGACGTTCGGTCCATCCTTCGTCTGCCACATGGCTTCCACTCCCAAGAAATTTCCATTCCCTTTGCAGCCGCACGCCTACCGAGAGCGAGGAATTAAATGCACTGTAGATCCTGCCTCCCACTCATACTAGGAAGCTGAAAGGGTGTGACAAGTGGACATCACTAAAATGGGGTATTAAATGGGGTGTTACACTTATTAAACTAAATTTTACGATGAGATCAAGATGAATAATTTTTTAAAATTATTTATTAGTATTTACGTAATCCATAATAATTTTGATAAAGTTGATCTTATTTATCCATTGTATTAACAAAGCCAGAGTGAAGGGAAAGTTGGTTTAATTGGTTAAAAAACATTGTGAAAAACATCATAAATTTCACGGTTAATTAACACTGAAATTCGGTGCGAGCCAAACGAAGGAAAATTGTATGTTTCCATCAACATTATCTCACTTGAAGAACATAGCATGTTAGCGTTTTAGATCATGTCAAAGGGTCCATCGTTTACATGAAAGGATAAGATAATGGTTGAGTTCAACCCATCCACAAATAAGGCATATCGACACGTGCTTTCCACACATAGTTGTATTATTTCCTTTTGTATATTGAGGTTCCACCTCAAGATTTTATCTTTTAATTATATGGCCAACTCTACTTGGATTTGATGTTTTTGTTGAATTGAATTATGTACAGCATTGGTTGATTAAAAGAACAAAACCGAGCAGCCATGTTGTCGAATTTGGGAAAAGAATGGGTGTTGTCTCATAATTGTTTTTGGCAGTTTTTCAATTAAAAGGCCTCACATGGCATGGATGAGAAGGCTTGTCTCTCTCATACAGCTATTTATATTCCCTCATCACATATCAAAGTATGCAGCAAAATTAGGCATTTTCCAAGGCTTTAATTTTACAACTCAAGCTACATTAATATTAGGAAGCATATAAGCCTTACCAGAGGTTGGTTTCATGAACATCAAAGTGATTATTATGACAACTTTATAAGAGTATATATTGGGTGATCAAATCTTTAACTGTTGGACCATTTCAGCTTGGGTTAACCAGAATGATGAACCAAAAGTTCAATAGGGGACATAAGGAGGATCTTGCACAATAGCCAAAATGGCTAAATTGGCTTAACTCTAAGCAAAATGAGTCTGCTTTATGAAAGTTTTCCAAGCATAAAAAATTTGCATGTGTTTGAATATAAATATGTAGTTAATAGAAAAATCCTCACTGCAACAGGAGAAAACATGGAATCATAGGAGGAAACAAATAGGAATCAATGTCAATGTTATTTAGAGTAAAAAATATTTAGAGGTGTATCTGGCATCTTAAAAAAAAAAAAGATTGGAAATCATATAAGTCCAAAACTTTGATTAAATATGCTTTCCAAATTTTAAAAACTAATAAATATCACTAGTGTAAAAAATGGCTTCTCCTTCCATGATTTATTATGCATTTCATTGTTTGAAGCCCACTTTCATTTCTGCATTTAAATAGTTTTAATTCTTCTTTATATCATATATAAGCTTTTATTTAAGAAGAACCTAAACCTATTTTTGAAAAATATGTTTTGGTTACGAAACCTATTTTCTTTTTTATCTCATTATGATATGTATGTTTCGATTATAGAATTCTAAAAATTACTCATACAAGTTTAAAGTCCTCCTAATTCAAATGTGTTAATTTTATTTTTGACATATCAAATGCTTTGTTTACCATTTGATACATTACAACTCAAATGTTAGTCTAAAATATAGTTTAATAAGTAAAACAATTGACAATGTTGAATTAAAAAGACTATATTAATTCATTTTTAAAGTTTGGACATCAAAATACATATTAAAATTTAAAACAATAACAAATTTCAATTTCACATCCAAGTTTAGAAACTGCAAATATATTTAACCCATTAAAAAAACTTTTTTGATGATATGACATTGCATATGGAAAAGAATGCTTCACTCAAGAATAAAAATAGTACTATGAGATGAGTATTGAGGGTGCTAGCAGTATAAGCCAGATGACATCACTGCAAAAAAGACTTTTTACATCTGTTATTTATTTTGGGCATTTAACGTCTGACCACGCTCCGACGTTATATTGGGAGATGTCAATTAGACGTCAGATCACCCACTCGACGTCAATTAACATATCACACCCACAGATGTCAAAATTGACATTGGATCACCCCCACATTCAACGTCCAACTGCGTTGAGCGCGCCTCTGCCTCACGTTGAGCGAGAAAATACGAGGAAGCCATTAGAAGGAATTTGACGTCGGAGAGTGCACTAACCGATGTCCCAGTTGTTTTTATTAAATAAATTTGTTTTTACAATAAAACCACACTCGAAAAATATAAAATATTCTCAGCACATCACAAAATAATATATTCTCTGCATTTCAAGTGATTATAGAACTAAACAATCTAAAAAGCAATCCAAAACTTAAACTTAAACTTAAGTTAATTAATGTTCAACAACAGTAAAATTCTTCCTAAAGGCATGGGCATGGGTCCTAAGTCCATCTCTACTGAAGATAAGTTGCCCACTCTTGTCGTATCTTTTTAATTGTGTCCTCTGATATAGGAGATGTATTCTTGAAGCACTGCAAAATCAAGTCAAGTTCATTATGCTTGCATATCTTCAAAGCTAATTTTGATTTGTAATGTATTGAAGGTTAGTATCATTACCTCAGTCTAGTCATTTGTAATGTCAGCTCGAATGTTAGTTTTAATCCAAGACATGATATAATAGCCACATTCCCATGAATTTAGCTGCTTGTTACACTAAAATGACAAACTAAATAGCCACACATGTAGATCATACAATAACATAGAAAATGAATAAGAACTATAAATGAATTACAACCTTTGGATATAGGATTTGAACTAAATGACCTCTAGGTCCACCCATAACTCTATTTACATTGAAAACATAGGGTAATATTAATATAACTATATTCATCATAAAAATTTAAGGTCAACATGGATTTGAAACATAAAAAGAGAAACACTTAACCTTGTAGATTGTTTTACAAGTCATTTTTCATCATCTTCTGCAGCGAACAAAACCATAGAATTTTTGCATTGTCTTGGAATGATGACCATCAGTTGCCAATGAGACCTATCATAAATTACAAATAGTTAGTAGACTAATTAAATAAACTTTAATCAAATTTTACATTTTGTAACACTTACCCATCAATTTATGGCACAAGGTATATGTCCCTATTTGACTCAATCATCCATGTTTGCAAATAATTTTCTTTGGTCTCAAGTGTGTTACCAGAAGGTTGAATGGTCTGAGGTTCAACAAATCCGTACATGGAAGACCGACCTTGGTCTACAATTACTGTGTCCATGTACCTAAAACAAGAAAGTTTAGTTGCTAGAAACTAACAATCTAAATATAACTAATATGGAAGACAAAATTGATTATCTTACGTGCACCATAGTTGAAGGATTTAAATATTCAACGTCTTGTCTCCCTCAATGACCTCCAGTGCATCATTTAATGTGATATATACTGGCACATGGCACTAAAGGCCAAATAATCTCAAATCCTAGTATAATTCTACTGGTCCTTTGGACAACCTGGGTAATTTTGTCATGAGCTTTGTTAGAGGATCATCCTCCGCTTCTGCCATGTCATCATCTTCATGTATTACTGGCTCATGCATGGGATGCTTCTGAGGATGTATGAACTAAAATAGAAATTTTCAAAGTAATCAATTAATATTTATAAATATAACAGTAATATTAATAATAGAAATATAATACCTATGGTGTGACAATGTGTGACATGATCAATACTTTAGGCCAGGGTATAAATGTTCATATGGCCTCCCCTACAAAGTGAATTTCTAAAGTTGGTATAGGCTTCTGAGCGTGGGGATCACGAACTTCATTAATCATCACACACCGTGGTGGGGTAATAAAGGAGAACCATGAATAGTCTGCCCTCCATCAAGTACTCATCTGACAACTACTATGCGTTGGGGATCCCCATCAACCAACAACTCATAAGATTTCATAATTTGCTAACACACATGCAAAGAAGTCTAACATGATAATTTTCATAAGATTTCGACAGCATTTCGCATTGGTCTCTGAAATACACGAAATGAGAGTGGTTAGGGATGACCATAATCAAATATGCATCCGGAGAACAACACAAATAATCTAAACCGAAATTTTATCAAACTTATCCATAAACTCCAACATACACATTATAGAAAATTATGAAAAATAATTTTCCCAAATTGTCTGATCGAACAATTCGAAATTTAATACAAACAATTAAAAAATTAATTGTTTGTATTAAATCTCAAACGAGAACTAAGTTTCATTGAATGACTTCATACTTCAAATATATTCAAACTTTAATCAACAATATATTGCAAAAATCCAATCTAAAAAGTTACATAACATGATAATCATAAGAACACAAAAAACTAAATGTATAATAGACTAGAAATCACATCTCAAATAATCATATCTCCAATAACCCATAACATTTCAAAACTAAAATTCATATATCCAATAACTAATAACCAAAAACTAAAACACAATCACATATACAAAAACTAATAACCAATAACCAACCAAAAAACTAACCTTCTTCAAGGGGTTGAAAATGGAGTGAAGGGAAATGGAGGATTGGGAATGCATTTTGTAGGTTGCACCTAAGGACAAAAATGCACACAATAACGTCTGAAAATAGCCGCCCAAGAACACACCTAAGAATTGCACCAAAAGCCCACGAAAACGCATTTTAATTGGTTCAAATGGAAGATAATTAATCAAAACGTACTGTAATCAGTAAAAATAATCTTAAACGGTGCAAATGGGCGAAAATCATACCTATATATCAATGGCAGAGGAGAGAAACGCTAAGGAAGAAGATGAACGGTGCTCGCATAACTGTTGCTCGCACTCACGGAGAGAAACGCATTTTAGCCGATGTATTGCTTTAAGACGTCGGCCCCCTCCTAGCTGACGTCTAAGGTATTAAAAAATTCAATTTTGACACTTAAATTTAGGTATTTTTGGACTTTTATGACATCCGTATATGGGGGATTGATGTCATATTTGAATTAGACATCGGTGTCTCTATAGCGAACGTCTAATTGTAATAGAACAGTGGCTTTTCAGTTTCCTCCGCAGACTATACCACATCTAATCCCTGTAGTTGTCGTCTAAGACTAATTTGACGTTGATGAACTCCCTGACCGACATCTATAATGACGATTTAATTACAGTTTTTGTCACCAGTCATTTGTTACATAAATTTTTTTTTATGTTAAACGTTAAATGAGTAACGTTATATGCATTTTTACACTAGTGTGAACAAAGAATTCCTTGACTAATGCCCATCCATTCCTTAATTAAATTCATCACATACATGTATACTCTTTCGTCAACTAAACATGTACATGACCATCGTATTCAGGAGATGCTTTGTGAAGGAAATTTAATTTGCAAAGGGGTGTGGCACTTATGACGAGAGAGGTTGATATAACTGGTTGGTGCTCAAATTCTCACATATATTGTTAACTAATTTCATTAATATTTTGTTAACTAATTTCATTATTTAGGTATATCAATTATGTACGGAAGATCAAAATAATTCAGTCATGATGATTAAATGTAATGTATTTATAAATATTATTTCTTATAAATTAGGTTTTAGCCTTTTAATGATATTATGTAAATATTAAGGATTTTCATGATATTGATATTAGTCTTTATTAATGGTCTGATTGAGTGATATTCGAGATCAATAACAACTCATCCTAAAGTAAATATAACATTTTAAATTTTGCATCTGATCATTTAATTTATAGAGTTAGTGATAATAAATATTAAAGTGAAACACTAATATGCTTTCAGGCATAGAGTTTGATAAGATTTAAGATGCATATAAGAGAAAATCATCAAGAGATTATTGTTGAATAAAATTTGACTCTAACAATTGATACCACGCTTGAAAAATAAAGACTAACAAATATTTGGATGAAATTAAATTATGTTTTTATAAGAAAAAAATTAAAATAATTTATTTATAAACTATAAAAGTTGTATTATATTTAAAAGTTAATTTATAAAAACTTTCTAATATTGTTTTTGAAAACATTTTTTTTATCATGGCAGACCAACCAAAAAGAAAAGGCTCCATCTGAAGATTCAACCACTTCAATAAGTTGAAGAGTGCTTCGTTATGCACCTCCAAATATTTCATCCTGCACCTTAAATTTCTTAAAATGTCCCTAATTAATAAAGGATTTAAAAATTAATCTTTTATTATTAAGGATTTCTGTGCACAGCATTGACTCTATCTTTATTTTTCTCTAATCATCAACCATGTATTTTTGCTGCACCTGGTATCCATTCATCCTTGCACTTGCACCCCACCCTGCACCTCATTTCATCCTTATAAAAAAGCCTACACCTCTTTTACACCTCATTTTATTTTATATTAGTTTAATTTTTTTGGCATTTTTTTATGAGTTTGTAATGTATTATATAATTTAATTAATATAAAATAATTTTATGAATGTACTAAAATTAATAAAAATAATTTTGAATGAAAAAAGAAATCGAAAATGAAAGAATCAGTTATGAAAATTCGAATTTGTAAAAATCGGATATAGAGATCCGATATGATAAAACTTTAATTATATTATAATTTAATTATTTTATTAGTTTATAATTATTTTTAAAATTATATATAATTTTTTATATGTTTATAAGTAGTAATATAAACTTTAATTAATATAAATTAATTTATATGAATTTATTAAAATTAATAAAATTAGTTTAGATTAAAAAAATTACCGTGTAACCATAGGATATGTATTTGGATTCGGATAACGGCATCCGACGTTTCGTTTTCTTTTAAAATCATAATTATAATATATTAAAACCATTTTCTCTTTATTTAATTAATCATGTTCATAAATGTTACTAATTAACAGTTTTTTTTTACAGTTTTTAAAAGATTTATATAAACATATATTTTTTATTTTTAATTGATTTTTATTCTTTTAATAATTTGATTAATTGGTTTTTATTCTTTTAATATAAAAGAAATATTAAAACAGAAATTTTCAAATTATTAAAATAGAAAATTTAATATTTTAGAAAAAAAAACCAAAATATAAAAAAAGTTAAAACAATTGAAAACAAAATAATTTAATGAATTAAACTAATTCCTTAATATATTATTTTGAAATAAATAACTATAGGTTCTATAAAATTTATTATTTCATTAAAAATAAATAAATTTAATTCAAATGTTTATATAAATAAATAAATTATTAAAATATAAAAATTTAATTAAAATAAAATTCAAAAATAGGATAATAAAAAATTTATTTAAATTTTTTATTAATTAATTAAAACCATCACAATAACTTGAATAAAAAATAAACTGACTAAAAAAATTTAAACAAAACACCACAGTATAACGGTACATTAAATATAAATTTAATAACATTAAAATGAAAAAAAAAACTATCTACATCGTATCTCAAAATCGGATGAGGACTGCATCGGTCATGGACATCCAATTCAGTCCCATCGGTTCTCCATAGTCGAATCACATCACACTGTAAACTCACTCTTCTATCTTCTATTTATCATATTTCATCTCGTAGACCACCAAACTGAGTGGGTGAACTTCACAAAGTCTGAAAACACTGAAGTCAGATCCAAACACAGTGAGATATTAAAAACCCACCTTTGAGTGGTTGGGTGTGTGCTTGCGTGTGCTCGAGAGAAGAAGACGAAAGCAAGATGGGGAGGGAAGCTCAAAAATGCCTGGACGGATGCCGGTGTGCGAAGTGGTCTGCAAGAATGGAGAGAGGAAGAGCAAACAGGACTACCTGTGTGCAAAGTGGTCTACGAGAATGGGGAGAGGAATAACAAATTGAGAGTGCCTGTGTTGTTTGTTGTGCGAGAACAAATAGCAAAGCAGAATGAGTGTGTTCTGAGAGAGAAGGGGAATGGGAGAAGGAGAGATATGAGGCAGTAATGAGATGAGAGAGAAAATATCTTTGTTCAAGCACTCCTAAAAAGGAATCCTTGACCAGTTTAAATTTTTTAAATATTCATATCATTTAATTATGGGGTAAATTAAGTATTTTTGAAAAATTTGAAGGTGTAAGATGAAGGGCTTGGAGGTGCAGGATGAAACGCTCTAAGTTGAATGGAGATGGTTCAGAATAGGGCATTGATCCCTGCACCTCCACCTTTTGGAGCTCCACCTCCCCATTTTTTTTTTTCAAATTTTCATTAATTACAAAACTAACTTTTTTTTTTATTTTTTATTTTTACTTTTTTAACCCTCTTAAAAAGTAACCTTAATTTTTACTTTACTTTCTACTTCAGTTTTATTTTGACAGACTTTCGAAACTTTCGAAAAGAGCTCTCCCCTTCCTCTTTGCATTCAGCCCCACTCTCCACCTTTCATTTTTTCAAAGTTTTCAACTTTTCTAGTCATCTCCGGCGGTTGTGTGTGGCGATTGTGTGCGGCGTTTCACCTTAAACGGATGTTGACATCCGTTGACGGATAATCAGATCCGTTTAAGGGTTAGGCTATTTTTAACCGTAAATTACATACCTCTCCGGCGGTCACCTATCTCCTTCCACCACCACACCTTCAAACACCACGCTGCAACCACGATCACGGGAAAGAGAAGAAGAATTATGCCAACGATTCTCACAATGAAAGAAAATTTTCACAGTGAAAGAAAGAATACAAAGAATTCGAAAAACCAAATCAAACAAAAAACAAGAGAGAACAGAACGTGAGAAGAAAAAAGTTAGGTTTAGGATATTAGAATTAAAATTAATCTATAAATTAAATTTTACTAAAAGATATAATAAGAATATAAATAATAAATAAAAATATAAATAAAAAAAAGATAAAAGTGGGATGGGGAGATGGAGGTGCAGGGATCAATGTCCTTCAGAATATATACATGACACCAACTTTATTTTCTTTTCAACACTTCTTTTATTACTAAGTGCATCTCCATAGTAATTAAAAGACTAAAATATCCTTTTCACTGTTCTATACCACTAGTGTCATTAGAATGACAAGAAAGTTAGTAAGTTTGACTATTTTATTCTTATTTCGGGAAATAAAATGTTCACCTTTATCTTATTAGAAAATAGGTATACCCACTCGTGTTTAGATCTTTTATTATTTCAAATATTAATTAATTTTTATTTTTATAAAAAATAAAAATTATGATTAAAAACATAATATTTTTAAATATTTAATATTAAAAGGATATACATATCTACTTGGATATCAGATTCTAACACATGTTTTCATGTGACAAGACATTCTTAGACCATTCAACAATTTGATCAATTTGAAGGACATGATCAAATCTATATTGGCAATGGGGAAGGTTTGAAAGTCCTTGGTTCCGGTTGTTCTTGTTTTAAGCATTCCACTAATCCCACGTCTTTGTTTTACTTATATAATTTGTTGCATGTTCCATCAATTTCCAAAATTTTACTCAGTATTAATAAATTTGCCCTTGATGGAACTGTGAAGTTTATTTTTTAACATAGTATTAGAATTATTGTTAAAGTTTATCTTAGAAAAAATTGTGTTTGTTGTACATATCATTCTATTCATTATTGGGTTGTTATTGGATCACTTATTATTGTCTAGTTTTTTCATATACAAGATGTATATATATACCTCAACATGAGAGGAATGTGTTAGAAGTTTCACATCAACTAGAGATAAAATCAATTAAAAATATATATATATATGGGTGCAAACCCCACCTTACAAGGTAGTTTTTTGTGGTTGAGTTAGACTTAAAGTTTATTTCTTAACATGGTATCAGAGCTATTGTTAAAACTTATTCTAGTGAAATTTGTTGTTTGTTGGACCTATTGTTTTACCCGCTATTAGTCTATATTGGACCACCCATTAATATTTAGTTATATACTCGAGATGCATATACCTTGACGTGAGGAGGTGCGTTAGAAATCCTACATCGACTAAAATAAAATCAATATTTTTGTGAAAATATTAACAATTAATGTCTTTCTTAATGACACTCTTGATCAAACTATGTAGATGACTAAATCTCCTGGATTTGAAGTATCAAATAAGTCTTTTGTTAGCAAACTTAATAAAAAATATCCATAGCTCTTAGACAATGGTTTGATAAACTAAAGTTAAATATATGATAACATGGGTTTTAATCCATCAAGTGTGATCCTTCTTTATTTGTTTGTCAACATAATTTACAAATTGTTTATATTTTGGTCTATGTTGATGACACCATCATCATGAACATCTACATAAACAGTGCTTGTACTCTTGGTAGTGAAATAATATACAATTCTCAGTTTCATGTTTACTTTTTTTGTTTTGTTCTATTTTCTAATATTTACCATTCCTAGCTGCCATCGTTACTGTCATCATCACTATTGCTCCACCGTCGCTTCAAAGGAAGAAGAGAGAGAACGCGTTGTTGAAAAATGCTTGTACAAAAAACCTCATTCCTAATGTATTTCATGTATTCTAGAAAAATTGTTTCAAAACACTCTTTCCAAAAACTTGTTTCGTAAATTTTGTTTTAGAAAACTTATTCTGAAATGTATTTCATGTGTTCTAAAAAAACCTTTTCAAATAAATTTCATACAGTTCCGGTTATGGGTCGAATCACTCTTAATACTTGCACAATTCCTTGTCTCATGTTCGTTATTCGGATGATGTATCTGTCAAAGGTTCTCCGATGCCTAAGTCAGTGATTGTCCGTACGATAATTTAAGATCAACAATAAATGTACAATAAATACATGTACCTACTTCTTACCTTTGACTTGTATTTATAGTTTTCGTTATGAACTTTAGATTAGCAAAACCTTAATCCAGATCCAATCTCAACCTAATCACTCATAATTAATGTTTACCTTAATCATGGTGAAGAACTTTACTTAATGATTGCGACCAATTGACCATAGCACCAGTCACTCTCTTGTCCAAATCGTTTGTATATCTTTAACTGTTTACAATATCTTATTGGCCGTCTGGTCCTACACATAGGTGACCGACCGTTCGGACCCCTAGTACACATATCATAAATTTTATTTCAAAAATTCTGTTCTAAAAATCATGTTTTGAAAAACATAAAAAATATATTTCTGAAAATTTTTAGAACAAATAATCTATAAGTCACTTATACAGATTTTAGAAATTATGGGAGTTCTATTAGAAATTATGGGAGGGAAGATAAAAAAGCATGAAACACATACAGAACATTGCAATTTGAATCACCACAGCCCTGACAATCGGGAAATGCTATGATCGTGAAGCTTAAGGCTTCTACTTCCTGCACCCGACTCTTTTCTTTCTGCACAAACATAAAAGTGATAATCCCTAAATTATACCTCATAAAAATTATAATCAAAGTTCCTTCACCTCCTTAATTTTAAAGTTCTCCTTAATTTTAAAGTTTTTCAGAATAGATGTAATCCCTACACCTCCTTAATTTTAATATTTTTCAGAATAGTGGTTTTGAAAGATACTTTTAGATTAGAAAATATCTTTCGGAACATGTATTTCAAAATATAATTTTTTTTTATCTGGGTGTTTTGAAAAATATTTCAGGATCCGAAAATGTCTTTCAAAACATATGTTTAGATTTTTTTTATATTCCTAAACACCCACTTCCAAAATATTTTTTTTTGAAACCTATATTTTGAAGATATTTTTAATCTAAAAATATTTTCTGAAACATAATTTGGAAAAAAAATTATATTACAGAATAAGTGTTCTGCAAGGTAAATACTTTTTGAAACACCCATTTTGAAGCTTTTGTTAATATTCCCAAACATTATTTATTTCATTTATAAGTTTTATAATGGCTTAATACTCTTGATAGTCCTTATTTTCGTCAAGTGCGTTTGTTTTGATCTCCTTTTTTTTCTGTTTAATGTTGTCATAAATAATGTAATTTTTGTTCAATTTGGTCTTTTTACAAACGTCGTTTAAATCATTAACAGCAGAGAGTCCAAGTGTGCACAATAGTATTAAGATGACATTTAGCTACTGCACGTCACCATCTTCTTCAACCTTCAGCCCACCGAACCCTACCGCCACCGTACCCTACCGCCATCGAACCCTAACGCCACCGCCGCCACAAAGATCGTTCAAAGTCACCATGCCGTCGTGAATCCGTGCCAACAGAGAACCATGGCAGTTATCACGTGCAACCTCCATGGCCACCACCATCAAAGTTGCGATCTCTCCCAAATCACGAAATCCTAATCTCGAACTCCATTGAATCTTCATTCTTGCGCATCAGCCATGAATCATCCAAATTGAGAGCTTCATCGTCAGCGCGACAATTCTTGTCGCCATCGTGCAAAGCTCCAGGGCCATTATCTTCTCCAACTTGTAGAAAACCACAACGAAATCCAGAAAAATCCCAAATCAAAGAACCTGGAATCGTGTCTTTGCTTGCCTCTACCAGCCACCATGAGTGCTTTCTTACACAACTAGGTTCATTTTCTTCATGCTACCATAAGTTGTACAATTCGCGAAATCATCTTCCATTAAAGCAAAATCGCGAGCAACGTTTTCCTTCTTCTCGCGGTGCAGGAAGATTTCCCTCAAATGCAAAACCCTAATTTTGTGGTGGTAAAGGGGCTGTGAGGGTGACATGACAGTAGTTAAATGTCATCTCAACACTGTTGTGCATACCCGAACTTTCTGCCGATAACGATTTAAACGTAGTTTGCTAAAAGGACCAACTTGATTTACATTCTTTAGGATAACATTGAACAAAAAAAAAAAAACAACAGAGACCAAAACAATGCACTTGACGAAAATAGAGACTATCAAAGATATTAAGCCTTTTATAATTTATATTAAAATATTTTAACATGGATTACGTTAAAATTGAATAAAGTTTAAATTATTTCCTAAATTTAAATATTTTTAATTTAATTTTTATTCGAAAAATGTATTGCATTAAATGATATGATGTTTCCCATGTATTACTAAAGTATAGGTTTGAGTTTTATACAAACCTTTTAAAGGAACAAATTCTAATTTTGTCCGAGATTAAAAATATATTTAATTTATAATCGTATTTTGTTTACATATTTTATTTATATATTTAAAGATAAGTTAGAAGTTAATAAGTATTTAGACTAATGGATTCAAATCCATACAATAAAAAGTCCATAAGTATAAATAATATATCTTATAATATAAGTTTATTAATTATTACATTTATTGTTTGTTAATACGATAAGACTAATTCGGCATTAGAGTTTTTTATGGCATAATCTTTATCCAATTTAAGAAAAACAAGTGTTTAACACAAAAACGAATACTTGGAAGATTGAAAGTTGTAAATGTTTGAAGCATCAAGTCTTTTAAGGATAGATACTCTACTATGTAAGAAAAAAAATAAAACAAAAAAAATCATAAATTGACATGTGTCATATCTTTAACGTTGCATATATAATACTAACATACCATCAATTTTTCATAAATTAGAATCTAATTGAGAAAAAAGAAACGATTGAATGACCAATTTGAGAATTTTTCACAAAAATGAAAATTATTTAAATTTATTTCTTTTATTACCAGTAGTTTGGATGAGATGATCACTGTATGTCTAGTTTGAATGATTTTGGATCATAAAATTGTAATGTATAACAAAGCTATAGAAAATCCATTTGACGCCATCTATGGGAAGAAAAGGCTATTTTGAATGATGAAATATGGTTTTAGCTAGACATATTTATATTTATTTGATATATATATTATAAAGATAAAATGTTCACTAGGAAAAGTTGGAGGTGGAAGGTGAGATGTCAAAGTATTTAGACAGGAAAAGCAGTAAAAGTACAAAGTGGAGTAGAGATAAAGCCTAAAGATTCCTTTCCTGTCGACATAATCAGTCTTGTTTTCCATACCACACAAGCCACAGGCTTAAGGTGTGCAATTGCTATGTCAATGGAAGCTGAACCAGAGCATCAACTCAATGTCATTTTTCTTCCATATCCAGCACCTGGGCATATGATTCCCATGGTAGACACAGCAAGGCTATTTGCCAAGCATGGTGTTAGTGTCACCATCATCACTACCCCTGCTAATGCTTTTACTTTCCAAAAAGCTATAGACACTGACTTCAACTCTGGATACCACATCACAACTCGACTGCTTCCATTCCCTGCAGCAGAGCTTGGTCTTCCTCAAGGTCTTGAAAACGCCAAAGATGCCACTACTCTAGAAATCATTGGTAAAATGAGGCTTGGAATATTAATGATCAAAGATCAAATTGAGCTTCTGTTTCAAGAACTACAGCCAGATTGTCTTGTCACTGATATGTTGCTTCCCTGGACAGTAGAGTCTGCTGACAAACTAGGCATTCCAAGGCTTTACTATTACAGCTCGAGCTACTTCTCCATCTGTGCCACACGTACTATCCTCAAGTACAAGCCGCATCAGAAGTTGGTTTCTGATACTCACAGGTTTACCATTCCCGACTTTCCTCACAACATAGAGATGACCCCACTGCAGCTACCAAATTGGTTAAGAACTGAGTCTTCTGTCACTGAATTTTTCGAAGCAGTTTTTGAGTCAGAGAGCAGAAGTTATGGATCACTGTTCAACAATTTTCATGAACTTGAGGGTGATTATGAGCAACTTTATAAGAGCACCGTGGGGAAATCCTGGAGTGTAGGACCAGTATCAACCTGGGTTAACAAGGATGATGAAAGAAAGACCAATCGAGGACACTCAGAGGACCTTGCACGGGAGCCCGAATGGCTCAATTGGCTTAACTCCAAGCAAAATGAGTCTGTCCTTTATGTAAGTTTTGGGAGCCTCACCAGGTTTTCTCATTCTCAACTTGTTGAACTGGCTCATGGTCTTGAACAATCTGGCCATAGTTTCATCTGGGTCATAAGGAAAAATGAAGAAACTGAGAAGGGAGACAGTTTTGTTCAAGAGTTTGAGGAGAAGATGAAAGAAAGCAAGAAAGGATATATCATTTGGAACTGGGCACCACAGCTGCTGATATTGGACCACCCTGCCACAGGTGGCTTTTTGACTCACTGTGGTTGGAATTCCATTCTTGAAAGTGTGAGTGCTGGATTGCCAATGATTACATGGCCAATCTATTCTGAGCAATTTTTCAATGAGAAGTTGATAGCTGAAGTGTTGAAAATTGGAGTCCCAGTGGGAGCTAAGGAAAACAAATGGGTAGGCGTGGAGGATTGTGCAGATGTGGGAAGGGAAGAAATTGCAAAGGCTGTGGTACATTTGATGGGAAAAGAAGAGAGCATAGAAATGAGGAGTAGAACAAGAAAACTAAGTGATGCTGCCAAGAAGAGTATAGAGGAGGGTGGATCCTCTTACAGCAACTTGATGCAGTTGCTTGATGAACTCAAATCTTTGAAGATAACTAGAGCACTTCACAGACAATCCAAATAGTGTCTTCATAATCTTTGGTGATTTAGGACGTGAAGCTGACCATGAGTTCAGATAAAATTATTCAATCCAGAATGTTTTCCTTTCCGTTTGCTTTTGCCTGAAAGTACTATGTCTCTCAGGTTGTGCATTGTAATAAGGTAATAAGAAAAGAGTTTTACATCCCTGAGGTTTTCCGTAAATGTAAGTTTTGGAATAGTGTTATGATGAGTATAGTAAGCGTTTATTATTATATTGTTTTACATTGCATTTGAGAAAAGCATGCTTCACTATTGAGGGTCATTCTAGCAGTATGAGCCAGATGAACAAACAGTTTGCTCACTAATGCAGAGGACAAATTATTCCATAATCAAATTCATCACATAAATCTACTCTCCTACATCAAATAAGCATGTATAAAATCAAAGCATTCATTCATGAGATGCTTTCCGAAGGAAATCAAAGGGTAAAGTGTCTTATTTTCTTATTATAATCATCCTCAAAGACTAACAGAAGGAGGATTTGTGGAGAATATTCACCTCTTAACTAGATAATGTCTTCCTTATTCAGTAGTGTGAATACCTTCATTTTGGGAACAACCTTCCTAAGTATATTAAAGATTAATACAAATGATAGATTTAATTCTTATGAAACTAAAGGTTTTATTTTAAAATATAATTTCATTTCATTTTATGTTAATTTTAAAATTTTAGTGAAAGACATTTTGTATGTGATTTTAATAATTATATTTGTAAGGAAGGGAACAATGATTTTGTAAAGTTTATTATTAAATTTTAACAAAAAGAATTGATCATATGTGTAACACTCCATTAATTTCTCATTTCTTAGTGTCGTCCACCTGTCACCATTTCAGTCTCCTAGGTTGAGTGGCAGATAGGATCTGCCGTGAATTTAATTCTCCAGTCTCGGAAATCGTGCGGCTGCAAGAAGAATGAAAAGTTCCTTGTAGTGGAAGCCATGTGGCAGTTGGAGGTTGGACGACCGTCCGGATTGAAGGTCATATTTAAGGTGAGATTTTAAACCTTGCCACCTTTCTGCATGCAACCTTTCTTCTTCCTCAGAACTCAACCTTTCAGAACCCCATTTTTTTCTCCTCCTTCTCTATAAACCTTCAAACTTCTCTCTAAGATTCTGACCAGTTCTCCACCTCCGATCACTAAAATCCTTTCAAATAAATTACTCACGGTGTCAAGTTCTTCCAATTGCACCGATCGAATTCTCAACTGGAGCACTTTGGGACTTTTGGAGAACCATAGCAGTAGAACCTTAGGAGTTAGCTGGAATAGAGGTAAGGGAAGCTTATAAAATTTAATTATGATTTCTTGTATGTTTGAAAACATGATTTAATGTATGTTTGATGGTCTATATGGTATGATGAAATGTGTATGCTGTGTTGAAATGTTTATCTTGGTTAGAAACTTAGAAGAATGTATGAAAACTTAGAAAAAATGGATTCTACAATCGAAGGGTCATTAGGACCGTTCGGTTTCCCCTGCAAACCTTTGATCTGGTCCCTTAGGACTGAACTTAAAACATACTATTAGTTAGTCGTTCGGATTGTTCAGTCTTACACTGAACGTCGTCTTACACGGAACATCCGGCATAGAATTACTTGGTCATAAACTGAGTATTCGGTCTCATATTAACCATTCGGAATGTTCGGTCCTACACTGAGCGTTCGGTTCATATTGATGATTATTTATTTGACAAGTATTAGGTCTTATACTAGTACTTGAAATTCTTAAAAACATCCGGTTTATAATAATATTATTTATTTGAAAAGTGTTCGGTCTTACACTGACACTTGATTCCTCAAGGAGTGTCCGGTCTTATACTGACACTCGCATTATTGAAGAGAACTCTTTTGTTTAAAACGTCCGTTGACTAATTTCGTTGACTAAATCCGTTGACTAAGTTCGTTCTTCCTTGATTTAGTCCGTTGACTTTTATTGTTGAGTTTTAATTGACTTTCCGTTCGGTTCCTTCTAACTGTCCGGTTCTCATTAACTAGTTCTCTTTGCTTCCATGGTTGAACTCCTATTGAACCTTCTGTTTTGTTTTCGTTGTTGAACTTATATGGACTTTTCTGTTCAGTTCCTATTTGATAAGTCCTCTTAGTTTCCATTGTTGAGTTTCCATCGAGTTACCGTCCTGTTTGATTGTTTTTATAAGAGAATTCCAATATTCCGTGATTACGCCTTCTCAGGTAGAGGAGGGTAACTCATGCGTGGGAATGGCAGGAGGTCCTTTAGTGATGTGATCATGGATGGGTCAAGTAATGAAGAGAATAAAAGGATGACAAGAAGCATGACTAAAGGAAATCATTTCACTTCTTGTCTTCTTTATACATTTGTACCAAAAAAAGTAGAATAGGTTTCCTTTAGGCATGTATTTGCCTTTTGATTTCTTTCTCTTAGTTCTTGTGAATAATTGCTTATAAACTCTTTTTTCTCTTTAAGAACAAGCAATGTGGGACTATCCATGGCTTGATCTTAAAAAGAAGAGAAGAGAAAGTGAGCATTCTAGGCGTATAGGAGTTAGTAACGTAGCTAGTTTTCATATTTTGAACTATAGGAGAACTAGTTGCCTTATAAACCCTTTGGAGTTGAGAGATTTGAGCAATGTGGGACTTAAAAGCCCCTAGAGGATGTGCAGCAGCTGCTGGGCGGACTACACCCTCAAAAGTCCCACATCTCCTAGATCTAACTTCCAAGCTCACTCCAAAGGCTATATAAGAAGGCTTAGGGGTCTCCTTTTGTACACACACCTTTGCATTGAATGAAATTTGAGTTGAATTGCAATCTTGCATTCTTCTTTGAGATAGAATTCTGTCTCTAAAGTCCCAAATTTGGGCAGGCCTTATCTTGCTCAAGCAAGTGGCGGTCCTCTTCATGATGCTTATCTTGGAAGCTTATTCAAGTGGCGCATCTTCATTTCCTAAGTTTCCTTTCTCTAATCTTTTTCCATTTTAATTTCTCTTCCATTTCTTTGTATGTCATTTAGTATATTTTCTCTAGGTATGCACTTCCCCATCATGTGGTATCAGAGCCTAAGGTTTTTTGATCTTCTTAGGAATTGCATGCTAGAGTAGAATAACTTATAAGAGTTCATTTTCGCTCAGCCAAATTTTTTTTCCGCGCAGCATCAGCGTGATTTTTGTGTCAACTTGTATGCTTTCGTTTGAACTCATTTCTTATCCAAATTGAGTGAAATTTTTTTTAAAAGTTTCGTCTGGATGTCTAGTTTCATGTACAATTTTTACTTTGTTCAAATTCGTTCTGTGCTGTTCCCAGTAAATTGTTTTCTCCACTATGTCAGTCCAGTACTTACTGTTGTGTGACTTCTAATCTGTTTGCATTGTTTGCTTACTGTTTGGTACTTATGGTGGCTGAATTTGATCTGTGGATGATGCTATGACCTCTCAATACTCTTAAGCAAGGAATCAACACTTCAAATCAATGCTTGGAGGGGCTGAACCGTGGCTGTACAGAACCTTGTGCAAGTAGACATTTCTTCAAACAACAACAATGCTATTGGAGGTCTTCAACAAGTAGGTGTCCTTATTCCATTTTGTTTGTTGTTCCAACTTTATTTCCTTGTCTTAGCTGGATTGTGTATGTCTTTTCTTGCTTGTTAGCTTTGAATTGAGTCATATGTTTGTTCCTCTTTAGGAGTTTTCTAGAGTATTTTCTGAAATTGCATAGCTAAGAGTATTTTTTTTACATCTCCATGTTTGTGTGCTGAATTGAGCTTGATCATCATTGGATTTAAGTGTGTGAACCTTGCTTATTTGTTCTGTATAAATAGAGGCTATAAACCATTACAATTGTGCTTCCAATCAAACACATTTTCTTCATTAAAGTGGCTTGGCCGAGACATTTTATCAAGTGTTGTTTGTTGTATCAAAAAAAAAAAAAAATGGTGGCTGTTTGGTGTGCTTGGCCAAGAGTTTTCTCATTGATTGGTGTGTTTGATTGCTTCATTTAGAGCCTCTTTTTCATCTCCAATACAGAATATTTTGGTTTGAGGTTTGCCAAAATTATTTCCAGCATTAATTCGGTCTTGCTCTTCATGTATGCGTAGCATGTTGATGTGATTTTGCTCCTTAGTTGTGTTAATTTTCTTTGCTGTCTTGTTCATTTTTGTGCCACTGTTTTGACTCCATTTTCTTGCTGTTTTGTCTTCATAAAATCATTAGATTGCTGCCTCCTTGTTTTGTGCCAAGTTTCTTGATTTTTTAGGTTCCATTTTCATCATTTGTCTTGTAGTTTTCATTCATTCTTTGGCTTCTACCATGTGTTGTCTTGATTTGGCTTCTTTGCATTGAGGGTGGATTGTACATCTTTCCATTTGCTTTGGACTTGAGTTGGTGCTCTCAAAGTGGACTTGTGAGACATTTTACTATCTTTAAAGAAGGGTGCTGCCCTTCCCTTGATTTGTCGTGAGTTTTGAACCATTTCTTTGCCTTATTTGAGTGAAACCATAACCAGTTTTGGGCTGCGGCATTGCCGTGAATTTTCTGTGGTTCTAACTTGTTTTTTTTGGTGTTAGTTTTTTGTGGTTGTTGCATTACCATGTCTGCAGGTTCCAGCCGTGCGTCATTTCATGGAAATAGCCCCCATGGAAGCCCTTCTAGCAAGTTTGATATGGTGAAGGCCTTCCAACAAATGCAACATCAACTTGATGCCATGAGCAAGCGGCTAGACTCGGAAACAAAGGCTAAAGGGAAGCAATCTCATGGTCATGAGCATGGTTCATCTAAGAAAAAGCAAGAAGACAAAGCTTTGGATCCAAACCTTGCAATGCCAAAGTTGTCTTTGCCAAGTTTCAAGGGAGACACCGATCCTAGTGTATTTTTAGATTGGATAGCTAAAGTAGAACAAGTTTTTAATTTGTATGATGTAGATGGATATTTGCGTGTAAAGTTAGCTACTTTAGCCTTAGAGGGATATGCCATGCAATGGCTAACTAGGATGAACATTACCAGGGGCTCACCCGCGAGCTCTTGGGAACATTTTCGGTGCTTGTTGTACCAGCGATTCGTACCCCCATACTACCATAGGGACCTCCTGATTAAGCTCCAACGGCTTACTCAGGGTAGACGAAGTGTGGAGGAATATGCGCGTGAGCTCGAAGTGCTCTTATACCATACTAACACTAATGAGACTGACCACACAAAAATAGCTAGATTTATTAGCGGTCTCAATAGAAACATCCAAGATGTTGTAGAGCTCCATGATGATGAGGATTTAGATGTTGTGGTACATCGGGCTATGAAAGTAGAGAAACAAATTTTAAGAAAAGAGTCCTATCGCAACAAATTTTCCACTTCTTCAAAAGATAATTTTTACAAAACCTCATCATCAAGGGACAAAGAAAGGGATGTTTCTAGAGAGATTCCTCATAAATCTCGGCCATCTTCTACTAACCCCGCACCTTCTTCTTCTAAACCTAAGTCCCCAACGTGATCTAGTCAAGTCAAATGTTTTAAGTGCTTAGGTCATGGTCACATTGCATCTGCATGCCCAAACAAGAGGGCAATGTGCATTCGAGGAGAAGAGTACAAGGTTCCATTTGATGGCGACCTACTAGTTATAAGACGTCTCTTGGGCCAAGTCCACAAGGACTTTGATACAACTCAAAGAGAAAATATTTTTCACACTAGATGTCTTATAGCTAGCAAGGTTTGCTCCATGATCATAGACGGGGGAAGTTGCACTAATGTGGCTAGCACACGCGTAGTGGACAAGCTTCAGCTACCCACTATTGCGCATGCCAAGCCATATAAACTTCAATGGTTAAGTGAGGAGGGTGAAATCTTGGTAAATAAGCAAGTCCATATTTCCTTTTCCATTGGTAAATACCAAGATGAGGTTCTTTGTGATGTTGTACCCATGGAAGCAACTCACATTTTATTAGGAAGACCATGGCAATTTGATAGAAATGTTCAACATGATGGTCTTACTAATAGAATGTCTTTTACTTACCAAGGGCGCAAGGTTGTCTTAAAACCTCTAACTCCAAAGGAAATACATGAGGACCACCTCATCATGAAGTCCAAGAGAGGTGAAGAAAAGGAGAAGGTCAAGAATAATCTCCTCATCTCTCATAAAGAGGTAATTAAAGTTATTGAAAAAAGGGAACCTATCTTTTGTGTTGTTCCGTCCAAGTGTCTTACATCCTCTCCTGTCCCTAAGTTTTCCAAGCTAGATAGTTTGCTAGAGGAGTTTCAAGATGTGTTTCAAGATCCTCCAAAAGGTTTACCACCTATTAGAGGAATGGAGCACCAAATCGATTTTATACCAGGAGCTTCTCTTCCAAACCGTCCAGCTTATCGAACAAATCCCATGGAAACCCACGAAATTCAAAGACAAGTAGAGGATTTGTTGTCAAAAGGGTGGGTTCGAGATAGCATGAGTCCATGTGCTATGCCGGTCATACTTGTTCCTAAGAAAGATGGGTCATGGCGCATGTGCACAGATTGTAGGGCCATTAATAACATCACCATTAAGTATAGGCATCCCATTCCTAGGTTAGATGATTTATTAGATGAGCTTCATGGTTCCACCATATTTTCCAAAATTGATCTTAAGAGCGGATATAATCAAATTCGAATCAAAGAAGGGGATGAATGGAAAACCGCTTTTAAGACCAAGTTTGGTCTATATGAGTGGCTTGTCATGCCTTTTGGCTTGACTAATGCTCCTAGCACATTCATGCGTCTCATGCATCATGTTCTAAGACCTTTCATAGGCAAATATGTAGTGGTCTATTTTGATGACATTCTCATTTATAGTGTGTCTCTAGATGATCATTGCATGCATGTTAGGAGTGTTCTTCAAGCCTTAAGGGAAGCATCATTATTTGCTAATTTAGAGAAGTGTATCTTTGGCATGGAGCAAGTAGTTTTTCTAGGCTTTGTTATTAGCTCCCAAGGAGTTAAAGTTGACTCCTCCAAAATTGATGCTATTAGGGAGTGGCCTACTCCTCAAAACATCAAGGATGTGAGGAGCTTTCATGGTCTAGCCAGTTTTTACCGTCGCTTTGTGCCTAACTTCTCTTCTCTTGCCGCTCCATTAAGTGACATAGTCAAGAAGGATGTAGGGTTTAAGTGGGGGGATGAGCAACAAAAGAGTTTTCAAGTCCTTAAAGACAAGTTAACTCATGCTCCCGTTTTAGCCTTACCCGACTTTTCTAAGTCATTTGAAGTTAAGTGTGATGCTTCTAATGTAGGCATTGGGGCCGTGCTTCTTCAAGAAGGTCACCCTATTGCTTACTTTAGTGAGAAGCTTAAAGGGAGTCACTTAAATTATTCCACCTATGATAAGGAATTATATGCTCTCATTCGAGCTTTGCAAACTTGGCAACATTACTTACTTTCAAAAGAGTTTGTGATCCATAGTGATCATGAAACTCTAAAATATTTGAAAAGCCAAAGCAAACTCAATAAGAGACATGCTAAGTGGGTGGAGTTCTTAGAACAATTTCCTTATGTAATCAAACACAAGAAGGGTTCTTCTAATATAGTTGCGGACGCACTATCAAGAAGACATACTCTTTTGACTACTCTTGAAACCAAGTTTCTTGGGTTTGACCACATAAAGGAATTGTATCAAGATGATAGTGATTTCTCTTCTTTATTTGAACAGTGCACTCATGGACCACACAAGGATTTTTTCATTAACAATGGCTTTCTTTTCAAAAATAAATGCCTTTGTGTGCCCAAGAGTTCATTGCGTCTTCTTTTAATTAAGGAAGCACATGAGGGAGGTTTGATGGGGCACTTTGGGATTGCAAAAACTTTAGCTATTCTTCATGAGCATTTCTATTGGCCGCATATGCATAAACATGTAGCTAAGTTTTGTAGTCAATGCATTCCATGTAAGCATGCTAAATCCACCACCCACCCTCATGGCTTGTATACTCCTTTACCTGTGCCTAACAGTCCTTGGGTTGACATTTCTATGGATTTTGTTTTGGGTTTACCTAGGACACAGCGAGGGATGGATTCTATCTTTGTGGTAGTGGATCGTTTTTCAAAGATGGCACACTTTATTCCCTGCCACAAAGTAGATGATGCTGTCCATATTGCTAACTTATTCTTTCGAGAGGTTGTGCGACTGCATGGTTTGCCTAAGACAATAGTTTCTGATAGAGATTCCAAGTTCCTTAGTCATTTCTGGCGATCTTTGTGGAACAAGTTGGGTACTAAACTTCTTTTCTCTACCACTTGTCATCCACAAACTGATGGTCAGACTGAGGTGACTAATAGAACTTTGGGACAATTGTTGAGATGTTGTCTTGAGGATAATCCACGCTAGTGGGAAGAGTTGCTACCCCATATTGAGTTCGCTTATAATAGGGTTGTCAACTCTACTTCCACCCTTTCTCCTTTTCACATTGTTTATGGGTTTAACCCCCTCACACCATTAGATCTTCTTCCCCTTCCTGACCTTGAGTCCATGTGCTTAGATGGTGTGTCCAAAGCGCAATTCATTAAAGATTTGCATAATAGAGTTAAGACGCGCATTGAACACACCAATCAAAAGCATGCTTCTAGTGTCAATAAGCGTAGGAAAAAGGTTACTTTCTCCCCTGGTGATTGGGTATGGGTTCATTTGCGCAAGGATAGATTTCCTTCGCAACGGAAATCCAAACTCAATCCTAGAGGCGATGGTCCTTTCCAAGTCCTACGCAAAATAAATGATAATGCATATCAGATTGATTTGCCTGACACATACACTGTACATCCTACTTTTAATGTTGCTGATCTTTCTCCTTTTGCAGATTTCACAGATTCGTGGTCGAATCCTCTCCAACCTGGGGGGGATGATGTGATCATGGATGGGTCAAGTAATGAAGAGAATAAAAGGATGACAAGAAGCATGACTAAAGGAAATCATTTCACTTCTTGTCTTCTTTATACATTTGTACCAAAAAAAGTAGAATAGGTTTCCTTTGGGCGTGTATTTGCCTTTTGATTTCTTTCTCTTAGTTCTTGTGAATAATTGCTAATAAACTCTTTTTTCTCTTTAAGAACAAGCAATGTGGCACTATCCATGGCTTGATCTTAAAAAGAAGAGAAGAGAAAGTGAGCATTCTAGGCGTATAGGAGTTAGTAACATAGCTAGTTTTCATATTTTGAACTATAGGAGAACTAGTTGCCTTATAAACCCTTTGGAGTTGAGAGATTTGAGCAATGTGGGACTTAAAAGCCCCTAGAGGATGTGCAGCAGTTGCTGGGCGGACTACACCCTCAAAAGTCCCACATCTCCTAGATCTAGCTTCCAAGCTCACTCCAAAGGCTATATAAGAAGGCTTAGGGGTCTCCTTTTGTACACACACCTTTGCATTGAATGAAATTTGAGTTGAATTGCAATCTTGCATTCTTCTTTGAGATAGAATTCTGTCTCTAAAGTCCCAAATTTGGGCAGACCTTATCTTGCTCAAGCAAGTGGCGGTCCTCTTCATGATGCTTATCTTGGAAGCTTATTCAAGTGGCGCATCTTCATTTCCTAAGTTTCCTTTCTCTAATCTTTTTCCATTTTAATTTCTCTTCCATTTCTTTGTATGTCATTTAGTATATTCTCTCTAGGTATTCACTTCCCCATCATTTAGCCTCATGGTATTTCTATACCGAGGTGGTTCCACTGGACTAACCTCGGGTGGCGGTCTGTTGAGTGTATCCCAGCCAGGTCCACCCGGGTGCAAAGAGCAGTGAGCATACATAGTCATACCGTCCGACAGAGTCTAGAGAAAGTGAATATGTTGATGTTATAGTTCGGATTCTTGTATAAATACACTTTACTGATGATTTATGGTTGAAACATTTATGTATGAGATTTGTGTGTATGTTTTAAAAAATGCATGAAAATGATTAATTGAATTTACATAAGCTTACCCTTATCTGTTTTGTCTTGACTATGTTGTCGTTTGGTATTTGACCGTCCAGTTTGTTCTCTTCACTGCAATGATAATCCTTTTGGGTGTGAGCAGAGGATGCTCAAGAAGAAACCTTGGAAGAAGCCCTGCAGATGGAACAACCCATGGACTTCTTTCCGGAGAGCTGTGCAGGACCGTTCGGTCCTTAGAATAGGTTTCTTATTTTGCTTAGAGTAGACAAACCGATTTGGTTAAGTATTTTGTTAAAACCGTTCGGTCTAGGAATCCCTTTTGTAATATCGTTCGGTCATGAATTGTACCAAGACCGTTCGGTCTAGAGCTGTAAATGGAATTCAGACTTCTTTACTTTGTACAGTTTCAAATTTTTATATGATATTTTGTCTTTCTCTTCTTTTACTTGTTCTTCTCAACTGTTCTTTATTATTGTTCATGATAACTCCTACAATAAATTATATCTTTTTTTATATAATTATTGAGATGTTACATTAATGGTATCAGAGCAGTTTTATTCCTTAGAGTGCCTGTAGGTTATGAGTATGCCTTGCTTGTGTTGTGTACTCACATGATCAGTTAGATTTTCTAACCTCTTATTTAAACTCATGGATCTTTCTTTCTGTTGAAAACAGAAGATGGCTCCAAGACCACCCCCACAACCTGCCGACCGGGATACGTCCGGAAGTAACAACAACCTGTTGGAGTAGGTGTGAGCGGCACTTCAGCAGCAGAATGCCAACTTAATTCAGCAGAACGCCAACCTAGCGCAACAGAATGCATTGGCTTTGCAAAACTCAAAAGCCGCTAGGGTATCGGCAGAGGCTACACAAAGACAGATCATGGAGCTGATGAGAACCGGGACCCAGTTTGGTGGACCGTCCAGTTCTACCGTAAACAACCAGGCCGAATGGAGCTTAGAGAGTTTTCTCCAACACCGTCTGACTAAGTTTGATGGGAAATGCACTGCTGATGAAGCTGATCATTGACTGAGGAGTATGGAGAAGATGTACAACGCCAAGAGATGCCCAAATGACAACAGGCTGGCATATACCGAATACCAGTTGATCGGAGAAGCATGTCACTGGTGGAGTGCCATGAAAGTGCTGTTAGAAGGAGAACGAATTCCCATCACTTGGGAATTGTTTAAGGAGAAGTTCTATAGAGAATACTTCCCGGACAGTGTCCGATTTGCCAAAGAAGTAGAATTCCTCCAATTGGTTCAAGGAGGAATGATTGTATCAGAATACACCGACCGGTTCAAGCACCTTGTCCGGTTTTAAACCATGGGGATCAATGAAGAATGACAATGCTGTAAGTACGAGAATGGATTGAAGCCGAATCTTAAGGTGATGATTTCCAGCTTGTGCATCAAGTCGTTCCCAACACTTGTTGAGAGAGCCAAAGTGTTGGAACGTAATATGTTGGAAGCCAAACGACAGAAGAAGCAGCAACAACCGATCGGTAGAGTACCAGTTCCGTCTCGGAGTGGTCAAGTTATGAGGAGGTCGCCTTACTCTCGACCTCAGACATCAGGAGCTGGTTCCTCCTCACAAGCCTCAGTTTCAGCCGATCGGTCAGGGCAAAAGGGATCGGTAACATGTTATAACTGTGGAAGACCACACTACCGGTCTTCCTGTCCTTAGTTGGGAGGATACAAACACTGTACTCGGTGTGGACGTAACGGAAACCTTAACACTAAATGCAACATTAGAGGTCAGGCAGTCATTAGACCCCCAATGGCTGGAAGAGCACCTCAGAGAAATGCTGGACGGGCTCAAGCAATAGGCCGTGTGTACACGTTGACGGCAGCTGAAGTAATCGGCTCAGGTAACCTCATCACCAGCACTTACTTGTTGTATGGAATGCCTTGCTGTGTGTTGTTTGATTCGGGGGCAACACATTCCTTCATCTCGAAGGGGTGTGTTGATAAACTGGGTTTGGCCGAGAGAGATGCAGCTTGATTTGGTGGTGTTAACCCCAACAGCTGGTGAGGTTAGGACATCTACTGTATGCATTAGATGTCCTATTGAGGTAGAAGGGTACAAGTTTAAAGTTAACCTCATCTGTCTACCTCTTCAAGGCTTAGAGGTGATTTTAGGGATGGATTGGTTGACCACCAATCACATTCTTATTGACTGTGGGAAAAAGAAGATGATTTTCCCAAGAGAAGAAGAGAAGATGACTTTAACGCTCGGTCAAATTCGAGAGGATCTCCTGGAAGGTGCCATGTGCTTCTTGATACTGACACACATGGACGTGAGAGAAGAAAACCGATCGGTGGGAGACCGTCCGGTAAATGAAGAGTTCATGGATGTCTTCCCAGATGAAGTGCCCGGTCTTCCTCCCCAAAGAGAAGTGGAGTTCTCAATTGACTTGGTGCCGGGAGCCGGATCGATATCTATAGCTCCTTACCGGATGGAACCAGCTGAATTGGCCGAACTTAAAGAGCAGATTGAAGATTTATTGGAGAAGAAGTTCATTCGGCCAAGTGCTTCACCTTGGGGAGCTTCTGTTTTACTGGTCAAGAAGAAGGACGGGAGCTCTCGGCTCTGCATTGACTACTGGCAATTGAACAAACTGACCATCAAGAACAAGTACCCACTGCCAAGAATAGATGACTTGTTGGATCAGTTGTCCGGTGCAACAATATTTTCCAAGATTGACTTGAGGTCCGGATATCATCAAATCTTGGTGAAAGAAGGAGACGTCCATAAGCTTTAGGTCTCGGTACGGGCATTACGAGTATGTAGTAATGTCGTTCAGTGTTACTAATGCTCCTGCAATATTCATGGACTACATGAACCGTATTTTCTGACCCTTCTTGGACAAGTTCGTGGTGGTGTTCATAGATGATATCCTGATATACTCCAAGAGCCGAGAAGAGCATGAAGAACACTTGAGGATAGTACTTGGTGTGTTGAGAGAGAAGAAATTATATGCCAAATTATCCAAGTGTGAGTTCTGGATGGAAGAAGTCCAATTTCTTGGCCATGTGATCTCAGCTGGAGGGATTACAGTGGATCCGGCCAAAGTCCGAGCGGTGTTAGAATGAGAGACACCCCGTTCGGTCACGGACGTGAGAAGCTTCGTTGGGTTGGCTGGCTACTATAGACGGTTTATTGAAGGATTCTCAAAGATAGTAGCGCCACTGACCCAACTAACTAGGAAGGACCAACCGTTCGTCTAGACCGACCGGTGTGAGTCAAGCTTCCAAGAGTTGAAGCAAAAGTTGACAAGAGCTCCAATGTTAGTAATTCCGGACGTCAGCAGACCGTTCGAAGTCTTCTATGATGCTTCATATCAAGGGTTGGGTTGTGTGTTGATGCAAGAAGGGAAGGTAGTAGCCTATGCCTCTCGGCAATTGAAGGTACATGAGAAAAACTACCCAACACATGATCTGGAGCTGGCAGCAGTAGTATTTGCCCTTAAGATATGGAGGCATTACCTTTATGGAGCTTGGTTTCAGGTGTTCAGCAACCATAAGAGCCTCAAGTACTTGTTTGATCAGAAAGAGCTGAACATGAGGCAGAGAAGGTGGATGAAGTTCTTAAAAGACTATGAGTTTGAGCTCCAATACCATCCGGGTAAAGCCAATGTGGTTGCCGACGCCTTGAGTAGGAAAATCGTCCATATCTCGTCCGTGATGGTCCGAGAGCTGAGTTTGGTTGAGAGCTTTCGGGATTTGAAGTTGCAGTGGGAGTTGGAATTGAACGGTATAAGATGCTGCAATATGAGGCTATCAAGTAATATCTTTGATAGGATTAAAGAGAAGCAAGCACTGGATGAAGAGCTGCAGAAGATAAGCAGACCGAACGACACACTACCTCATAAGGACTTCAGCTCCGGAACAGACGGTTTATTGAGGTACAAAGGGAGGACATGTGTTCCGAATGATGAAGCACTGAGGAGACTGGTCCTAGAGGAAGCGCACCAAAGCCATCTTAGCATACACCCAGGCATGACTAAGATGTATAATGACCTCAGGATGTCTTTCTGGTGGCCGGGAATGAAGAATGACGTCGCTCGGTTTATCTCTTCATGTTTAACCTGCCAACGAGCTAAGGCAGAACATCAAAAGCCGAGCGGTCAACTACAGCCACTAGAAATCCCAGAATGGAAGTGGGATAGCATAGCCATGGATTTCGTGACCCACTTGCCTCGAACGGCTAGGAACCATGATGCTATTTGGGTTATAGTTGATCGATTAACGAAGAGTGCTCACTTTCTCGCCATCAACTCGAAGATGTCCATGTCAAAGCTTGCACAACTATACATCAAGGAGGTAGTTCGGTTACATGGAATGCCATCCAGCATCATATCAGACCGAGACCCCAGATTCACCTCTCGGTTCTGGCAAACATTACAACAGGAGATGGGAAGCAAGTTACAGATGAGCTTGGCATATCATCCTCAGACGGACGGCCAGTCTGAACGGACAATCCAAACTCTAGAAGACTTGTTGAGGACAAGTATCCTAGATCACTTAGGAGTTTGGGATGAAGTATTGCCGCTAGCCGAATTTCTTACAACAATAGTTTCCACTCTAGTATTGGAATGACACCTTTTGAAGCTCTCTATGGAAGAAAATGCCGAACGCCCTTGTGTTGGTTTCAAGAAGGAGAAACAGTGTTGACTGGACCGGAGATCATACAACAAACGACTGAGAAGGTGAAGCAAATTCAAGAAAGACTCAAAGCATCCTAGAGCCGACATAAGTCTTATGCTGATAAAAGAAGAAAACCTTTGGAATTTGCTGAAGGAGAGAATGTGTTTCTCAGGCTAAACCGAACGACTGGTGTTGGAAGAGCCGTTCGGCCAAAGAAGATGTCTCCCAAATTCCTCGGTCCATATCAAATTTTGAGGCGCATTTGACTAGTCGCGTATGAACTTGCATTGCCGCCTCCCTTGTCCAATCTTCATCCGGTTTTCCACGTCTCTCAACTCAGAAAGTACATAGCTGATCAGACTCATGTGTTAGAAGCTGATAACATTCAGATTCGAGGAAACTGTTCGGTTGAGCTGCAACCTGTCCGAATTGAAGAGTTCGTGAGAAGTCGACCGTTCGGTAAAGCCACTACACTTGTCAAAGTCATTTGGGATGACCAAACGGGTGACGCTACTTGGGAGAAAGAAGAAGACATGAAGGCATCCTACCCTCACTTATTCGCGGGTAAGTTCTAATTTTCGAGGACGAAAATTTTTATTTGTTAGAGGGAATGTAACACTCCATTAATTTCTCATTTCTTAGTGCCGTCCACCAATCACCACTTCCGTCTCCTAGGTTGAGTGGCAAACAGGATCTGCCGTGCATTTAATTCCCCAGTCTCGGAAACCGTGCGGCTGCAAGAAGAATGAAGAGTTCCTGGTAGTGGAAGCCATGTGGCAGTTGGAGGTTGGACGACTGTCCGGATTGGAGGCCATATTTAAGGTGGGATTTTAAACCTTGCCACCTTTCTGCATGCAACCTTTCTTCTTTCTCAGAACTCAACCTTTCAGAACCCCATTTTTTCGTCCTCCTTCTCTCTAAACCTTCAAACTTCTCTCTAAGATTCTGACTAGTTCTCCACCTCCGATCACTAAAATCCTTTCAGATAAATTACTCACGGTGTCAAGTTCTTCCAATTGCACCGATCGAATTCTCAACTGGAGCACTTTGGGACTTTTGGAGAACCATAGCAGTAGAACCTTAGAAGTTAGCTGGAATAGAGGTAAGGGAAGCTTATAAAATTTAATTATGATTTCTTGTATGTTTGAAAACATGATTTAATGTATGTTTGATGGTCTATATGGTATGATGAAATGTGTATGCTGTGTTGAAATGTTTATCTTGGTTAGGAACTTAGAAGAATGTATGAAAAATTAGAAAAAATGGATTCTACAATCGAAGGGTCATTAGGACCGTTTGGTTTCCCATGCAAACCTTTGACCCGATCCCTTAGGACTGAACTTAAAACATACTATTAGTTAGTCGTTCGGATTGTTCAGTCTTACACTGAACGTCGTCTTACACGGAACATCCGACATAAAATTACTTGGTCATAAACTGAGTATTCGGTTTCATATTAACCATTCAGAACGTTCGGTCCTACACTGAGCGTTCAGTTCATATTGATGATTATTTATTTGACAAGTATTAGGTCTTATACTAGTACTTGAAATTCTTAAAAACATCCGGTTTATAATAATATTATTTATTTGAAAAGTGTTCGGTCTTACACTGACACTTGATTCCTCAAGGAGTGTCCGGTCTTATACTGACACTCGCATTATTGAAGAGAACTCTTGTGTTTAAAACGTCCGTTGACTAATGCCGTTGACTAAATCCGTTGACTAAGTTCGTTCTTCCTTGATTTAGTCCGTTGACTTTTATTGTTGAGTTTTAATTGACTTTCCGTTCGGTTCCTTCTAACCGTCCGGTTCTCATTAACTAGTTCTCTTTGCTTCCATGGTTGAACTCCTATTGAACCTTCTGTTCCATTTTTATTGAATAAGTCCTCTTACTTTCAATGTTGAACTTTTATTGCCTTTCCATCCGATTTTTATGGATTAAGTCCCCTTTGTTTTCGTTGTTGAACTTATATGGACTTTTCTGTTCGGTTCCTATTTGATAAGTCCTCTTAGTTTCCATTGTTGAGTTTCCATCGAGTTACCGTCCTGTTTGATTGTTTTTATAAGAGAATTCCAAGGAGGAATGTCTCATGATTGATGACGGTTGGTATAGTATGACCATGGGTAAGGCTCAAGTTCTGACTCTATCCTAATATTCCGTGATTACGCCTTCTCAGGTAGAGGAGGGTAACTCATGCGTGGGAATGGCAGGAGGTCCTTTAGCCTCATGGTATTTCTATACCGAGGTGGTTCCACTGGACTAACCTCGGGTGGCGGTCTGTTGAGTGTATCCCAGCCAGGTCCACCCGGGTGCAAAGAGCAGTGAGCATACATAGTCATACCGTCCGGACAAAGTCTAGAGAAAGTGAATATGTTGATGTTATAGTTCGGATTCTTGTATAAATACACTTTACTGATGATTTATGGTTGAAACATTTATGTATGAGATTTGTGTGTATGTTTTAAAAAATGCATGAAAATGATTAATTGAATTTACATAAGCTTACCCTTATCTGTTTTTTCTTGACTATGTTGTCGTTCAGTATTTGGTCGTCCGGTTTGTTCTCTTCACTGCAATAATCATCCTTTTGGGTGTGAGCAGAGGATGCCCAAGAAGAAACCTTGGAAGAAGCCCTGCAGACGGAACAACCCCTGGACGTCTTGCCGGAGAGCTGTGCATGACCGTCCGGTCCTTAGAATAGGTTTCTTATTTTGCTTAGAGCAGACAAACTGATTCGGTTAAGTATTTTGTTAAAACCGTTCGGTCTAGGAATCCCTTTTGTAATATCGTTCGGTCATGAACTGTACCAAGACCGTTCGGTCTAAAGCTGTAAATGGAATTCAGACTTCTTTACTTTGTACAGTTTCAAAGTTTTATATGATATTCTGTCTTTCTCTTCTTTTACTTGTTTTTCTCCAATGTTCTTTATTATTGTTCATGATAACTCCTACAATAAATTATATCTTTTGTTATATAATTATTGGGATGTCACAATATGAAAGTTAAAAATTTAAATTTACTGAATTTTTGCTATAATTTAAATATATTTCTTTTACTGAATTTTTGCTATAATGATCGGGTTAAATATGAATGATTTTAAAATTTGAATCAAAACTTAGTCATTCTTATCGGTTTGAAATTTGGAGGATTTAGTTCATTTGTTTTAAAAAATAAAAAAATTGAGTTCGAGCGTACACAAATCAATTTAACACTGAATTTAATTGCATTATATACAATAAAAGTGGTTAAAATAAAAATTATCTTGAGTTTATGATAATAAAATGCATAAACTACAAATAGATTTTTTATAAACTAAAGTTCATTTTATAAAAATTATCATCTTTCTATATTTTTTTTTTCCAAATTTTTCATCTGCCTTCTTTCTAGATTTCAAACTCCAAACTTAATTATTTTGAATATAAAGAGCCATATGATTGGTCATAATAAAGAATGCTACACATCCACTCCAATGAAAATAAATTCTCTTTTTATCCTTTTTAAGGTGATTTTGTTTTTTTTAAGTTTCATGTGAATTGTAAAGGTTGTGCATTTGAGCTAAAGGTACTCTAAGCAAATCTTGTTGTTTTGTGATCATCATGATTATTTAGATTTCTAATTAAGGTTTTGTTGATCTAGTTAAGATACTATGTAGGAAAAGAGAAACAATTTAATTAAGATAAGGAAAATTAATTTTAATCTTTTCACTTTTTGAATTACATTGTTTGGTTTGGTTGATTTGTGTTTTGTAGATTAATGAGTTAGCATATAATTATTATTGATCTTGATTGAATTGATTGAAAATTTGGTTGATGATGTGATATTGTGTTGAATGATGAAAATGATATTTGAGATTCTAGAATTGGGTTTTAAATGTGGATTGATATTCTTAGTTCAAATGGGTCATTTTTATCGCATTGGTTTTGCTTATGACGTGTTTAGAGAAGGAAAAATCCTATTTGAATTAGGGGTACCATTGACTGTGAAGATTTATGAATCTGCATTTTGCAGATTTGTTGCCTGCTGGACGAGCCAAATCCCCGCTGAGTGAAAATAAAAAAAATTGGATTCTAGCGTGCTTCAAATTCTTTCACTCGTTGTGCCAATCAAGCTCGCTGGACGAAACTTCCAGGGCATAAGTCATTAGGCGAGAGAAAGTGCCACTGGATGAAAACCAATTTTGAATTTGGTAAAGAAGTTGGGTGCACTTATTTGTATTTATTCTAGTGCTTGACTTCCTAGGTTAACCATTTAGTCACTAAGCGAGTGCTTTCTCAAAGGTAGCTCGTCTGGCGAGTAATTGAGCTCACTAAGCATGTCTTCTATATTTTGATGGTGGATTAAGGTTTGAACTGCGGAGAATCTATAAAGAAATTTTGATCATATGAAAAATGGGTGATTTTAAGACTATGAAGGAATGGAATGAAATGAATGGCATATGGATTTGCATGTTTTGTATGAGTTTAGTAGTTCTAAGGATCAATGCAATGCTTGTAAACTTAGTGTTACACATTGGCTAAGGATACACGTCTTTGGTGAATTCATCTTAAACTCTACTAGATTTATAAACTCATACAGAGTGATAGTTGAAGGAAGTTCTTATAGAGGGATCTAGGGTTGGACCCTTTTCTCTCGTGAGTCTATAAATGAACTTACACTACCAAGATGAGATCAAAACTTGTGATTTTAGCAAAATTGTTACTCATCGTTTTGTGATCTCATGAGAGGTGCACAATTTAAAGTGTCCAAGTCAATGTATAAATCCAAAATAGTATAAAACGTTGGTGTTTATATTTCTACACACAATCTCCTTTGCAACCATCTTTTCAAAGTAGACTAGTGGAAACTATTATAGAATTAAATTTTTAGAATTATACATTACTTTTCCAGAAATGAAAATTTTGAAAATCACTTCCTACCTCTACATCTATTTTAGTAAGAGTATATAAGCGACAAATGTCGTTACTTCAATACAGACAAAATAACAATCAACATCAAAATATGTTTTGTTCTTTCATGAAAAATCGGATTTTGATATATATTTAATGTTGATTTACCATCACAATAAAACCACATCCTTTTAAAATTAGTAATCCTCAAACCACCAAGTACTATTTGAACCATTTTAACTCATATACTCACCGCCATAAAACAATAGTTAGCCTTTGTAGAACAACGAGAGATTGTTGATTATTTCTTAGTTTTCCAAGATATTAAAGAAGAACCAAAAGGCACCTAGCCAATCAAAGAATGTCTTGTAAGTGGACAACTTGCTAAATTTGAATCACAACATCCTTGTAGTTCCAATTTACTATCAAGTCACAATAGAATACTTTGCCCTAAATGTTTCTTCAAATATCCTAAAACATTTAAGGTTAGATCCCAATGCTCTTTACAAGATTTCTTCGTAAACTAAGATAAAATATTCACAAAATAAATAAGATCAGGCTTTGTCACAAACAAATAGATTACTTGCCCAATTAGTTTTTCGATAAGGTTCCAGATCTTCAAGAGGTGTATGAGAAGCCAACACTAGGTTATGGTGTTGTTTCAATAGAAAATTCGTAGACTTGACACCTAATAAATATGTTTTTACTAATTTTCAACACATATTGTTGCTGATAAAGATATATTCCCTCGAGATTAGGGCCTATCTCCAACCTCAAAAAAATATTTTAAGACTCTCAAGTCCTTAATTTGAAAGCAAGAACCTAGGTAAGCTTTAAAAATTGTCATGGCTGAAATATTATTTCCTGCAATAATTAAGTCATTAACATAGGCTAGCAAATATATATGTATTCTCCTTGATGCAATTTAGATAGCGAGTAATCTAAATAGTATTGGAAGAAGTCACAGCGCTTCAAGGTAGTAGCTAAATTATCAAATTAACGATGAAGAGTTTGTTTTAAGTCATATAACAACTTTTTCAATATACAAACCAAATTTGGGTCAATGTTTTAAACCTTGGAGGGACTTTCTTGTACACCTCATCAACCAAATCATCATGGAAATGTTGGGAATAATCCAAGTGTGAGTCTTAGTTTCACACTAGGTAAAAATGACAAAGTTAAACACCATGTAAGAAAGAAGATTGATATGCCTCAAGGTTTTTGGTTAAAAGTAGTGTCAATTCCTTATGTGGGTTGGACTTATGTCACATTTATATAATATCTTCCTAATGAAACTCTCTCAAGAACCCATCAATGGTGTTAAGGTGTTGGTGACCACTTAAAATGTTGTGACAACAACATCAAAAACATATCAGCACCATGACCACGATGACAATAAAATAAGTAAAAGTCACCTACACTTGAGAGGAAGTAGATCATATGAAAAAGGACTCATTCTGGAAGGGGAGATTATTGGGAATAATCCAAGTGTGAGTTTAAGTCTCATATTGGGTAAGAATGACAAAGTTAAACACCAATAAGAAAAGGACCCATAAACTTAATGTTTCAAGGTTTTAAGTTAAAAGTGATGTCAATTCCTTATATAGGTTTGAATTCATTTCACATTTATACAATCTCTTTCGAAGAAAACCCCTCAAGAACCCTTAACGAGAAACATGTTATGTATATCCATTTGGTGAATATACCCTTTTTTAATTGTTGTCACAATCATGAAGGTACACATGATAACTAATTTTACCACTAGGAAAAATGTTTCACATATTTTATTCCCTCTCTCTTATGATGTATGAATATAACATCTTCACTTTTAAACACTTTATACTCCCATCCAAGGTGATATTTTATTTTGTATACTTATTTACTTTCAAGAGATTCCTTTTCGAGAAATAATGTATGCACAGTAACCAAAATCCTTCATTACTTCCTTAAAATTCTTAGGTTATTTCCCTATATTATAACTACAACAAAAGTTTGATGTATAATAAAAAAATTATCATTATTTAAAAGTAATAAAATAAAAAGTGGGCGGGGCACGCTTCTAAATATAGGAACTTTCAAAGGATTTTACTTTTCTAATGAAAGGAGTGACAAAATCCATATATACACTCTTGATGGAATTTTGTTTTTAATCTCCCTTCATAATTTTGTGTCCATATTTCTTTTCTTACACCACCAAAAATAACTTTATGTGAAAATACTACCTCACAACACCACTCATATTTACTCTTTCATGTACTTACACTTTCATCATCATGGTAAATTCATGATAACTTCCACACAACCTCTTTTAAAACTGGAATTAGTTTAATTTAATTTTACAATTTTAATTAATTACATTAATAACTATAGTTTCTAAATATATATATATATATAAACAATAAAAAGTATAAAAATTACAAGTGAATTTTTTTAAATAGAATAACTTATGTGACCTTTTTTTTATAGAAAAAAAATAGTAAATTATTAATTAAGTGAGGATATTTCTGCGATGAAATTGCTAACGAATGATTTACCAAAATCAATGTATTTAAAGAAAATGTAAATTGGTAAAAGAAATGATATATTTTGGTCAAAAATTAATTATTGTGATTAATTAAGATTGTTGATTCATTCTGAATAAAATGTTCTTTAAAGTGTAGTTCTTATTGGTCATTAAAAATAGGTAAGTTGGTGGATGAGTCTTACTAAAATAGAAATTTTTGATACGTTTTATTAATAAGCGGACTAATTTGATAATCCGTTGATTTTTTTTTTTAACTTTTATTTTTAGAATCATATATATGTATATATTAAAATATTATTAAAATGATATTTAATTATATAAATATTTTTAAAATTTTAATTATTTAATTAATATCTTTAAGGGGATGAATGAAAATAATTACTATATTATATATTAGATTAATTTACTATAATTAATAATTCAAAACTAATTTATAAATATTAATGATTATAATTACAACAATATTATATTTTTTTATTACAATATTATTATATAATTACATTTTTTTAAATAATATAATGTAAAAAAGTAAATTTTTAAAATTATTTTTTATTTTAATTTATAGTATAAAAAAGTATATCAATAAATCAACCCACCACATGCCTTCGTTGATTCATTATATTGACACATTAGACAAAATAAATAATAAAAAAAGAAGAAAAAACAACTCTGATATCGATTTGATTGATCCACTTTTTCACGCTACGTAAGGTCATTGAATGATATGGTATCTGTGCATTTTCCACCAGGACAGTTTTTTTATACTTTTTAACAAGTCTATAACCATCGTCTGTGGATCACAGAAAGTTGTCTGAAAGCAAAGAAATAGAACCTAATAGATGGCCAAAGCTATGGATACTGAACACCAACACCAATTGAATGTCACTTTTCTTCCATATCCAACTCCTGGCCATATGGAGCAATCTATAATAGTTTTCATGAACTTGAAAGCGAGTACGAGGAACTTCATAAGAGTATAGTGGGGATCAAATCTTGGAGTATTGGACCAGTTTCAGCCTGGGTTAACAAGGATGGACAAAAGATCAATAGGGAACACAAGGAAGACCTTCCAGAAGAGCCAGAGTGGCTAACTTGGCTTAACAATGAGCAGAATGACTCTGTAATTTATGTGAATTTTGGAAGCCTCACTAGGCTCCATCATGCTCAACTTGTAGAACTAGCTTACGGGCTTGAAAATTCTGGTCATAGTTTCATCTGGGTCATCAGGAGAAAGGATGCAAATGAGAATGAATACAGTTTCCTGCAAGAGTTTGAGGATAAGATGAAAGAAAGCAAGAAGGTTTTATTATATGGAACTGGGCACCACAGCTGCTGATATTGAATCACCCTGCCATAGTTGGCATTGTGTCTCATTGTGGTTGGAACTCCCTTCTTGAAAGCTTGAGTGCTGGATTGCCAGTCATCACATGGCCCATGTTTGCAGAACAATTTTACAATGAGAGGTTGGTAGTTAATGTTTTGAAGGTTGGAGTTTCAGTGGGAGCTAAGGAAAACAAGTTTTGGGCATTCGGCGACAAGGATAATGTGGTGGAAAGGGTAGAGATTACCAAGGCTGTCTTACAGTTGATGGAGACAGAAGAGGGCAGAGAAATGAGTAGGAGAGCAATAAAATTGGGTGATGCTTCGAAGAAGACTATAGGGAAGGGTGGACACTCTTACAACAACTTGATTCAGTTGATAGATGAGCTTAAATCTTTGAAGATATCTAAAGCACTTGCAGAAGCAAGTTAGATAACTGAAATGGAGCAGTTATGAAATGGCTCTAGGAGCTGTATCTCATGATTTTCTGAAGCCTTTTAACAAGATGAATAAACCGCTTACAACGGTTAGGTTTCTTGTCGTTGGCTAATAATTTAAGTGTTGTGTTTCCCATTGGTTAGGTTTCTTGTCGTTGGCTAATTATTTAAGTGTGGTTTTTTTCCCATTAATTGGTGTTTGCATATTTTAATGATTTTAGCTAAGGAAATTGTGACTAAGTGAGAGGTAAGAAAAAACAACACTAAAGTGGCTAACTGATATTCCAAATGTCACCGCTTGTCCCTAGTGGAAAAATCGCTTTTTATGATAGGTAAAAATGACCTATTATGACGGGTAATTTGACATCATAGTTCTGGACATCATAATAGGTCTATGCATTTTATGATGGATAGAAAAATCCATCATAATAGATCCAATGTATTATGACAGACTTTCTATCACATATCATAATGTGTCTAGTGTATTATGACAGATATTTACTTATCAGTCATAATTAGCGAATTTATTATGATGCAAGTAGATTTACCTATCATAACATGTAGTGTTTTATGACGAAGTTTTTTCACAATAATTATTCACCTATCATAAAATATACTTTTCAGAAATAAGTTTTTATTACATACATTATTCACCTATCATAAAAACTTGTTTTGTAAAACAAACATTCATTATTACATTTGACATATCCATTCAATTTACAATTAATTTTCTGTATTATCATTTCATCAATCAATTTATAATCAATATAACATGAAATAAACATATTCAATCATAACATTAAATTGTGTAGGTTTAAACCCTTATTTGGTCCTCGTATTTGTGTGTCAGTCTCAAGTGGGTCACCGTTTTTTTTTTGTCTCAATCGGGTCCTAAAACTTGTAAAAATGAGCCAATTAAGCACTTTCCGTTAAGTAATCAGTAACGACGTCTGCCTGTGATGAGTTGTAATTTGTTTTAGCTGTCGTGGCAATATGTATTAAATTAGATGGGTGTTGGTTGTATAATGAAGTATTCCACATGGCGTTATGTTGTTAGCCCTAAACAGAGTTCTTCTCCTCCCTCCAGATCTTCTCCTCCCTCCAGATCTTCTCCTCTCTCTCCCTCTGCGTCCTTCCCCGTCACTGCTCCACCGGCACCACCGCCAACAACCACCACAGTCCAATGATACAAACAAGAAATTAAACCCAAAAAAAAAAAGCAAACTCACAAATTCAAACTAACAAATGCGAACACAGAATCAAAATCCCAATTCAACTCCAATGATAAAAAACCTACATAGAAAATCCAATGAATATCCCAGAAATCCCAATTTCAAGACCGCAATACAGTAACAGGAAATCCCAACAGAACCCAATAAAAAATCAGAGAAAAAGGGAGGGGAAAGGAAGCTTGCGCCGCGAATCAAAACGAAGGGAAGTAGAACAATAAACTGCCTCCGTCTTGCCTCCGTCACACCTTCGTCGCCCTTCAATGATCTTGTTCTCGAGAAAGGGAGAAGAAGGGCTCTGCGTTGAATCGCGCCCTTACCCGACCAAGAAGAGCAGAAACCGCGAGACCACCAAAGGAAACCCAAATTCACACTGCGAGAGCTCTTCTCTTCCTCGCTCAACTCCAGATCGAGCATCTAACTCGCGAGACCATATCGTCGTTGCAATTCGCCCTACCTCCATCACGAGTCGAACTCGAAATCTCCTCCAGGAGAGACAACCACCCTCAACCTGAAATGCAAAAAATAAACTGCAAATCGACGCCATCTTCAATCATCACCGCGACACCAACCTTCTCACGAATAGGGTCGATGCGATCGTATGTCCATACGAGCCCTCCATTGATGCAAGCTCTACACCGCAACAACACCACCATGGAAATCGCAAGCCATCGCGATTCAACCTTCGTCCTCATGCCTTCGCCATTAACGCACGATACAATAGATCCACCGAGAATCTCTAAATCGCAATTTGGAAATAAAAAACCCTAGAAATTAACGCAATGTTAAAAGGGGAAGAGGAAGGAAAAGTGAGCTTAGGCGTCGCCATCACCATTGCTCACCATCAGAGGCATCGCCGCCCATGGCGTCGAGTCCTCCATTCTCTTTCTATTTTCCCAGTGGAAGAACTTGGAGGCCAGAGTGTTGAGACACCACTTGTCGTTTTTGTGGAAGGCGTCTACGATGAAATGCTCAATCGGAGAGAGGCAAATGATGGGGGAGGGAGAAGATGAGGGGAGAAGGGTTGAAGAGGAAATAAGGGTCTCAACCTTTGATTTGAAAGGTTTAGATTTCTATTTGGGTGTGGAAGAGGAGTTTATGGTTTGGCGGTTGGAGAATAGGCCGCCATGGCCAATGGGGCGATTCTGGGAGGGATCACCCGTCTACGTGGAATTGTTCACTTTACAACATATCACCATTTAATTTTAATACACAATGCCATGTCATTTAATAAAAAATACAGTTCAGCACAGTTTAACGCCGTCAGTGATAACTTAACGGAGAGGACTTAATTGGCTCATTTTTACAAGTTTTAGGACCCGATTGAGACCGGAAAAAAAACGACGACCCACTTGAGACTGGCATACAAATACGAGGACCAAATAAGGGTTTAAACCAATTGTCTAATAATATTTAATATATAATTTGTACATCAAACAATATATTAAATCCAAATATAACATTAGTCTACCCTACATTGTAGTAAAGTTTGTACAATTTACTAACACTTAAAATAAAAGAAGATCACTTGGTTATAATGTCTTCAATGTCTAGAACTTCCATTGGAGATGAATCATTAAAGATCTACAAATAAAATAATTTAGAGCTTCAATATCTGGATTTGTTAATCGATAAAATAAAGATCCCCCTCCCAACAAATTGAAAAGATCCCATCCAATGGCACTCAACGAGACAAGGCAACCGACAACAATGTACGTGACATACATACAATATATAAACAGTGCAGACAACAATATCATTTACCAAAAACACTTTCAATTAGTTGTAGTAAAGGAATATGTACCTGGGTCCTGTGACCAGTCTAGAGTTACCACTATTGGATGATCATTGTAAATTATTCTGGCGTGATGGCTGCTGCTCAAATTCCAGCTGCTGCAAGGCTAATGGTAATTGCAGATCAGAACTGTCACAATTGCACACTAGTTAAGACTATAATTTTGAAAAAGGGATAACTTACAAGTTTTCATGGCCAACAGCAAATTATGAAAATTACTTGATATCTAAGCCTGCCTGTGTTGCACTATCGATGCTGGCAAGATAGTCCTGAAACGAGAAGATGTCCAAATATCTAAGAAAAATTGATTTGCAAAGATTAATATATTCCCCTTTTAAAAGAATATGTATACATACAGCAGTGCTGGTCAAGGTATTGTTTTCATCCCATGTGCTATTTTCATGATTTTCTACCTCGAATTCCGTGAAATTACTGGTCATTAACAATGAATCACCGTTGACCTGAAACATAAGAACATAAACTTTCTGATATTTAATATTGCTCAACGACAGTAGGGAAATACACTATAGAATAAGATGGAACTGGAAGGATATGCAAATAGTATAATAAAAAATGAAACTATACGGCACAACATTCTAATAAAGATTTGTGCACACAGAATTTACTACAAGTTTTAAAAAAAAAAAACTGCCTGCACAACTTGTCCCTAAATATTGAAGGAGTTCAAATCACAAAGCATATAAACTCAGTTTTCGGGACGTTTAGCTGAGAATATCTACATCTACCAGTGGCAACATAGAAGGAAATTTTTAAAATGATCCCAACAAAAAAGATCATATAACAATACTTTTTACCTCATTCAGTTTTTCCCAGACCAGATCTGGCTGATTATTCCTCAAGAAACTTTTGATCAATTCACCTAGGACAATTAAAGGACACGTCTCCCATGAGATAGAAACATATAGTTATCTATGAAAATAATACTCTAATGAGGAGCAATCCACTTATTTGATATATAGCACTTCTTACCTTGCTCTGGAGTTAGTTCATCCTTAGCTCTAAGATTAGGAGAAGCTAAGGTGCTTTTGTCAGCCTGTTCATCCACTTAAAAATGAAATTTAAACCATTCAAGACCAGTTACTAATAAAATATCTTCTAGTATTGAACACATATTAAAATGCCATCATGGTTCCCACCTTTCAATCTTTTCCGAAAAACTAGTATATAAAAGTTAGATCCTTCGTAAGATCTCTATATTAGAGATGTTCTAAGCGTAAAAGGGAATATAAGTCGTATTGCCCTTTGTGTCAACCAAAATTACACAGACTAAGTTCTTTTAAATAACTTTTGAGATTAGATCACTGAGTTTAGGTTTCTCTCTGTATGGGAGTGTTTTCCTTTCTACAAGCTCATATTAAGTAGATTTAGTAAATCATATCTATACAGATTAGTTTCTTATTTAGTATATGGCTTTAGGCCCTGTAACGTATTTAGGTTGGATCATAGTTGCTCTTTCTCACTTTTCATTAATTTCCTTTTCTTTCTTCATGACTAAAGTTATTTTTTAGTAAAAGGGTAGATTATAACTACAGATTTTTACCCAATTGAAATCAGCCTCATGCTTGGAAGAGAGGTAAAACCAATGTATGGTGGAATTTGAAGCCTTAAAAGTTTTCTAGTTGGAAGGTTACATATCAAAAGGATAGAGAAGTTAGTATGATGATTGAGATCTTTATTCTTACCTACCTCGACTTAAGTATGAGTTAGGAATAGATGTATTACAAATTAGTTTTCGATAAATGAAGCAGTACAATTTTGAAAAGCCTCAAATATTGTTCACAGAGGTTTAAGATGTTTTGGATTTTGTGTTCTGGAGAAGGGCAGAAAATATTGATCAGTATTGATCAGGGCAAGAAAGTGGTTCACTAGTAAGCAATGAAGGATGTGATGTTTTAATAAGTAAAGGAAATTGGTTAAGGAAATGGAAAGTTTGGAACTAAGTGGATTCAGAATATCACATTTGATAGGTTCCTCAACAATGAACCTAATCAGAAACTCAAAAACTCACACAGAGCACACCAGGTATGAGGAAAGATCCCTTTTATTCACAAAAGAATATCTGTATACAATGAACAATAGAGGCCTAACCCTCTTCACAGGATAGAACCTGTTAACAAACCATCAACCAAAAGTCCCCCCTCCTACTATTACTCTCCTATTTATAATTGTTTCCCTCCTCACTTAACTGCTAAAAGCAGTTAAGTGCCAAACCGTTAGTGAGTTAGTTGTATCAGTTGTGCCTCTTCCTTCTCTCATACACTATCCACTTCCCCTTATTCTTTCCAAGTCTATCAATACCCTCCGCCTGAAATTCAACCTTGTCCCCAAGGTTGAAATTAGGATATTGTTCTCTGATCGTTATCTCGTCCTCCTAAGTTGCCCCATCCAAACCTCCTTCCTACCACTCAATCAGCAATTGTGGCACTGTTTTCTTTCCCTGTTGAGCTTGCCTTCTCCCCAATACACCCACTGGCTAGAAAGACAGCCCTTCTGCTTGCAATTCTCGCGGTAACTCCTTTTCTACCCTCCGCTCCCCTGTCACCTTTTTTAATTGTGATACGTGAAAAACGGGGTGGATCCGCACTGTCTCTGGTAGCTGCAACTTGTAAGCTACCTCCCCCACTTTCTGGATGATCTGGAACGGTCCAAAATACCTCGTCGACAGCTTTGGGTGAAGCCTAGTTGGCATTGAAGTCTGCCTATGGGGTCTTATCCTTAGATAAACCCAATCTCCCACTTCAAAATTCGCTGGTTTCCTTTTCTTGTTTGCTTGCCTTATCATCTGTTCATGTGCCTTCTCCAAATGATATTTCAACTGTCTCAAAGCCTCATCACGGGTCTGAAGCTCTTGACTCACCGCCTCTACTAACGTTTCTCCCGGAATATACCTATGCAACGAGGGGGGGCTGTCAACCATAGACCGTCTCAAATGGGGTGCACTTTATAGCTCCTTGATAGCTGGTATTATACCAATACTCAACCCAAGGTAAGACCGCCATCCATCATGCTAGTTTCTCCGAACAAAAACATCGGAGATATCCTTCTAGCACCCTGTTCACGACTTCTGTTTGGCCGTCCGTCTCGGGATGATATGTCGTACTCATTTTCAACTTCGTCCCCAGCCCCTTAAAGAGTTCCTTCCAGAAAAGACTAAGAAACAGGGGGTTTCGGTCATTTACCACCGACTGAGGAATCCCATGTAACCGAACAATCTCCCGCGTAAAAATGTCAACAACAGTTCGGGCTGTGTAAGGGTGTTTTAGTGGCAGAAAATGAGCGGACTTACTCAAACGATCCACCACAACTAATATCGCATCATGTCCTCTTGATTTGGGTAGCCTCACGATGAAATCTAAGCTCAAATCCTCCCACACAACGTTTGGAATCGGGAATGGCTACAACAACCCTTGAGGAGAAGACGACAGATATTTGTGTTGCTGACATACACTGCATCGCGCTACAAACTCGGTCACGTCTTTCTTCATCCCCCTCCAAAATAGGGATTGAGCGATCCGCCGGTAGGTTCGATAAACTCCGGAATGGCCCCCTGCTTGCGTCACGTGAAATTCTGCTATTAACGTGGGAATCCATGAAGATTTAGCTGACAGCACCAGCCTCCCTTGTAATGAAGTCTTTCATTTTCCAGTGAATACGCAGGATGGATGTTCGACTCTACTTTGATTTCCTCTACCACCTTCTGCAAAATCGGATCCGCCGCCACTTCCCTGGTTACTTCTTTAAAATCTTGCCAGTACGGCCTTGCCACCACCTTGAGTTCTCCCTCCTCCACGTCTTCCCCATCTTTATTTCTCGACAAAGCATCAGCTGCCTAATTCATCGTTCCCGACTTATATACGAACTCAAAATCGTACCCCATCAGCTTTGCAATCCAATTTTGTTGGTTTTGGGTAGTGATGCGCTGCTCAAGCAAGTGTCTTAGACTTTTCTGATCGGTGTGGACCACAAATCGTTGACCCAGAAGATACGGCCTCCAATGTTGAATGGCCATCACCAGCGCCATTAATTATTTCTCGTAGATTGACTTGCTTAGCGTCCCTTCTGACAACGCCTTGCTAAAGTAGGCGATAGGTTTTTATTCTGCATCAGCACTGCCCCAACTCCTCAACCAGACACATCGCATTCAATATGGAACGGCTGTCGGAAATCTGGCAAGGACAATATGGGCGCCGTCATCATTGCTTTCTTCAGAGTTGCCCATGCCTCCTCTGCCTTATCATTCCAAACGAATCCCCCCTTTTTTAACAACTTCGTTAACAGTTTGCCAATCTTGCCGTAATCTTTTACGAACCTCCGATAGTACCCCGTTAGCCCCAAAATCCCTCTCAGCCCTTTCAAAGTTCGCAGTCTCTCCCACTCCTTTACTGCCGACACCTTATCCGCATCCATTTCGACCCCTTTTTGTGAAATTACATGGCCCAAGTACTTTACTTTAGTCTGCCCAAACTCACACTTCCCCTTATTTGCCACCCAACCATCACGCTCCAGGACGGACAACACCGTTTCAACATGCTTCAGATGCCTCCCCCCATGTCTGGCTGTAAACTAAGATATCGTCGAAAAAGACGAGGACGAACCTTCTCAAGAAAGGTTGGAATAGGTTGTTCATCGAGCTTTGAAAAGTTGCCGGCGCATTAGTGAGTCCGAAGGGCATTACCACAAACTCGTAGTGCCCTTGATGAGTCTGAAATGCGGTCTTCTCTATATCCTCCTTTCCCATGAGAATTTGGTGATAGCCCACTTTCAGATCTACCTTTGAGAAGTAACACGCTCCCCTCAGCTCATCCAACAATTCTTCAATCACTGGGATCAGAAATTTGTCCGGCACGGTGGCTCGATTGAGCGCCCTGTAGTCAACGCAAAACCGCCAGCTGTCGTCCTTCTTCTTCACCAAAATGACGGGGCTCGAAAACGGGCTGTGGCTCGACCGGATCACCCCCGTTCGAAGCATTTCCGCGACTTGCCGTTCGATCTCTCCCTTCATGACATGCGGATACCGATAAGGCCGGATGTTCATGGGTCCATTCCCTCCTTCAGCTTTATCCGATGCACACTTCCCCTTTCAGGCGGTAGACCAGTGGGCTCTGCAAACACCTTGTGATAACGGCCCAATATTTCTTCCAGCTCTTCCTTATGTCCTTCAAAAAGGCCCTTGCAAATCTAATTCTCGTTCTGGGCCTCCAGCAAGCCGAACTCCCAAATTAGTAAACAGGCTTCCACGTCATCAATGGTGATCTCCACCTCTCCCTGTCGGTATGTCATGATCAAAGTCCCCGTACGTCCTGCTCCGGTTTGTCCCTCGCCGCCTCCTGTCCCTCCTGCATTATCATTTACAGACGACTCGCTACCATCCCTTCGCACCCCTCCATTGTCGATATTGCAGTCCTTCAAGATCGTTAAGATTGTTTGAATATCCTGGCGCATCATCTCACAGTTCTGCCTCAGTGTCCCGGTTTCATGCCGCAAGTAGACTGTTTCCGCCTTCGTTTCTGCCAACGCCTCCTCCACCGCTTCAATTTGTTCCGCAACCGTCACCACTCTTCCCTCCATCACGATCGGCCGTCAAAGGATCCGGCAAGTCGGACCAATTGATAGGTTCCTCAACAATGAACCTAATCAGAAACTCAAAAACTCACATAGAGCACACCAGGTATGGAGAAAGATCCCTTTTATTCACAAAAGAATATTTGTATACAATGAACAATAGAGGCCTAACCCTCTTCACAGGATAGAACCTGTTAACAAACCATCAACCAAAAGTCCCCCCTCCTACTATTACTCTCCTATTTATAATTGTTTCCCTCCTCACTTAACTACTAAAGGCAGTTAAGTGCCAAACCGTTAGTGAGTTAGTTGTATCAATTGTGCCTCTTCCTTTTCTCATACACTATCCACTTCCCCTTATTCTTTTCAGGTCTATCAACATTATAGAAGAAAGAAGAGAAAAGTGGATTCATGCTGAAAATTTGGAATTTGCAACAAAAAGGTATGCTATTTTCTCAGTACCGTAAGAAGTGCATTCCTAAGCATTTTATATTATAATAAAAAGGTGATAGATTCAAAATATAGACAGCTGAACAGAGAAGGACAAGGGAATAGCAGAAATTTCTGTTCAGTTTAAGGTGTCTTTGTTTATTCAGCACATCTTGCCATAACTTGAGTTTCTGTTCAGTTTAAGAAGTGCATTACTCTTACAATGCTTACTTACAGTACTTTGTCAAGAGTAATAAAGTTTTGGTGGCTGAAAAGTGAGAAGTTTATAGAATAAAATAATATAGGAGTTTTAATTCTCTTAATTGAAGTTAAAGACACCAAAAAAACCTTTATGGTTAAAATTAGTTATTGTTTGAGCTGTGGTCTCACCAAATTCAAGCCTAAAATGTAACCATACGACAATACCAGGTTTTCTTCCTCTTTATGCTAAAAAAAATTGTCTCCACATCAATAGCTTTCACATGTAACAAAATTTCCTTTTAATGAACAACAACTCCACATCACCAAGGTTCATTATATCATGCATTTTAAAAGGAAGAATTATGGCTAACGTGAATGCACTGAACAGACCAATCACCTCCATAATCCAATCATAAAAATACTCCTCATGGTCCTACATCTTTCTCCAACATTATATCTTAAAACATAAAAATTCTAAGACTTTACTTTTCCTTTGCGTCAACTTCTAAGGTGTTGGGGAACCAACAAACCATGAAAACACCCAATAGAGATGCAATACGTTAGTTTTTCCACCACCATACAATCATCAAAATCAATTCCTAGCAGCTGGACTAGTCAACCCAATCACTGACAGTAGCATGGTTAAGCCATTTAACACCTAAGACAAAATCTGCAGAACATTAATTCATCCTACAATCATAATTTACGTTTACACCATGGTCTTCTTCACTTTTTATGTTTGTCTATAAAAAAGAAAACTTTTCCTATCTAGAAACATCGCTAACCCAACCTCTTACTGTTGGAACAACCAACTACAAACATAACACAACACATAAAACCGTGCACCATGATCTCATATTTATGTGAGTTCTCTAAGAAAATATTTCAAGACTTAGACCACTTAAATAACCAAGATTCTGCATCATAAAATGTATAACATGACATGCCTTCATTCTTTCATTTAATTAATGTATTTCTTCTACGTAGCAATTAAAAGATCTGGTCCATATGTGTCCCACGGTCCTACTTCTCTCCTTTTTATTTTTCTACATATCTAACAATCTACAACGAAACCAATGTGCACTTAAATTTCTAAATTGATGTAATATAAAATTTCTAAATTGATGTAATATAAAATTTCTAAAAGTTAGTTAAATTTCTTTTTGTATTGTTAACTCATTCAGCATGGTGTGTATTTTTTTTGTTACCTCTTGCCTTGAGGAATTAAAAATCCCTAGTGCCTATTGGGTGATTTCTGCCTTGTACTTCCTTTATGCCAGTTCCTTTATAACTCAAGCTTCTACCAAATTCAAAGTCTCAATAAAATTATGCTTATTAATAAACTATATTTCTAAATTGGGTATATGCAATCCGAAAAGGCTGTAAAGGTTAGGAAAAAACATCTAAGAGAGGGAACCTCCAAATTGTTAATTATAGGGTCCAGGGGAGCTGGAAAGTAACCATTGGGCCTAGCAATAGACTACAGGAGATTTTCCTCTTACAGTGCTTACTTATATGAGTGAGATTGGCATGACTAATGCAAAACAAACAGCTAAATAAACTATATAGAGAACAGCATCCACAGCTCACTATTTGCACTAACTTTACTTTCAAAATATATGAAACAGAGGAAACAAAACGCTGAGTCAATTAAGCTAAAGATTATTACAATTGCAAATCATCAAAACAAAAACAAGTTATCAGATCAAGATTCGTTCAACATATGGTATGAGCTTCACTCCTCAGTTGGAAATCAGAAATCACGGATTTTAACTCCGAAGCACACAATAACACTCAAACAAACATGAATAAAGAAATGAACAACAGAACATGAGAATAGTTTCAACTACACAAAACCCTAAAAGAAGTCTGAGTAAGAATACCTTGAAGGCAGTCACAGTTTTCAGCCTCCTTCCTAACAACATCAAGAACGGAGTCAATTAACTCAGCCCCCCTCAGTATAGTGACCCTTGGCCCAGTTGTTTCCGGCGCCGGACTGTCCGAAGACGAAGTTATTCGGGCGGAAAATCTGGCTGTAGGGTTCAGATCTGACGCTGTCCATGGTCCCTGGCTCCAGATCCATGAGCACCGCCCTAGGGACAAATCACCCGCAACTCGCCTCATTGTAGTAGACGTTCACTCGCTCTAGTTGCAACTCATTGTTCCCCTGGTACCTTCCCGTCGAATCGTGATCCGCGCACACCACCTCCTAGAGCTTCGCTCCGATCTGGTTCCCGCATTGCCCACCTTGATATGAAGAATCTCACGCATCTTCGCTGAAAACACGAGTTCAAAAAAAACCAACGAGGAGATACAGAGAAGTGAAGCCCAGAAAGTAGTGAACGTGAACCCTCCTCTGTGATGGAGAAGGAGACGAAGAGATGAGACCAAAAAATGCTCTACGCCACGAGAGATTGAGAGTGGAAGAAACGAAATGGTGAAGAGAAAGAAAAGCTACATGCAGGTCGAGTTGGAAGAAAGCTGTGTGAGCGAGTTCGAAGAAATGAAACGCTAGACTGCGAGATCGAAAGGGGTTTTACACCTATTACGACAGGTGTTTTAATATCTATTATAATATTGTTTTCTATAATTTCTATTTTGCCCTCGCCTAATATATTATGATAAATAGTATTTTACCTATAATAATATAATAATATATGTATCTTTTATTACGAATATATTATTATTATAGATTTTTTAAAATATATCATAATATATCTTAATTTTATTATCACCGATGAGTGTATTATCATATGTGAATTTCACCTATTATAATATTTCAATCTTATTTTTCTACCGTTGTAAGGAAGTTCTTATACTGAAAAAAAAAATGTTATGTTTGCTTTTTCGATTGAGACTTTTCTAATTTAGTTTGCAGAATAAATAAATTCAGTGCGGTGACATGTTTGTTTACTCTTGTTTACCACTAAATTTTCTACGTAAAATTTGCAAAACTAAAATTTGTATTGTTTTCGATATTTTCAAAGTCCAAGCTTGAATATTTTAATTTAACTATTCAAAATTTATTCTAACAAAAATTTGTTATTTGTTATTGTTGCAAACTTATTTTTGGAAATCAATGTGGCGGGAGCAGAATGCAGACCATTCCTCAATTTTGTTGGAAATTTGTGTTCTTTTAATGATGTTTTTATAGTATTTGGAAAAGAAGAAGAGCTCTTTTGTAATTTCTTAAACTTATAATCTAAACCATTAATTAGTTAAATGATAATAATAATAATAAAAGAATATATTAAACTGTAAATAAAACTGGATTGCACCAATGTACAGCTCATGGTAGAATTTTCCTTATTCCAAAAAGGAAAAAAATATGATAGGTATAAATAATTCCATTTCTTGGATTTGTAACATTGTCATAGGCCTAAGCTTATTGGATAAACTTAACTTATGTGTATAACTCGATTTTACCCTTTAATTTGTTAAAAGAAAATTGATACACCTACAAATAATCTACACTATAATTCATTGTATTTTGATACACCACCAAATAATCTACGCTACAATTCATTGTTTATTCTCACTTTGACACTTTTTAATAGATCTTGGAACAAGTAAAAAGAATAAAAACTAAAATCAGAATATCAATCTACTCAAAATAAAAATAACTGCTTAATTTATCTCTATCTTGTATCAACTAAATAAAATAATATTGCATCTAAAATTATAAATTCTTATTTTGTTTATCGCAAAATCAAGCTAAATATAACTAGACTCAAACTAATAAAAGAAGACTCAAACTAATAAAAGAAAACTCAAACAAAATTACTAATAAACTCCTAAAATTTAAGTTTAACCCAACAAAACTCCTCCACAAACTTACATTTTTTATCCTTCATCCTTATACTCTAGCTTGTCATGTGCATCATCTCGCATCAGGCTTGCTTCTTTCAACCAGATTTGGATTCTTCATTTTCTTCATGGTTGACTTCTCTTTTGCTTTGACCAACTTCTCAATTACCTTTGTCGACTTTATTTTCATTCTCTGTATTAGCATAATTATAGGATCTTGATTGCACATTATTACTTGTATTTAAACAATACATGATGAATTCAAATTAAAACATTTAATACCATTTTCTATCTTGGTACCAAAGCTTTCAAGCAAACATTTCTTTTTCCATAACCACAAGTATCATGTCATATGCTGCCAACTAGAAAACTAGCTTACCTTCTACAATCTTTGTTAAGTTGGACACAAACAATTATCCACTATGAATATCTCTAGTCTTACTAGTGATTAGAGGCTGTAAATTTGAGGTTTATATGCTAGGGGCAATAGAATGTGCAAACCAATTCATTGTTGCAGAGAACACGACAACAAAAAAAGTCAATCCTAGTTGTGTGGATTGGCAAGCCCAGGATAAAGCCATTCTAGGATGGTTGATGGATTCTTTGTCAATTAACATTGCAACTTAATTGCTTCATTATGAAACATCCAAACAGCTTTGGGATGAAGCTTAAAGTGTTGTTTATGCACACACCATATCCATAATCATCTATCCAAAATAAGAATTTTACAACACAAGGAAAGGAGAATTGAAGATGGAGTAATATTTTGACAAGATGAAAAAACTTGTTGATAAGTTAAAGTTGGCAGATTTATCAATCTCTAACTTTGATTTAGTGATTCAAACACTAAATGGTTTGGATTCTGATTACAATCCAATGGTTGTCAAGTTGTCTTATCAGATTAACATTAGTTGGGTTGAATTGCAAGCTCAATTTTTAACCTCTGAAAGCATATTAAATCAGCTCAATAATTTTAGCAACCTTAACCTAAATGCCTTTGTAAACTTTGTTGCCAAGAAGGAGTCTAGAGATAATAGATTTGGATCCCAAGGTGATTGTAGAGACTCTAATTTCAAAGGGACAAGAGGTGACAGAGGAAAAGGTAGGATGTCGAAACCAATATGTTAGGTGTTAAGAAGTAAATTTTAAGCCGAACTTAACTCCACGAAACCAATATAAGAGGTTTGCACCCACTTATATATATATATATATATATATATATATATATATATATATATATATATATATATATATATATATATAGACCTTATCATTAGTCGATGTGGGACTTCCAACATATACCTCTCATGCTGAGGTATATACATCTCGAGCGTGAGAATAGACATTAATGAGTGATTGTTGGGACAAATCGACTAGTGTCCAATTCGCACAAGTAATATAAAATGGTAAGACCAAGTATTGTATCACAAAGGACTCTCGACGTTAAACAGTCGTGTGATAACAAGATTAATTAAGACTTAAATAAAAAGAGATAATTAATTTTGGATGCAAAAACATAAAATTAAATATGAATGCAATTTGATCAATAACAAAGGAGCACAGAGATGAACGAATGTTGATTAATATGAGATGAATATGTTGTTGGGGTTAGATTTCACCAAGTTCCATCTCATGTATGTAAGAATTCTTCTTTATGCATTAATGCCAACATCACTCACTAAATCACTTAAACCCGATCCCTCGGAGAATAAGCTTGTCCAAAATTACCAGTTCATACAATTTCTAGCATTCCTGATAATAAGATGTGAAGATCAAGAGCTTAAGACAACCAAGACTCATACCCTCATCCCTGAGCAATATAACCCTTGGGAGTAATTCAACAAGAACCTGAATTGTAAGGAACCTCCCGACACTCATGCAATTCATAAATCATGCTAATGAATGAGTTAAACACAACAAGCATTGAAACAGATGAATTACTCTAACCATTAATGAAAAAGCATATGGAAATAAGAATCAATTCAAATACATGAGAGTTTACAAGGTTACATCATCCCCCAACAACAAATAGAAATTAGTTCCCCACAGACACAGGGGAACTCTATTAATAATGGAAGAGAATGAGAAGGAGAAAGCCTAAGAATTGGGAAAAGAATGTATTGCTATGTTCTTCTCTACCAGTGATACAAAACCTAGAGCCCTAGGGTCCTTTAAATAGGGTCAGACACGCGTCAAAACAGGGCCCGATCTAATAGAGTCGAAACAGAGCAAAAATAGGGCCTGATCCACGAAAAGTCGACACTCAAGCGCCCCACTTAGGGCGCCCGGGCGGTGGACGTTCCTCGTGTAAGTCATGAGCTTCGAAATGGGTGCCTAGGCTTCGAGACCCCGCCGCCCAAGCGGCCAGGGAGGGTGTCCGGGCTTCGTACTGTCCCTCCTTCTAGTGCTTTTTCATGCCATTTTGAGCTCCATCTTCTTGGCTCTTTATCTATGCTTCTAATGTTACTTCAATCTATGTCAAAACAAGGGGAATTAGTCATAAAATCATTGAAATCAACCTCAACTCTCTTAAATTGTTATCAGTGGTCTAATAGTGGCCCGATAGCGGGTGGGACAATATGTCCAACTAACAACAAATATCGCTAGAATAGGCTCTAACCTTGTTCTGATACCATGTTAAGAAGTGAATTTTAAGCTTAACTCAACCCGACAAAACCGACTTATAAGGTGAGGTTTGCACCCACTTATATATATTCTAAATTGACCTTATCTCTAATCAATGTGGAACTTCCAACATCAGGAATTGGCCATGCAGCTATACAATGTTATTATCGATATTATAAGTCCTATATAGGGAAAACTCAATATGTTGAAAGTTAAAAATAAGGAACACATAGTGCATTCATAACTTCACCTTATCAAGATCAAGATTATGAATGGTATTTTGATAGTGGAGCCAGCAACCATGTGACTCACCGAAGAGACAAAATTCAGGAACTTGATGAAAATAATGCTATGAATTCTTTACATGTTAGTAATAGTGAAAGACTGAAAGTAATGGCCTCAGGATTAACCAAATTGAATAATCTTCATCTGCATGATGTTCTTTATGATCCAAAAATCACCAAGAATTTACTGAGCTTTTCAAAATTGATTGTTGACATGAGTACAAAAAAGGGCTTTGACGTTTGTTACTTTCAGTCTTTAATGTCTAAAAATACGTCGACGGCATACTGATAGACATCAATTAACGTCGAAAAATAATATTGATGTCCTTTGAAGTCAGAATACAGTTTTATAGTGTTGAGTGAATCCCCTTCACGCTTAGCAGAGGTTTACGAGGTGCTTTTTGGAATTGGAAAGGGGGCATGTTGACGTTAGATAGTATGTCTTCCGATGTCAATCTCATTAGGCCACATTCCTTCATGCTCAACAAAAATTTTTCTCTAAAGAGGCACTGTAAGGTCTTTGACATCGAAAAATGCATTTTTCGTTGTCAAATTCGTGTTTTTTTATTATAAAAGTTTTTTTTTACAATTTTATCAAACCTAAAAAATCAGAAAACCAGTTTTGCATTTTACATATCCAAAATTCATATTAACAAAGCATGTACTATTCACAATTCAAACTATAACTAAAGGTATGACAAATGAAATTAAAAACTTAGGTTATCAATATCAAAACACAAAATTGAAACTAAACTATAGTATGCCTAACTCTATCTCTCCAATAGACATGTTGCCCATTTCTGCCGTAACTTATTGATTGTGGCCTCTGTTAATGGGGATGGGTAGTTGAACCGTTGCAAAAACAAGAAAACTTAACTAAATTTTCATTTTAATGTTCAAAGTTAAATGTGATTTGTAAGATATGAAAGATATATTATTACCTTAGTATAATCATCTTTAATTCCTACATGGATGATGATCTCGATCCATGACATGATGTAGTACTTCATGAATCTGACTGCTTGTTACACTAAACATGGCAAAGAAAATAGTCAAATATGATGGTCTAAATTTCACATATGAAAATTAAAAACTTAAAGATAAATGAAAGCCAAGCTTTGGATAAATTATTTCAATTTGTTGTGCTTTGGGCCGACCTACAACATTAATTAAATTTGAAACATTTGAAACAAAAATTAATATATTAATATCATAATGAATTGATATGAAAGAATATAATACTTATGCTTGTAACAAGGATTTCCAGTCTGATTTCATCTTCCTATGTAGTGAACAAAACTATACAACTTGGCATTATCTTGGTATGATTACTATCACATGACAATAAACCTTATCATGAAACAAAAATAGTGAGGCGATTAATTAAATCTTCATAAAAGTGTATAATATTGAGTAACACACACTCATCAATGTATGATGATATATACAACTCTCTTCTGGACTCAACCATCCATGTTTGCATATATGATTGCTTATGTTTTTACTGTGTTTTCAGATGGTTGAATGGTTTGAGGTTCATAAAAGTCATACATGGATGTCCGACCTTAGTCCACTATGATAGTGCTCATGTATCTATAAGAATAAATTCAAGTATATAGATTAAAAAGTAACAATTTGAATACTTAAAAAGGAATGACAATAAAAACAGTATCACTCCACCTAATTTTTTCCTCTTGACGATGTATGGTGTTATAGTACTTTTCCAAACTAAGTCCAAACAGTATAACTCCTCATTATTTCATAGATGAATAGATAATCACAGGTATTGTCCAAGTCTTGAAATATTTTCTTGCATATGTCTCTTAGAGTTAGCTGTTTTTGGATTTCAAAGTGCAACTTCATCCTCACAAAATAGATGCATTCATTAGTACAAAAATAGCCTTTAACGTCACGCATATAACGTCCGATTACTGAAAATCCAACGTAAAAAATGACTGGCAACATTTTTGTAAATTAAACGTCATTATAGAAGTTGGTTCCCCAGGATCAGACGTTAAATCCTCCTTTAGACGTCGGCCCCCTCAGATCAGATGTTAAAAAGGTTTGAAAATATCTCATTTTAAGCGTTGATATTTATTTCTTTAAGACATAGACGTTAGTTCCACAAATCAGACGTCAAATCCTTTTTTAGACGTTGCCCCCAGATCAGAAGTAAAAAAGGTCCGAAAAAATCTCATTTTAAGCGCCAATATTAATTTTTTTACGACATAGACATCGGGCCCTCCAAATCAGACGTCAAATCCTTCTTTAGATGTCGCCCCCTAGATAAGACGTCAAAAAGGTCCGAAAATAAACGTCGGTGCCCCCCAGATCAGACGTCAAATCCTATGCCAGAAGCTGCAAAATCATAATTGAAAGGTCACTTTTGCAGAAATTATACGTCGAACGTAGAAGGGGCCGACGTCTAATACACATTAGACGTCGGATCTCCTTCCCTAAACGCCAATAAGCTGCGAAAATATCTCAAAAGTAGCGCCAAAATTGATTTTTTTCGCAATTAGATGTCGGATCTAGAGGGGGCCGACGCCAAATGCCCTTTTAAACCCCAAAAACTCATAATGTGAACTTCACTTTCTTTTGCATTTTTGTTTGAGTTTTTGCTTCGTTTGCGTTCACCAGTTACACGTTTTCTCTCTTGCTGCGTTCATCTTCTTCCTCTGTTTTGTCTCGTTCACCATTAACATTCAGGTAAATTTTCTTCCACTTTGCACCGTTTAAAATCACTATATTACGTTTGGAACCATTGTCATCCATTTGCACCGTTTAAAATTTGTTTTCATCGGCTTTTGGTGCAGATCTGGGGTGCATTCTAGGACAATTTGATAACGGTTTAAAACACCGTTATTTGTGATGTAATTTTGATACTAAAAGCACCCTTTTCACTTAGACTCTTGTTTGGACTCATGTTTTTACTTTAGTTTTGTGAATAAGAGAGTTGAAATTATACTTGATGATTTATCACTAAATTCCCTGGATTTTTTAGGCTATTGGAATGATTTAAAGGAAGAATTAAAGTATCAAATAGTTGCAGTGCTGAAAAATCAAAGCTGAATGCAGAAAAGTCAACCAGTAAACCAGAAAAGTAACCAGTAAACCAGAATGCAGAAAAGGTAGCGTCGAGCGGTAGTTTTGTATCGCTGAGCGCCAGAAAATCAACGTCCATCGGCGGACGGCGGGGCTTCGTAGCTTGGGCAGCCAATTTCAACGCCTGGGCCTTACATGAGCTGTTTTGACCGCCCGAGCGACCTCTTTGGATGCTTGAGCGATGATTTTCGTGGACCGGGCTCTGTTTCTGCTCCGTTTTGACTCTTTTGGACCAGGCCTTGCTTTAGCACTCCTCTAACACTATTTAAAGGACCCTAGGGCTCTAGGTTTTGCATCCCTGGCATAGAAGAGCATAGAAATACACTCTTTTCCCAATTCTTAGGCTTTCTTTCTCATTCTTTCTTCCATTATTCATAGAGTTCCCCCGTGTCTATGGGGAACTGATTTCTATTTGTTGTTGGGGAATGATGTAACCTTGTAAACTCTCATGTAGTTGAATTGATTCTTAATTCCATATGTGTTTTCATTAATTGTTAGAGTAATTCATTTGTTTTTATTCTTGCTTATACAATAGCATGATTTATGAGTCTTGGTCGTTTTTTAGGTTCTTGTTGAATTACTCCTAAGGGTTATATTGCTCAGGGATGAGGGTATGAGTCTTGGTCGTCTTAACCTCTTGATCTTCACATCTTTTTACCAGGAATGCTAGGAATTGTATGAACTGGTAATTAGGGACAAACTTATTTACCGAGGGATCGAGTTTAAGTGATTTAGTGAGGGACGTTGGTATTAATGCATAAAGAAGAATTCTTATATACATGAGAGGGAACTTGGTGAAGTCTAACCCCAACAACATAGCCATCTCATATAAATCAACCTTCGTTCATCTCTGTGCTCCTTTACCATTGATCAATTGCACTTTTATTTTATTTATTATTTTGCATCCCAAACCATGATCTCTTTTATTTTAAGTCTTAATTAATCTTGCTTTCACACAACTGTTCAGCGCCGAGAGTCCTCTGGGATACGATACTTGGTCTTACCATTTTATATTACTTATGCGACTCGGTACACTTGCCAATTCAGCGCAACACAATTGCGGCAACAATTTTCGAAACATTATTGTGCGCATTTTTCTCCTCACCCTCACAGCAGCACTTGTCTACTCCTTCACCTTCACGATGGTGACATTTTAAAAAAAAACCATAAATTGACGTTTGTCGTTCTTACAACAGACGTCAATTAACGTATGTTATAAATGCAACATACGTGAATTGTTGTCTATTCAAAGACAATAAACGTCAATTTAACGTCTCCCGCTATGACGTCAGACATTTAGCAGACGTCAGAAGCCTAAAATAACAAAGTTGAAAGTTATTTTTGTGTTAGTGACTAATGTACAAAATGAATAGATTTTTTGAATATGAAGGTACACTTTGAAATCCAAAGACAGGAAAATTCGGTTTGGAAGATTGCAACGTTAAGAAAGGTTACTGTACGAGACATCTCTAGAAAACCTTAAAAAATGACTCACAATATGGACTATAGAGATACTTTAAAGAACAAATAGATGCCAGAATGTAACCTTTTCCTACGTCTTCTTGCTCAGTAGGCAAAATAAAAAGGTAATAAATTATTACAAAGTTCGAAAGGCAAAATAAAATTGTAAATCCTAGTTTTCTTTAAGTTTGTTAACTGGTTGCACCTTAAGCTTTAATGAGATATTTTGATCATTTTTCCCTACTTTTATGTGCCTAAAGTAGTTGGAAGAAGTTTATGCATCAAATGAGGGCACTAGAAACCAAGGAAAGAAAGAAAAACAACAAAAATGAAAAACCAGAATTCTACTGCAGCTAGCCCGGGTGCCCCCGGCTTAAGAGCGCTTGAGTGATAGTACACCACGACTGGCGCACACATGAGCACCCCTCCTTCAGGGCACTTGAGTGCCAACTTTGCTTACATGGCAGATTTGCCCTATTTAACTCAAAAGCATGAAGAGCTTTGGATCTTTTGGCACCTATACACTATTTCTCTCATTTTGGACTCTTGGAGGACTGCTAGGAGCTGTGGGAGCAATCCATCTTCTTCCTTAGGTTCTCTTCCTTCTTTCATTTCCACCATTGTTGTAAGCTTAAGCTCTCCATTCATGGAGAACTAGTTACATTGTTGTTGGGAGAATGATGTAGCCATTCAAGTATTATGTAAACTACTATGTTTTGAATGAATGTATGCATTTCTCATTAATTGTTAGTGTGTAATTCTTTCTCTTAATGCTTGTTGTGAAGTTGCTACCCATGGCATGATTTTAGGGTTTGCTTGATATTGGGAAATGTTGGGTAAATATGGAAATGGATTAAATACCTAAAGAAAATAGTATCTAGGGATAAAACTAGGATCTTTAGTTGTCTTAAATCTCAATTCTTAATGCAGAAATAATAGTTATGTTTTCCAAGGGATTTGAGCCTAATAAGGAAGTATGGGCTCTCTCTACCAAGGCATTGGGTTGGAGTAATTTAGTAGATTGACATTGGCATATTAATGAAGAGAAAGTGATTTTCTACACATAAGAGTGAAGTAGGTGAAATCATACCCCGAACAATATCATTTCATATCATTTCTAATCTTTCCATTCCTAAGTGTTTGAGTTATCAAAGATCACATTCACCATTTATGTTTCATGTTTACCTTAATTGCATCAAAACCTAAAAATATGGAATCATTCTTTAGTCTATGTTAGTTAGAAATTATACCATTGTTTGGTGACACGAGTCTCTTGGGTAACGATATCCGGTCTTACCAATTTTATTGCTTGAAACGATTTGGTGTACTTGCCAAAGTCTCAACAATCTACAAGCAAGAAAAACATAACTTTTACGAACATGAAGGAGCTGATTGAAATCCAAAGAGAGAAAATTAATGATTTGGAAGTTGCGAAAGTTATGAAAGTTCTTTAAAGAAGGTAAAGTTTAGTGAATGTGGGGTTTCTCAAGATATTTATCTTCTCTTGGACGTCGGAGTTGATATACACTGACATTATTTTGCTTATTAAAACCCAATAGTTCATTCAACCAACAAGATAGTTTACAAAAGGGAAACTCCAATATTTTTTGACATCGAAATGCATCCTTTCTTATGTTAAACAATATATAATGTCGGAATGTTGTATTTTCTTACATCTAAATTAGACAAATATTTACAGCTATGCCACCGATAATTTTTAACGTTGACATTTTTCGTTTTTGACGTTAAACTCTAGACGTTGAAACACTTTTTTGTACTAGTGTGACAATAATAATCTTGTTGAGTTTGACGAAAATTTTTACTTTGTGAAGGACAATCTGACAGGGAAGGCTCTTTTAAAAGGTGAAATTAAAAATTTCTTGTATCAATTATGTGATAATAAAGACTCTTATGTCTACATGTCTCTTAAAGAACATTGGCAAACTTAAACATCCCAACAATAAAGTTCTAAAAAAAGGTCTTGAAGGAATGCAATGTGAAAACATCATCTAGTGACTCATTCACATTCTATGAAACTTGTCAATTTGGAAAATTGCATATCTTGCCTTTCAAAAGCTCATCCTCATATGCTAATGAAATTTTAGATTTAATTCATACTGATGTTTGGGGTCTTGCCCCAATTTTGTCTCCATCTGAGTTCAAATATTGTGTTCATTTTATTGATGATTTTAGTAGGTTTACATGGATTTTTCCCTTAAAGCAAAAATTAGAAACTTTATGTGCCTTCACTCTTTTCAAAGCTATGGTTGAAAATCAATTAAACTTAAAAATTAAAGTCATTCAATGTGATGAAGGTGATGAATTTAAACTTGTCCAAAGGATTGCCTCAAAATCAATAATTTTGTTTAGAATGTCTTGTCCCTACACTTCTCAACAAAATGGCACGATTGAGAGAAAAGACAAACATGTTGCTAAACTTGGCCTAACCCTGTTAGCACAAGCAAAAATGTCCCTACACTACTGATGGGATGCAAAAATGATCTTGGTGCTCAAGATGCACTACTTGCATAAAACAAACTTCTCGCCCAAAAAATGGAGCTCCTAACTCAATATATGGCCAAGCTACTTCATTAGGTTCAAGCAATGCAAGCTCATGCTCAACCGCATCATCAGGTAATGAGATGTGATTTCTGTGGAGATAACCGTCCCAACGTTCATTGTCAAGTTCCTGGTAGTTCCCAACCTGAAGAAGTCAACTATATGGGGAACCAATGACGAAAAAATTTCTTCAACAACCCTTTTCCATAATCCTTACAATAAAGGGTGGAGGCAAGCTCAAGGAGCTTCAAGTAGTAGAAATTCGTATCAACCTACTCAACATTATCCATCTTAGAATGATCAGATTTCATAACTTGAAGAAACACGGCAAATGTCCATGCAACAGTCTATCCAAAATCAGAAAAATGAAAAAACTTCTCCTCGGTCCAGAACTGAAAATTGCTTGTGGAGAGGAAGATTATCTTGTTACCCAACGAGATACCACAATTTCATGTGAAAATTTCTTCAATGATGAGGATGATGTTGATGAGGAAGCAGATATGAGTTATTAAATCACATCATGATTTCACATGACCTTTTTTTATTGCATTCTTTTGTTTGTTCTCTAGTTTGACTTTTAAACTTGGTTGAAATGTAGTTCTTAGTTTAGGATTGAATGAACATTTTGATTTTCAGTTTGTGAAAGTTTTGGTTAAGTTATCTGACTTAATAGACTGTGTTGATCCATGATGCTTATGCTTGAATATGAAATGATGCTTGAGATGGGTCAATTTAGTTCAAATTGTGGTTTTTTCTTCATGAAAAGTCTGAGAATGCTTTATGTTTAACTGCGATCAATATTTATGGCAGCTATTTAATGATGTTTGTGGAACCTTGAGTTAATTTGTGAGATGTTGTGCCTTAGATTTTTCTTGTGAATGTTATCATGTTAAATCACATTTGACTTTGCCTGAGTTTCTCTTAATAAAATCATTTGCTTGCTTGTTATACATGATCAAGGCCATCTTACTCTTCTACCTCTTTCACATGTTTTGAGCCAAAAAAGTCAATACTAACTCCTTTCAACCTTAATGAAAGATGTCTTCCCTCTTTGAACCTCAAGCCTAATGAAAATTCCCTAATTTCACTACCTTGAGCTGAATGAAACAATCATGTTTGTTGTAAGAGAATGGTTTAAAGTTTGGGGGAGTTTGTTCTGTAAGGGTGTATTGAGAAAAAGAAAAATAGAAAAATGAGGAAAAAGAAGAAAGAAAAAGATAAAGAAAAAGAATTGAATGAAAGAAAGTTGGGTTATAAGTTCTAAAGTTGTTGTAATTTAAATGAAGCATAAGAGAAACTTATGTGCATGATTTGAAGTGTTTAATCTTTTAGCTCAAGGTGCTTTGTTGTCCAGAAAAATCATGTTTCTTTCTTAGCCCAACCACAATACAAGCCAACGAAAGTCCTTGTGATGTTGACTTCCTTATGAATGTGTTTAATTTAGTTGAAAAGAATGACAAAGTTGATTTGTGTGACATTGTGATAGTAGAGTGATAAATACACATGCTTATACACCAGTGCATTATAGTGAAACACTATCTTAGGCGGGGATTGGTTCTACATAATTAAATAAAGCATTCTACCATGACTGTTGTCTATTTTAAAATGTGGCATTTGACTGGTTGATTGTATAGTGAACACCACAGTGGAAGACTAATCTACTACACATTCCTAGTCATTTTGAGTTAAGCAAGTTTGTGGATTTTGCTATGTCTGTGAAAATATTTTTTGTGTTAGAGCCAGATACCTTTTGCTTGACGACAAGCAAGGTTCTATGTTTGGGAGAGTTGATAATGACATATATTTCCATGATTTTAGTAATGAATTAAGAGAAAATGTCAACCCTTTCTTAACTTTTTTCCTTATAAATCCTAGTTTTCTTTTAGTTTGTTAAGTGGTTGCACCTTAAGCTTTAATGAGATATTTTGATCATTAATCCCTGCTTTTATGTTCTTAAAGTAGTTGGAAGAAGTCTATGCATCAAGTGAAGACATTGGAAACCAAGGAAAGCAAGAAAAACAACAAAAATGAAGAACCAAAGTTCTGCTGCAGCTAGCCCGGGCGCCCCTGGCTTAAGGGCGCTTGAGCGCTAGTGCACCATGACTGGCGCGCGCCTGCGTGCCCCTTTTTCTGGGCGCTTGAGCGCCAACTTTGCTGACATGGCAGGTTTGCCCTATTTAACTCAGAAGCGTGATGAGCTTTGGCTCTTTTGGCACCCAAACATTATTTCTCTCATTTTAGAGCTCTTGGAGGGCAACTAGGAGTTGTGGGAACAATCCATCTTCTTCCTTAGGTACTTTTCCTTCTTCCATTTCCACTATTTTTGTAAGCTTAAGCTCTCTATTCATGGAGAGCTAGTTCCATTGTTATTGGGGGATTGATGTAGCCACTGAAGTCTTATGTAAACTATTGTGTTTTGAATGAATGTATACCTTTATCATTGATTGTTAGTGTTTAATTCCTTCTCTTATGCTTGTTGTGAAGTTGCTACCTATGGCATGATTTTAGGGTTTGCTTGATATGGGAAATTATTGGGTAAATCTAGAAATAGGAAATAGTATCTAGGGATAGAACTAGGACCTTTGGTTATCTTAAATCTTAATTCTTAATGCAGAAATAATTGTTAGGTTTTCCAAGGGATTTGACCCTAATAAAGAAGTTTGGGCTCTCTGTACCAAGGGATTGGGTTTGAGTAATTTGGTAGATTTACATTGGCATAATAATGAAGAGGAAGTGATTTTCTACACATAAGAGTGAAGTAGGTGAAATCATACCCCCAACAATATCATTTGATATAATTTATAATCTTTCCATTCCTAAGTGTTTGAGTTATCAAAGATCACTTTTACCATTTATGTTTCATGTTTACATTAATTACATCAAAACCTAAAAATATGGAATTATTCTTTAGTCGAAGTTAGTTAGAAATTATACGATTGTTTGGTGACACGAGTCTAGTAGGAAACGATATCCGGCCTTACCATTTTTATTACTTGAAATGATTTGGTTCACTTTGTTGACATTGTTGACAACGCAAAGTCTATATCAATCTAGTTTTTGATGACGATAACACTATGCTTAATAACAGTACATATGTACATGTTCTTATACTGTTCTGATTGTTATATCTGTTGAACATGTTTTGATGTACTGTGGTGTATGTTCCTATATTAATTGTGTGTTATATTGTGGAACATGCTTATATGATTATGTGCAATGCGAACTGCTTTATCAAAAATATTTTACTGCACATTTTGGAAAGTGAAAAATCACAAGCACTTTTATAAACTTATAATTGTGTGACAAAGTTCTAGTCCAGTCGAATACATCTGTAATGGATTTGACTATTCTAAAACCTTTGTACAGATTTTGAGAATCAGTGCTCTGTGATGTTTTGAATTGAAAAGAATTTCAAAATGTTTTTCCATGTGTCAGTCGACTTTGTCCAGTGTACATTCGACTGTATTAATGATCTGTTTTGGAATTCTGTTATGCTTGCGCGCTCCAACGACTATATTTTGAAAAGTTAGTTAAGCATTGATGACTTGGTCAACTGTATTAAATATGTGTTGATTTTCGTTGATTGAGAACTACTATGTTGACTGTCTGTTATAACTGTAATAATACAGTCGACTGCATTAATAGTGAATTCGACTGAGAAACAATCTGACTGACAGAAAACTATAAATTGACTGAACACGATTTGTTCAGAGACTTTTAACGCTCTAACATTTTCATATCTTGTTTCAGATTGAATTCTCTGTGTTAACAGCTCCAAGAATTCTCCAAGAAGACAGTGATGATCTTTCTTGAGAGAGATTCAAAGGGAGAAAGCTTACGCGCTTACTGTGAGATCAGAAACTTCACAAAGAAGGTGCTTCTTGATTGATCTTTGAAGACTTGGCATCCTGTGAAGACTGCTACGTTGTGTGAAGGCTTGACATCCTGTGAAGACTGTTGTGTTAAGGCTTGGCATCCTGTGAAGAGTGCTGGAATTGACTTGTTATGATACAGGGGTTACACGTTGATGATTGTTCGACGTGGGTTCAGATTGCAGAAGAGGGGATTCTTGCTGCAAGTCTGGTTTTGGTTATTGCAGCTATATTTTGGTTTTGGGTTAGAGAGGAGATTTATATTTTTGACGTGTGGTCTCTATAAATTCCTTGTTGTAAAAACCGCAACCTATATAGTGCATTTGCTTCCTAGGTTGAAAGGACACTGGATGTATGCATTGTTGGTTGAACCAGTATAAAAACCAGTGTTTGAATTTCTCCATCCCGACACTCTTTATTTCAATCGACTCTATCTGTTACGCAGTCAACTGCGTTTTTCCACTGCATAGAAATTTTCATTACTTGCATTTCAAAAAAGATAAAAAAAGTTTTATACTTTTGATTAAAGATTGCGAAAAGATTTTGTTTTTGAAACATCACCAATTCACCCTCCCCTCTTGGTGTAAAAACGAAGTCTACCTGTTTTCCAACACACTTGCCAAAGTCTCAACAATCTACCAGCAAGAAAAGCATAACTTTTATGAACATGAAGGAGCTCATTAAAATCCAAAGAGAGAAAATTAACGATTTAGAAGTTGCAAAAGTTATGAAATCTCTTTAAAGAAGGGAAAGTTTAGTGAATGTGGGGTGTCTCAAGATATTTATCTTCTTTTGGACGTCAGAGTTGATATACACTGACATTATTTTGCTTATTAAAACCTAAATAGTCAATTCAACCAACAAGATAGTTTAGAAAAGGGAAACTCCAATGTTATTGACAAATATTTACAACTATGCTACCGATAATTTTTAACGTTGGCATTTTTCATTTTTGACGTTGAACTCTAGACGTTGAAACCCTTTTTGTACTAGTGTGATAATAATATTCTTGTTGAGTTTGACGAAAATTTTTACTTTGTGAAGGACAGTCTGATAGGGAAGACTCTTTTAAAAGGGGAACTTAAAAATTGCTTGTATCAACTATGTGATAATAAAGACTCTTATGTCTGCATGTCTCTTAAAGAACATTGGCAAACTTAAACATCCCAACAATAAAGTTCTAAAAAAAGGTCTTGAAGGAATGCAATGCGAAAACATCATCTAGTGACTCATTCACATTCTATGAAACTTGTCAATTTGGAAAATTGCATATCTTGCCTTTCAAAAGCTCATCCTCATATGCTAATGAAATTTTAGATTTAATTCATACTGATGTTTGGGGTCTTGCCCCAATTTTGTCTCCATCTGAGTTCAAATATTGTGTTCATTTTATTGATGATTTTAGTAGGTCTACATGGACTTTTCCCTTAAAGCAAAAACAAAAACTATATGTGCCTTCACTCTTTTCAAAGCTATGGTTGAAAATCAGTTAAACCTAAAAATTAAAGTCATTCAATGTGATGGAGGTGATGAATTCAAACCTGTCCAAAGGATTACCTCAAAAGCAAGAATTTTGTTTAGAATGTCTTGTCCCTACGTTTCTCAACAAAATGGAAGGGTTGTGAGAAAACACAAACATGTTGCTAAACTTGGCCTAACCCTGTTAGCACAATAAAAAATGTCCTTACATTACTGGTGGGAAGCCTTCTCAACTGTTGACAATGTAAACTTGAAACCTTTTGCTTGTGCTTGTCTCAAACCATAAAATCAAGTTGTAGTTTCATATACAACTAGGTGTGTTTCTTGGTTACAGTAATTCACACAGAGGATACAAATGTTTTAACTCTCACGGAAGAATTTTCATCCCAAGACATGTGATTTTCAATAAGAATCACTTCCCCTTTCATGAAGGTTTCACTAACATAAGAAATTATTTAAAAGAATTAACTGAACCTATGTCAGTTTTGCTTCCAAATTACTCTACATGTACCACTATCAACAATACTCTTGAACTAGACAACAATACTACAAGTCATCAGGAAGAAATCACAAATGATAATCTTGCTGACATTGGAACAAATGAAGGAGATCTTGGTGAATCATTTACTGATACCTCTAGAGAAAGTCAAGAAAAAGGTTAAACATCAACAAAGTCAGTAGAGAGCAACAATCAAACTGAAACTGAAAGCAATCAACCTAACACCAACACTCATTTGATGGTGACCAGAAGCAAAACTGAAATGTACAAGCCTAAGCAACCATACATAGGATTGACAAAGGTTCGTGAATATGATAAAGAATCAGGAAATGTCAAGGAAGCTCTAATCAAGCTACAATGGAAAGAAACCATGGATGCATAAATCAAAGTTCTAATGTCTAATCAAACTTGGACATTAATACCTTTCAAGGGTCAATAAAACATCATAGACTCAAAATGGGTCTTCAATACCAAGTATAAAGAAGAAAATAAAGACTTGTTGCAAGAGGTTTTCAACAAACAACAAACATAAACTTTGATGAAACTTTTAGTCCTTTGGTCAAGTCCAGCTTTGTCAAAATCATATTAGCCATTGCATTACATTTCAATTGGGATGTTAGACAACTTGACATATACAATGCCTTCTTAAATGGAAATCGGAAGGAAACAATTTGTATGCATGAACCTGAAGGTTACATAGACTCAACCAAACTAGATTATATATGTATATTGTCCAAGGTTGTATATGGTTTGAAGTAGGCACCAAGGGTTTGGTTTGATAAACTAAAAGACACATTTCTAAATTGGGTTTTCAAAACAGCAAAAGTGATTATTCTTTATTCATTCTTAGAGGTACTAATCATATTACGTTCCTTCTCATTTATGTTGATGACATTATTATAATAGGAAGCAACCGCCAATATTTAGAAACATTCATCAATCAACTGAATGTTGCTTTCTCACTGAAAGACTTGGGATATATACACTACCTTTTGGCATTGAAGTACAAAGGAATGATAGTGAAATGTATCTAAGGCAAACTAAGTACATAAAAGATATTATGAAGAAGTTCAACATGGAGATAATTTATGTTTGTCCAACACTAATGGTGGCTGATAGACAATCCAATTCAGAAGGGGAACCAATGACAATTGCTACTTTGTACAGACAAATCATAGGTGCATTGAAATATTTGACCAACACAAGGCCAAACATTGCTTTTGTTGTTAACAAACTCAATCAATACATGAGCACACCTACCATGGATCATTAGCAAGAAATAAAAAGAATACTAAGATATCTTCAAGACACAATGAACCTATGTTTGCACATAAAATCCTCAAATGATCTTAACATAATTAGGTATTTTGGTGGAGATTCGACAACTAGTATTGATGACAAAAAATCCATGGCAGGACCGTGTGTGTTTCTTGGAGAAACTCTTGTTTCCTGGTTTTCTAGAAAACGAAAAGATAGTATCACAATAAAGCATAGAATCATAATACAGAATTGTGGCTGATCTTCAAAGTGAAGTAGCTTGGATTAAATATTTGTTGACCAAACTAAAACTACAAATATATAGAAAACCAATTCTAAGTATCAAGTCAATTATTTCTAATGCAGTCATGCATGCACGGTCGAAACATATTGAGATAAATGTTCTATAAAAAGAATATAATATTATCTGGTGAAAAAAAACACATCCTTTAAAATTATTATTTTATAAAATTAATAGTTGAAGAAATTAATTTTATAACAATTTCTATTAAAATACGTAACATAAAATAAAATTTAAGACAATTTCTACCTTCATAAAGTTACTTAAATAAAATATTAACGAATAGCTAGATTTTATAAAAAAGATTTTGGTTGAACAAAACAAAAGTTTAGCGTGGTTAAAAATCAAAAGATATTCTTAACTTTATATAGAGAATAAAATTTTACAATAACAATGATAGGCGCCAAAGAGTGCAGTGGAGATATGTCTATAAAGATTTCTAGTAACATCAACATTAGAAACAATTTATTTAGATATCACAACCTTCAAAATTTCGATTTCTGTGTCAATGGAAGCTCAACCCTCGATGTGATTTTTCTTCCATTTTCAGCACCTGGGCATATGATTCCCACACAGCAAGGCTTTTGCTAAGCATGCTGTTAGTGTTATCATCATCCTAAAGTTTTACAATAAAAAAATCCATATATCTTTATCATTAAATCATCTATATAAAAATATTGTACTAAAAATAAAAATAAGACAAAATTACAGTTAATAAAAATGTCTATCAAATATGATTATAATTATTTCTATATTTAGGTTAAGAAAATATATCTCTTAATCAATAATAAAATAATAAAATAGATAATCACAATCACAATATCTTAATATTTTCTCAAGTTGGAACATGAAAATCTTGAATATTTAACTTGTGTAAAATATAATTAAATTGTGTATTTTTTAAATGTTTTTGTAAAAATGTTTGCTACTTCAATACCACAACCTTGTATCTTAGTAAGAATATATAAGGGACAAATGTCGTTACTTCAACCTTGTATCTTAATAAGAATATATAAGGAACAAATGTTGTTACTTCAATATAGACGAAATAACCTATAAGAAAACTGAAGTTATCTACCGATATTTATGTATAGATTCTAATCATTATGTATATGAATATTATACATATATTTTATATACGAATTCAGAAAAATAAGTTATATAAAAATTTTATATATAGATTTTACCTATTCATAATCCGTACGTGATATTCATATATATATATATATATATATATAACCAGAGCGTCTTGTTTCTCAACAACTAAATTAGTAAATAAGGGATTCCAATATGTATGTAACTGAAAGTGAATATTTCATACCGAAGTTTTCGCTTAATTCTTTTATTAGTCTTCATATTTGTGTGTAAATGTCAGTTTAGTATTCAAGTGAGAGATTAAGCCTAAAATAAAAAAATTCATCTCAGCATTAATTAAAGCCGTTTGAGACATTTAACGGTTAGGATAAAATATATATATTTTTACAAAAATTATGACCTAATTGAGACAGTTGAAAACTTAACCACCAAAATAAGATTGGCATACAAATAGCAGGAACAATAGAGTGATTAAAAAAAAACAATGTTACATTGAGGTCTTACGAAACCCTCGTCCCCCACTCTACTTACTTTGTTTCTCTCAACGAAGAACCTCTCTTTCGGCCTCTCATAATTTGTTAACAAAGCATTGATGTTTGTTGATGAAGCTTTTGTGTTCAGCCTTCTCTTTCAACCTTCTCTTTCGGCCTTCTCGTTCAGCCTTCTCATTCGACCTTCTTGTTGGTGTGGTTTGGTGCATTGAGGTCACGAAGTTCGTTGTTGAGGAGCTTAAGGTGACGCCTTCGATAGTCCCTTCATTTGGTATGTAATCGTTCTCTTCCCTCATTCCCTAGTAATTCCTAAAATCGTAAAACACAAGAACCCTAATTTGCATTTTTTTTAATTGGGACATTTGTGGTTCGGCAAGCTGTGTTTCATTCTTCCCAGAGTTCGATTGAGGCATTGTGTTGCAGTTTAAGAACTACACTTCGTCTTGCGAAGTTGCATAGTGAAGGAACGAGAGGTCAGTGAGTTGCTTTGGCATTTAATTTTCTTTAATGCAAAAAATGTATTCACTCTCAATTCAGCTCAACACAAAATCGCTTTGTAGACAAGTGTGGTGACCTGCAATGCGAAAATGTCCATGAACCCCTTTTTGCGATATTGCGCTGGAATAGGCCCTTCACATAAGAGAATCTGGCTTGGCCTTTGAGGTTGTCGCTGTTAGCATTAAACCTACCTCATGCGTATATACTCTTCGAACGGGTTTTGCCATGGGAGCCAACACATGCATCCATATCGAGTTCACGACTTTCCTATTCGCTCTCTTTGTTTCCAAAATCTTCAGAAAGCTCGTGGAGAGATGCCAAGGAAAATTTGCAATGAAGGTGAAATGTACTGCTTGATTTTAGTTTTTCGAAAAATTTTATGTATGACTTTAATTTTATTTTTAGTATTTGCAAATTAACACTTCATCTCTTACGTTTTGGCTACCTGCATGATTTTTTTAATTGTGTTTATTTATTACCTAATGAACCCAATATGTCTTCATTGTTGAATATGAGTACCTAAGAGCTAAGCCTCATTTATGCTTTCATAGTCTGTGTATGGTGACTATATTGGAATTTATAATAACTATAATGAAAGTCAAACTACAGAGGAAGATTTTCAATTGATTGGAAATGTAAAAGATTTTACATTGACCCTATATTCTTATTTAGCTTTTATGTTTGATACTACTGCCTGCAACTGTAATATGCCATTATAGTAACCAGAAGACGTAACCAAATCCTATTTTAAGTAGGTTTTTTCAAGTTTTGTCCATTGGGTTAATGAGTGTTATTGTAAAGCCATTTTTTTAACTCATGAGTTCCCATTTTGAGGGTTTGCAATGTGGTTGATGGTGACATTAGGAGTATTAAGGGGAAACAACCTAACATTATGAATAGGTTCTGTAGAATACTTTTTGTTTGTTTAACTCGTGTTTATGTAATTTTGACTGATATAAAAATTTTGATTCTGGTTTACTAAGTTGAATGGTTTTTTACTTGTATCTCCTTCACTAAGAATTTAAAATTGAGTGTTACCGTGTTTGCATGTTCTTTTTCAGAGGATGTTATGATGGTTTAAGGAGGTATACAAGTTCTAACCAGGTTTGTTCTTTTAGAATTATTGTCATATCATATTATTTATCACTTTCTCCATTTATTGGGCTTCCACCATTGTTGATTAAATTATATTTTAAGGTATGGAAAGGTGCTGGATTACGCACTCATATATTGGAGGGACATAGAGATTGATGATTTTCACTATTTTGGCTATCTTATTGGCTTCCTCTTAATTTCTGAGACTGGTTTGATACATTTCTTTCATCACTTTTTCATTCCCATATTAGAAAAGTTTTTTTTACTCATTTTCATTTTCATGCATGTGATAATCTCTCTGGGCTTGTTCTAATTCCATTAAGTTAGTTAAGGTCCTCTACTTTTTCATAGGTTTGAGAATATGGTGTATCAATGTTATGTTATGTTATGTTATCCATCTAGTTTCATTTAGAGGATGTTATTTTTTGGTCTTTGAAGAGTTTTTGAAAGAGATGAAAAACTTGTGACTGGAGTGTCACACATTATTTGTGACTTTTGGAGATAATCAGGTATATTCTTGTTCATTTTAGCTTTGATACTAGATTACCATTATACATTCAAGAATAATGATAAACTTCTTTGTCATTTGGTTTTACAATTTCTGTTCACTTTTCTTTCCCATGCAGCATGTGAAACATCATTGGTGCTTCCCTTAGGGGGTTCACTTATGGAGAAAAATTTTTATTCCTTGCTAATGATTGGCATGCCAGCCTAGTTCTAGTTTATGCATATCTAACTTTATTTTACCAATCTCTTCTCCCCTGCCCTTTTTTGGTTATAATTACGCTTCATTATGACATATGACTTTCACATTTTAAAATTTCGTTTGGAGCTTGTTCTGATTTATCTTAGAAGATATTATTATCTTATTAAGGATGAGACTAGTACTTGATTCTGGTGAAGACTTTTGATAGTGAAATATCGTCCACATAGGATATATAAGGATGCTCAAAGTATATTAGTGATACACAATATAGAACATGAGGTAAGTTGTTTCATTTTATTTTATATTACTAGATAGAGATATTACGAAGCACAATAACATCATGCTTTAATCTTTCTGTTTCTTAAAATTACATTTAAGTGTCACCAACAAAACAAAAACAGAGGTCTCTATAAGTTTTATTTTATACTTTCCATCTAGATGCCCTCAGTTTGGCTGCCTTTTATTAGTGTTCATTAAGTCACATGCTAGAAATTAGAAACATTTCCAAATGACAAATAATAAAAATTCTTTGTTAAAAAGTGAGATTATTACTTGTATACAGTAGAAAATATGAGCTATTAGAAGCAGTGTAAGAAATGCCAATTTTAGGATATTATTAAAGGGTTCTCAAGTGTTTTTCCCTTTGTAATATTTAATATGTTGCTATTTAATATTTATGTCATTAAAAAATAATTAGTTAAATTTATTTTCAATATAATAAATATTTATATTTTAACTTGCAATAACGAATATAAAAAAAACTGCTTAATAATCCATGATTTGTTCTTCGTTCAAAAGTTCATTGATTTAGCTCTTTGTATTTGATTTGATATTTGTTCTTGTTTTTTTCTTTTCTTTGGTGGATTTTGACTTGTTTTGTATTGAATGAGAAGGTAGATGATGCAGGAAAGTTTGAGAACTGCAAATAAAACTGAAAAAGCCTCAACCAGAGGTATGACTTTGCTGTAACTTAGCTCAATTCTCCATATCTCCTTTCATTTAGATTATAATATTTGATAACTTACTTGGTTTTCATTAATTATAATATTATATAATTTTGCCCCAGCAAATTAAAAAACTGAAACTGACCTGTATAGTTTGATTAATTTTATTGTATGCATGTATATTTATTGTGGTGTATGTTTTCATCATTCCCTGTTATGGTGTTAAACCATGACCACTTAAGTCATGGAATCCCACAACTCATCATTTATTGACTATAGATAGATTAATTCATAGTTAAGTCTTTTTCATTTGATTGCATAACTTGCATATGTATACAGCTATAATTGAGTTATTCTTCTTCAATTTTAGTTAGGAAGTTTTATTATTTAACGTATACAAAAAGTTTATGCTTCTTTTCATTTGTTATTGTTTTTTCTTTCTGAAAAGGATGTGTTGGCACAATATATATATATATAGTTATTTGACACTTCTCATTTCTCTTACTGCCAGAAGTAAGGAAGAGGCACTAGATGACAATAGTCTTCTTTGTTGGTGCGGGTGCACACATATCTCAAGATTGAGAAACCTTATGGCCTTTTTAAGCTTTCTAGACACATTAAATTTCTTTTAATATCTCCTATTGTATAAGGATTCTTTTTATACTATATGTTTTCTTAGAAAACCTAAAAGTTATTCTAGTCATTATTTTTGGATTTACTATGTAATATAAGGAATGATTGAATGACATGCGCAAGTTATTGGTTCATATTAGTTTATGGGCAGCAAAAAGAATAGAAAATTAGGATAATCTTTTTCTTTTTCTAAAACCATAAAGTTACATACAAATTTTTTTCGTATGTAATTGCATTTTTAATTAGATACAAATTTTTTCGTATGTAATTTCATTTTCAATTATATATAGATTTTACATATGGATTATCTGTTTGTTATTACATACAGATTTTATATGCGGATTTTTTCGTATATAATTATATACAGAAAAATTTGTATATAAATTATATACGAATATATCCGTATATAACTTATCTACGATAGTTTTGTATATGAATTTTTGTTCGTATATAACCAAGTGTTATATACGGATTTTTGGGCCTGATATACAGATTTTTGATGTATGTAATTCAATTTTTTTCTTGCAGTAAATCAACATCAAAATATGTTTTGTTCTTTCATGAAAAATCAGATTTTGATTTATATGTAATGTTGATTTACAACTACAATAAAATCACATCTTTTTAATGAGTAATCCTCAAACCACTAAGTAACTATTTGAACCATTTTAACTCACATGTAGTCATTGCCATTGTTGGGTTAAATCGGTAAGTGTATCGAGTCACACAAGTAATATAAAATGGTGAGACCAAGTATCGTATCGCAGAGGATTTTCGACCCTGAACAATTGTGTGATAACAAGATTAATTAAGACTTAAAAATAAAAAGAGATCATTGGGTTTGGACAAAAATAATAAATAAAATAAAAATGCAATTGATCAATGGCAAATTAGCACAGAGATGAACGGAGGTTGATTTATATGAGATGAGTATGTTGTTGGGGTTAGATTTCACCAAGTTCCCTCTCATGTTGATCTATATGAGATAAGTATGTTGTTGGGTTAGATTTCACCAAGTTCCCTCTCATGCATTAATGCTAACGTCTCTCACTAAATTACTTAAACTTGATCTCTTGGTAAATAAGTTTGTCCCTAATTACCAGTTTATACAATTCCTAGCATTCCTATTAAAAAGATGTGAAGAGCAAAAGATTAAGAAGACCAAGACTTATACCCTCATCCTTGAGTAATATAACCCTTAGGAGTAATTCAATAGGAACCTGAATTGTAAGGAACCTCCCGACACTCATGCAATTCATAAGTCATGCTAATGAATGAGTTAACACATTAAACATTGAAACAGATGGATTACTCTAACAATTAATGAAAAAACATATGAAATTAAGCATCAATTCAAATACATGAGAGTTTACAAAGTTACATCATTCCCCAAGAACAAATAGAAATTAGTTCCCTATAGACATGGGGGAACTCTATGAACAATGGAAGAAAGAATGAGAATAAAAGCCTAAGAATTGGGAAAAAAATGTATTATTATGGTCTTCTCTGCCAGGGATGCAAAACCTAAAGCCCCAGGGTCCTTTAAACAGTGTTAGAGGCGCGCCAAAATAGAGTCCGGTCCAAAAGAATCAAAACAGAGGAGAAACAGGGCCCGATCCACGAAAGTCGACGCTCAAGCGTCCTAGGAGACCGCTCGGGCGGTGAGATCACTTCATGTAAGGCTCGGGCCTTCAATTTGGCCGCCAAAGCTACGAGGCCCTACCGCTCGGGCAGCCAGGGCCACCACCCAGGCGGCGGACGTCGATTCTGCCGCTCAAGCTACGCTTCTGGACGCCTGGGCTTCGTGTTTTCCCTCCTTGTGGTGCCTTTTTATGCCCTTCTTAGCTCCATCTTCTTGGCCTTTCATCTCTGCTTCCAGTATTATCTTAATCTCTATCAAAACAAAGGGAATTAGTCATAAAATCATTGAAATCAACCTTAATTCTCTTATTCACACAACTTAATGAAAAAACATGAGTCCAAGCAAGTTTCTAAGTGAAAAAGGGTGCTTTTAATATTAAAATCACATCACAAATAATGATGTTTTAAACCGTTATCAGCCATAGAAAGATAGTTAGCCTCCGTAGAAGAACGAGAGATTGTTGCTTATTTCTTGGTTTTCCAAGATATTAAAGAAGAACCAAAAAGAATCACCTAGCCAACCAAAAAATTTCTTGTAAGTAGAAAACTTGCTAAATTTGAATCACAACATCCTTATAGTTCCAATTTACTATCAAGTCATGATACAATATTTTGCACTAGATGTTTCTTCAAATATCCTAAAACCTTTAAGGTTAGCTCTCAAGGCTCTTTACGAGATTTCTTTGTAATCTAAGATAAAATATGTAAAAAATAAAAAAAAGATTTGGATTAGTCACAAACAAATAGATTAATTACCCAATTAGTTTTTTTATAAGGTTCCATATCTTCAAGAGGTGTACTAGAAGCCAATACTAGCTTATCGTGTTGTTCTAATAGAAAATTCATAGACTTGACACCTAATAACATGTCTTTAATAATTTTCAACGCATATTTTTGCTAACAAAGATATATTCCCTCGAGATTACGGTTTATCTCCAACCTTAAAAAATATTTTAAGACTCTCAAGTCCTTAATTTAAAAGCAAGAATCTAAGTAAGCTTTAAAAACTGTCATGGCTAAAATATTGTTTCCTGCAATAATTAAGTCATCCACATAGGCTAGCAAATAGAGATGCATTCTCCTCAATGCAATTTAAATAGCGAGTAATCTGAATAGGATTGGAACAAGTCGTAGCGCTGATAACGGTTCAAAAACCGTTATTTTCATACTTAAAATTGACATTAAAACACATCATTTATGACTTAGAATTAGCTTGAAATCATGCAATTTGCGTAAGTTAGAGAATAAGAGAGTCAAAGTGGTTTTTTGAGTTTTATGCTTGGTTTTCCCCTAATTTTATAGGTTATTGGAATGATTTGAAAGAAGGGTTGAAATATCAAGGAGTTGTAGTGCAGAAAAGTCAACCAAAGTGCAGAAAAGTCAACCAGTCAACTAGAAAAGTCAACCAGTTGACCAGAATGCTGAAAAGTTGACCAGAGTGTAGTTTTGTGCCGCAGGGAGCGCTAGGCGCCGGGCGGTGGACTGGGACCAGTTTTTCACTGTTTTTCTCCTAGACAGAACTGGGGGGCCATTCTGGGTGCCGCACCTACTGTCGGGCGGTGGGTTGTACCATTGGGCGGTGTACTATTGGACCTAGGTAAGTTTTCTGTTATTTTTATGATCTGTTTTGGGCCTGGATCCATTTTTTGATATTTTTCTACCCTGTTTAAAGACCAGAACGTCTTAGAGAATATATCTTTTGATGACTTAAGCACATAAACACATTTTTCACCCCTTTGGGGGCAGATTTGGGGAATTAACAACTCTCATTCTCTTTCTGGGGTTTCTATCTCTTTCATTCCTTTGTACAGCTAGTTTCTCCGTGACGATGGCGAACTAATCTCATATGTTATTGGGGAATGATGTAACCTCTAAACTCTCTTGTATTTGAATTGATTCTTGTTATTGATATATGCTTCTTTCATTAATTGTTAGAGATATTCTTCTTTACTCAAATGCTTGGCATAAATCTTATGATTTGTAAATATCATGAGGAGATATCGCACTCTTAGGGTTGATGGATTTGGGGAAGGTGACAACTCTCCTCTTCTCTCCCTAGGATTGGTATCATGAGATATTTACAAATCACGATCTGGGGAATTCTCTTGGGAGCAATATTACCTAGAGATAGGGATAGGAGGTCCGATTGCCTTTAAGCTTCTGTGTGTATTGCATGAATAATTGCTAGGGAGACTAGAGATAGTAAACTAGTAATTGTGATTAGGCTCTTTTCACTGAGAGATCGGGTTTAGAGTAAAATAGAAAGTGACATTAACATTAATGAAGAAGATGAATTTGTTTATGCATGAGAGTATTTAGGTGAAATCTAAACCCTAACAACATATTCATCTCATATTATCAACATCATCCATTCACTTTTGTGTTTAGCCTCAATTGATCAAATTGCATGCATATTTACTTTTAATGTTTTGCATTCAAAAACCCCAAAATATTGTTCTTATAGTCTTAATTGGTTAAGTAAAAGCACAATTGTTTAGTGTCGTGAGTCTCTTGGGAAAACGACACTCGGACTTACCATTTATTATTACTTGATGCGATCTGATACACTTGTCAGGGTGTTAACAAGTGCTTCAAGGCAGTAGCTAACTTAACAAATTAACGATGAAGAGTTTGTTTTAAGTCATATAACAACTTTTTCAATATACAAACTAAATTTGGGACAATGTTTTTAACACATATAGGGACTTTCTTGTACACCTCATCAACTAAATCATCATGGAATTGTTAGGAATAATCCAAGTGAGTCTTAGTCTCACACTAGGTAAAAATGATAAAGTTAAACACCATATAAGAAAGAAGACTGATAATGCCTTAAGGTTTTTGGTTAAAAGTGGTGTGAATTCCTTATGTGGGTTGGACTCATGTCATGTTTATATAATATCTTCCTAATGAAACTCTCTCGAGAACTTGTCAATGGTATTAAGGTGATGGTTGGTGACCGCTTAAACTGTTGTGACAACAACAACAACAAAAACACATCAGCACCATGACCATAATGACAATAAAATAAGTAAAAGTCACCTACACTTGAGAGGAAGTAGATCATATGAAAATGGACTCACTTTGGAAGGGGAGATTGTTGGAAATAATCCAAGTGTGAGTTTAAGTCCCATATTGGGTACGAATGACAAAGTTAAACAACATATAAGAAAAAGACTCATAAACTCAATGTTTCAAGGTTTTAGGTTAAAAGTGATGTCAATTGCTTAGGTTAGACTTATGTCACATTTATATAATCTCTTTCAAAGGAAACCCTCTCAAGAACCCCTAACAAGAAACATGTTATGTACATCTATTTGGTGAACATACCCTTTTTTAATTGTTGTCACAACCATGGAGGTACGTATGATGAATAATTTTACCACTACGGAAAATGTTTCACATAGTTTATTCCCTCGACTCGGTGTCGCGGCGATGAACTGTAGAACCCTGGCAGAGGCGAATCTCGAATCGCAGCCTCCTCGTTTCAAAACGAGAAGTAGAGAATCTAGGCTCTGTTTGTTTCCTTTGAGCAAAGAGTTTCTAAATCCATCGTGATCTTTGACGCCATCGAAAATCAGAAGTGGTGGTTGTAGCTTCATTCTGACACCACAAACACTGTTATATGCCACCATACGCTTGTCCCCAAATTCCATTTATTGGCCTCCAAAGGCATTTCTGTTGAGGAGATGGTGATCAAAGGCATGTGTAATTTCCCTGTCCTTTTCAAGTATTTGTTTTGGGATCTGGGATAAATTATCGTTGATCTTGAAAGGTGTATTCATTTTTTTAGCTTAGGGATAATGTAATTCTAGTTTTCTCTATCTGGTTGCGCTTCCCAGTTCTTTGGGATGGATTTTTCAAGGTAACCGGATCACCCAACAATGATTATTTACTGTTTAAGATTTGAAGATTCTAGAATGTATAAACCCCATAAGTTGTATTAGTTTAAAAGTTTAAACATTTAGGCCATTTTTGCTTACTGTTTTCAAAAATAGTATATGAACGGAGTGGAGACACTGGTTGTTGGTGGTTGATTGACTAATCTCAGTCTATGCGGTATTTGATGGCTAAGAGAAGCACATAAAAGATAAAATACTTTTGAATTATTTGTTCGCATGATGCGTAAAATTACTGTAACTTTGAAAACCCTAACAGGAAGATAACACTCAAGGAAGAAGACAATGCTTTATTCCGTCTTTTATAATTAAGTTTCACCAAATTCAAAATTAAATTCCACCTATTACGATCTCAGTGTGTCACATCAGAATTAATTGTTTGGTAACATACGATGACGACGATTATGCAGAAATATGAACCTCTAAAATTATTAAACCTTTAATTTAATTATACAATTTAATTAATTACATTAATGACTTTAGTTCTTAAATATATAAACAATAAAAAGTATAAAAATTACAAGCGATTTTTCTTAAAATATAATTATGTGACTTTTTTTATAGAAAAAATAGTAAAATATTAATTAAGTGAGGATATTTCTGCGATGAAATTTCTAACGAATGATTTATCAAAATCTATGCATTTAAAGAAAATGTAAACTGGTAAAAGAAATGGTATATTTTGGTCAAAAATTAATTATTGTAATTAATTAAGATTGTTGGTTCATTCTGAATCAAATGTTGTTCTGTATTTTGGAAACGTGTAGATATGGTTAGTAAGATGGGTGAGTGTGACTCTTATTGGTCATGGATTTGAAATTTTTTATACCTTTTATTAACGAGCGGACTAATTCGATAATCTGTTAATTTTTTTTAAACTTTTATTTTTAGAATCTTTTATATGTATATATTAAAATAGTACGAAAATGATATTTAATTATATAAATATTTTAAAAAAATACTTAATTATATAAATATTTTTAATTTTTTAATTATTTAATTAATATCTTTAAGGCGATGAATGAAATATAATTACTATATTATATATTAGATTAATTTACTATAATCAATAATTAAAATATAATTTATAAATATTAATGATTATAATTGCAACAATATTATATTTTTTATTAGAATATTATTATATAATTACATGTTTAAAATCATATAATATAAAAAAGAAAATTTTTGAAATTATTTTTATTTTAAATTTTAATTTTAAAAAGTATATCAATAAATCAACCCACCACATGCCTTCTTTGATCCATTATATTGACACATTAGACAAAATAAATAATAATAATAATAATAATAATAATAATAATAATAATAAAAAAAAAAAAGAAAAAAAAAAAAAAAGAAAAACACTCGTATGATTGATCCACTTTGTCATGCAAGGACATTGAATGATAGGCTCTGTGGTATGTGTGATCAGCCAGCCACCATGGATCTCCTCCACAAAAACATGCATTTCCACGAGTACATTATTTTTATACTTTTTAACTGCCCGAGAGACTCGTGCATAAGCGTTGTTTTTTTCGTACTGAATTCTTTTTCCAACTAAATTTTTAAGCTTATATAAGTCAATAACCATTGTTACAGAGCCTAATAGATGGCCAAAACTATGGATACTGAACACCAACACCAATTGAATGTCATTTTTCTTCCATATCCAACTCCTGGCCATATGAACCCCATGATTGATACAGCAAGGTTATTTGCCAGACATGGTGCTAATGTCACCATTATAGCAACCCCTGCAAATGCTTTAATTTTCCAAAATGCCATTGACAGTGACTTCAGCCATGGATACCATATCAGAACTCAACTGCTTCCATTCCCAGCAGCTCAAGTAGGTCTTCCTGAAGGGGTTGAAAACATCAAAGATGGCACTTCCCTAGAACTACTGGGCCGAATCAGCCGTGGAATATCAATGCTCAAGGGTCATATTGAACTTCTGTTTCAAGATCTGCATCCAGATTGCATAGTGAGTGACATGTCTTATCCTTGGACTGTGGAATCCGCAGCAGAACTGGGTATTCCAAGAATCTTCTTTTACAGCTCAAGCTACCTATCCGACTGTGCTAGTCATTCTGTAATGCAGCACAGGCCTCATGAGAGGTTAGTGTCAGATACCGAGAAGTTTTCAATTCCTGGTTTTCCTCATAGAATAGAGATGACCCCTCTACAGCTAGTAAACTGGATAAGGGTTCGTGAAGAAGTCTCACACTATTTTGAGGGAATGTTTGCATCAGAGAGAAGAAGCTATGGAGCAATCTATAATAGTTTTCATGAACTTGAAAGCGAGTACGAGGAACTTCATAAGAGTATAGTGGGGATCAAATCTTGGAGTATTGGACCAGTTTCAGCCTGGGTTAACAAGGATGATGGACAAAAGATCAATAGGGAACACAAGGAGGACCTTCCAGAAGATCCAGAGTGGCTAACTTGGCTTAACACTGAGCAGAATGACTCTGTAATTTATGTGAATTTTGGAAGCCTCACTAGGCTCCATCATGCTCAACTTGTAGAACTGGCTCACGGGCTTGAAAATTCTGGTCATAGTTTCATCTGGGTCATCAGGAGAAAGGATGCAAATGAGAATGAATATAGATTCCTGCAAGAGTTTGAGGATAAGATGAAAGAAAGCAAGAAGGGTTTTATTATATGGAACTGGGCACCACAGCTGCTGATATTGAATCACCCTGCCATAGGAGGCATTGTGTCTCACTGTGGTTGGAACTCCCTTCTTGAAAGCTTGAGTGCTGGATTGCCAGTCATCACATGGCCTATGTTTGCAGAACAATTTTACAATGAAAGGTTGGTAGTTGATGTGTTGAAGGTTGGAAGTTCAGTGGGAGCTAAGGAAAACAAGTTTTGGGCATTAGGTGACAAGGATAATGTGGTGGAAAGGGTAGAGATTACCAAAGCTGTCTTACAGTTGATGGAGACAGAAGAGGGCAGAGAAATGAGAAGGAGAGCAATAAAATTGGGCGATGCTTCCAAGAAGACTATAGAGAAAGATGGTCACTCTTACAACAACTTGATTAAGTTGGTAGATGAGCTTAAATCATTAAAGATATCTAAGGCACTTGCTGAAAGCAAGTTAGATAACTGAAATGGAGCAGTAATGAAATGGCTCTAGGAGCTGTATCTCATGATTTTCTGAAGCTTTTTAACAAGATGAATAAACAGCTTACAACGGCTATTATCTGTGTTTTGGTTGTGCCGCTAATAGTGTTTTTTTCATTAATTCCCGTTTGCATATTATAATGATTTTAGCTATGGAAATTGTGACGAAGTGAGAGATAAGAAAAGACAATACTATTATGGCTAACTATATCCCAAATGTCACCACGTGTTGTAAGGAAGTTCTTAGAATGACAAAAAAAAAAAGGTTATGTTTGCTTTTTCGATTGAGACTTTTCTAATTTACTTTTCAGAATAAATAAATTCAGTGGGGGTGACATGTTTGTTTACTCTTGTTTACTACTAAATTTACTAAGTAAAATTTGCTTTTTAATATTTTAAACCTAAGTCCAAGTTTGTATATTTTAATTAAACTATTCAAAATTTATTCTAACAAAAATGTTATTTGTATGGGTGCAAACTTATTTTAGGAAATCAATGTGGCGGGAGCAGCAAATTTGTGTTCTTTTAAGCATGTTCTCACAGTAACTAACTGGAAAAGAAGAAGAGCTCTTTTACAATTTCTTAAACTTATAAGGTTAAATGTCTTTTTTGCCCAGTTTTGGTTGGAAAAATTTGAAATGGTCTCCATGTTTTTTTTGTGTTCAATTTCGTCATAAAGAACATAATTGGAGTTCAATTTAGTCTTTTTCACTAACTCTGTTTAAATTGTTAATGGGGAGCTGTCCAAATGTGCAATTTCATTGTGAAGTGTCATTTATTAGCTGACTTGGAATCCTTTGTGGCCATGTAAGTTGAAATAGTATTTCTGTTATTACCCTTTAGTGAGGTGAAAAGAGGGTGGATTCTCAAATTAGGGTTTTTATTTTGTTCTATGAAAGCCACAGTGACGTTGGAGGTTAACCAATCTTCTTCCCAATCTTGGTGGTTAATGAGCTATGTCTGCTTCCCAATCTTCTTCTTCTTGTTGCAATAAATGGGTTCTTCTTTATTTCTCCCAACAAGTTAAAGTTTTTACTAACCCAAGTCCGTGAACAATGTCTAAGTTTCCTCTTTTTCCTTGTTGGTTCTCTTCAATTGTAAAATTAGAGTTGTTGATGATGTGATTGAAACTGTTGACAGGGTTTTGATAAAAAAGGGTGTGTGAATGTGATTTTGGTCACTTTGTATGAAAGTTTTTGGAGTTTCTGGGGCTATAATTACGGTGGTGGCCTAAGGGTTTAGGTGTGGCGGCACTAGGGTTAGGTGGCTAGAAAGAAAGTAGGGTTTTATTTTTGGTTGGGCTGAAGGTTGAAGAAGATGGTGATGTAGCTCTTTGTTTTGTAATGAATGAAAGTTGTTCATCTAGTCCTCGTTTCTGTTAATTATTTCCAAATGTGGTCCCTATGATGATGACTGATCTAGTCCACGTCAGAGCATAAATGACAGTTCACTCTCTAATTGCACATTTGAACAGCTCGTCGTTAACAATTTAAACGGAGTTAGTGAAAAGGACTAAATTGAACTCCAATTACGTTCTTTATGACCAAATTGAACACACAAAAAAACATGGGGATCATTTCGAATTTTCCCAACCAAAACTGGGACCAAAAAAGGCATTTAACCAACTTATAATCTAAACCATTAACTAATAGTAAAATAATATATTAAACTACAAATAAAAGTGGATTATAGTAGGTATAAATAATTCCATTTCTTGGATTTGTAACATGAGTAATAATACCATGACACACTTTTACATTCATTTGACACAGAATATAAGGGTAAAATGGTCCAAAAAGTGTAAAGGTTTGTAGTTTTTTAAGAAAGAAGAGAGTAAAAAATAAGTAAGGGTAGTGTTAAATGAATGTAAAAAATTTAGGTGTGTCAAAGAATCATTTCTCTTGTAACATTGTCATAGGCCTAACAAGAAGAAATGCTTAGAAAACTTTCTATTCCATGCAAAGTTTGGAATTTGAAACATGGTAAAGTGCCATAAAAAACAAGCAAAAAGCGACCTGTATGTAGGTTTAGCTTCCTTGAGTTGTGAGCAGACATGAACCGAACCACAGTTAAAAATAACTGATCCCAAAAAAGCCGAACAAGCATAAACTATAGTATGCGTAAGTCAAGAAGAAGGGAGAAAGAAAGAGCAGGCGAAATGATCAAACAAACAACAGACAAGACAAACATAAAATAATACTTCTCCTTGTCAACGATCACATAAACGAACAGCACTTACCACGTGAGAGATGTTTGAGGAAAAGATAGACAATCTGGAACAGGTATGTTTCTACTATCTTTCTCCTCTTGGGAATTTCTTTTTTTTAATTAGACCTATATATGATTACAAAGAATGAAGGGTTCCCTGGTCTTGGTTCTGATTTATTTTTCAAATACAAAGCTTGAAATTCTTTCTCTATATATCACAGAAACTTCTCTTCAAGCTTTATTTTTTCTGAAGCAGTATCTACCCCTAAGGAGTATAACCTCGTACATTGCACAAGCAATGAAAGCTCAATGGCGCAACCAACTCAATGTCCTTTTTCTTCCATATCCAACACCTGGCCATATGATCCCAATGGTAGACACTGCCAGACTATTTGCCAAGCATGGTGCGAGCGCTACCATTATCGCTACCCAAGCCAATGCTTTAACATTCCAAAAGGCCATTGAAGATGACTTCAGTTGTGGATACGACATCAGAACTCAAGTGATTCCATTCCCTGCAGACCAAGTTGGTCTCCCTGATGGGGTTGAAAACATTAAAGATAGCACTACCCTAGAAATGTTGGGTCAAATCAGTCATGGAATATCAATGCTTAAAGATCAAATTGAGCTTCTGTTTCAAGACCTGCAACCAGATTGTATAGTAACTGATTTTTGCTATCCTTGGACAGTGGAGTCTGCTACAAAACTAGGCATTCCAAGGCTTTTCTTTTACAGCTCAAGCTACTTCTCCAACTGCGTTAGTCATTCTATTAGGAAACATAGACCTCATGAAAACTTAGTCTCTGATACCCAGAAGTTTATAATTCCTGGTTTACCTCAAAGAATAGAGATGACGCCACGGCAGGTAGCGGAATGGGAAAGGACTAAGAACGAAACCGCAGGCTACTTTGATGCAATGTTTAAATCGGAGACTAAAAGCTATGGAGCACTGTATAATAGTTTTCATGAACTTGAAAGCGATTATGAGCAACTTCATCAGAGTTTATTGGGGATCAAATCTTGGACAATTGGACCAGTTTCTTCGTGGGTTAACGAAGATGATGAACAAAAGGCTAATAGAGGACACAAGGAGGACCTTGAAGAAGAGCCACAATGGCTAAATTGGCTTAACTCTAAGCAAAATGAGTCTGTACTTTACGTATGTTTTGGTAGCCTCGTCTGGCTCCCTCATGCTCAACTTGTTGAACTGGCTCATGGGCTTGAGCATTCTGGTCATAGCTTCATCTGGGTCATTAGGAAAAAGGATGAAAATGAGAATGAAGATAGTTTCCTACAAGAATTTGAGAAGAGGATGAAAGAAAACAAGAAAGGTTTTATCATATGGAACTGGGCACCACAGCTGCTGATATTGGACCACCCTGCCATAGGAGGAATGGTGACTCACTGTGGTTGGAATTCCATTCTTGAAAGTGTGAGTGCTGGATTACCAATGATCACCTGGCCAGTCTTTGCTGAGCAATCCTACAATGAGAAGTTGGTAGTTGATGTCTTGAAGATTGGAGTCTCAGTTGGAGTGAACGAAAACACGTTTTGGATGAGCTTGGGTGATGAAGCAATGGTAAGAAGGCAAGATATAGTGAAGGTTGTGGTGCTTTTGATGGGAAGAAGCCAAGAGAGCAAAGAAATGAGGAAGAGAGCAAGAAAACTCAGTGATGCTGCCAAGAGGAATATAGAGGAGGGTGGACACTCTTACAACAACTTGACTCAGTTGATATATGAGCTTAAATCGTTGAAGATATCTAAAGCACTTACAGAAGCAGGGTAGATAATTGAAATGGAGCATTAATGTAGTGCTTCTCGGAGGTGAAGCTGGTGATTTTATAATTCCTTTTGCTTATATAACAAGATGAACAACTTCAAGTACTTCTGAAACTGTTTTACATGGATCTAGCTTGCTACTTGTGTCAGTGTTTCAGTATAATATTTTAGTTTTTCCTATGTCATGTCATTTGCTTGTTTGAACATTTTGGATAAGGAAAAAGGAAACGAAAAAGAAGAAAACAAAGACTAACACTTAAGAGATTGGTAAATTTCCCAGCTGGAAAAAAAGGGAGGAAATATTTTGGTGAGTACTGATATGCAAACTATTTGCAAGCTTCAATGTATCAAAAGTGGAGACATTGACATAAGTGGAATGTAACAACGGTTCCAATTTGCTTTTCTAACATGACTTTTTCTTCAATCACATGGTTTGTAAGCTGTGGCAACTAATTCAGTGTCATTATGTAATTCTTCTAACTCTGCTCTAAATTTCTTAGCAACATTACTGGAGTTCTGATCTTGAGTATTTCTTTTACTAGAACAGAGTTTGGAGAATGATAAAGAGCCTATTCTATTCGTATTTGAATTCAAATTATTATGAAAACAAGTGTTTCAATACACATCATTACCAAAGTCTATAAATTATGAGGACAATTTCTATTTCGAAATTAATACAAACAGGCTAAAAATTATTGTTTGATGCCACTCAATTTGCGAAAATAAGAAATATATCAGCTTTACCTTATATGATTAATATATCAGCTTTACCTTGATTATGGAGCCAGTAAAGCTTTGTTATTATATATTTCATTTATTAATTATATTTACTTTTATAATATAAATTACAATTTCTATATAATGACAAAACCACCGGCCTATGGTATAATAAGGGGGCAAAAGGTAGGTTGATGGAATGTTCACATTTTGGTGCTGTGCTATGTTCACATCTGGCTATATCAGATGATAACTCAGTTTCTTTTGCAACAATACCAAGTTTCCATGTGTTGTTGTTTTAGTGGTTCCTATTTTTCAACTACAACAAGTGTTTTTTACTTGTTAGGGAACAAAATAGATGACATGAACAAGTTCCCAGCCTGATTAGTCCACCTACTTTTTAACCTGATTATGCAGTTTGATAATCATTTTAACAAAGTTTATGGCCGTCAGTACATAGAAACAGACATTAGCATACTTTTAAGTTTGACACTTTCAACCTAAAATATGCTAGTCTAGTTTCAAACCTTGTTTTAACTATTCCAACAAAAACAAAAACAGGATACAAGAAGAAGATTTGAGGCAGAAGCTAACGTAAGAAACATGTCAAGAAGAACGAGAAGACCAAGAACCGGCCAAATGATCAAATTAATAATTAACAGAAAATGGTTCTTGTCTCAAGTCTAGTGGTCATACAAAAAGAATAGCACTTACCACTTGAAAAATGGATATCGAAAGTTGAAAGAGAGGTACAAGCTGTATTTGTGTTTGGAAGGAGAGGTGTGAGTGATTTTTTCTAAACCCAGTTTGCAATGGAGACAGAATCCCACCAACTCAATGTAATTTTTCTACCATATCTATCTCCTGGCCATTTGAACCCCATGGTGGATACAGCAAGGCTTTTTGCCAGATATGGTGCTAGTGTTACCATTATCACCACCCATGCTAATGCTTTGACATTCCAAAACGCCATAGACAGTGACTTCAATAGTGGATACCACATCAGAACTCAAGTGGTACCATTCCCAACAACCCAACTAGGTCTCCCTGATGGGGCTGAAAACCTCAAAGATGCCACTTCCCCAGATATAATTGGTAAAATCTTTTATGGAGTGTCGATGCTCCAAGGTCCAATCGAGCTTCTGTTTAAGGATCTGCAACCAGATTGTCTTGTAACTGATCTGCTGTATCCTTGGACAGTTGAATCAGCTGCAAAACTAGGCATTCCAAGGCTTCACTTTTACAGTGCAAGCCACTTCGCAAGCTGTGCCACTCATTTTATCAGAAAGCATAAGCCTCATGAGAGGGTAGCTTCTGCCACCCAGAAGTTCTCAATTCCTGGCCTTCCACATCATATTGAGATGACTAACTTGCAGCTAGAACAATGGATAAAGACTAAGGATGAATTTTCAGACTTAATGAATGAAGCCAATGAATCAGAGCTCAGAAGCTATGGAACGCTGAGCAACAGTTTTCATGAACTTGAAGGTGATTATGAGCATCTTTATAAAAGTACTAAGGGGATCAAGTGCTGGAGTATAGGACCAGTTTCAGCATGGGCTAACAAGGGAGATGAGGAAAAGGTCACTAGGGGACACAAGGAGGACTTTGCACAAGATTCAGAGTGGCTACATTGGCTTAACTCTAAGCAAAATGAGTCTGTACTTTATGTAAGTTTTGGGAGCCTCACGAGGCTCCCACATGCTCAAATCGTTGAAATTGCTCACGGGCTCGAAATTTCTGGCTGTAGTTTCATCTGGGTTGCACGAGAAAAAGATGAAATTGACAATGGACACATTTTCCTTGAAGAGTTTGAGGAGAAGATGAAAAGAAGCAAGAAGGGTTTTATCATATGGAACTGGGCACCACAGCTGCTGATATTGAACCACCCTGCCATAGGAGGCATAGTGACTCACTGTGGTTGGAATTCGATCCTTGAAAGTGTGAGTGCCGGAGTGCCAATGATGACATGGCCAATGTTTGCAGAGCAATTTTACAATGAGAAGCTATTAGTCGAAGTGTTGAAGATTGGAGTTCCGGTAGGAGCTAAGGAAAACAAGTTCTGGACAAGCTTGGGAGATGATGCAATGGTGGGAAGGGAAGAGATTGCAAAGGCTGTGGTACAGTTGATGGGAAAAGAAGAGAGCACAGAAATCAGAAGGAGAGCAAGAGAACTTGCAGGTGCTTCCAAGAAAACTACAGAGAAGGGAGGATCATCTTACAACAGCCTCATGCAGTTGTTAGATGAGCTAAAATCATTGAAGAAAACAAACATAAAAATTTAGTCTTCAAGAATACCAATAAAAGGTATTAAAGGACTTTGAAGGTGGAATAGCAATATTGGAGATCCTTTTACACCAAGATTAATAAGATTTGAAGGACTCCAGCTTCCAAGTTTGCTGGTCTTTATTCTTGATAAGTCATATTTGAAAATGATGATTGAAAAGGAAATTATTAAATTAAACTATTGCTAAAATTTATTATGTTGATTTAATGTTATATTGTACATTATGTTTATTTATATTTTAACAATTTATAAAATTTAATTATATTCTTTGTATATACTAAAAATAATTACATTAAGGTTCGATAACCCAATTTAAAAATAAAAATTGTATTGTTATTGCACTTAAAGATTTTAAAATGGGTTTAAATTTGTAGATCAATTTCACTCGGATCACATGTTTATATAAGGTTGATTTGAAAAAAAAAAATAGTTTTTCTAATATAGATCAAAATGAACTCAGCACATTAAATGGGTTTCAGTTGGATTGAATATAGATTGAGTCATAATTCATGAACCCTAGCTTTTTATTATCTTTTTATAATTTTTTATTACAATTATTTATATTTTTGTTCACATTTTAATATATTTAAAGATTATAATATTTTTTTGATAATGTTTGAATAGTTTAGATATTTGATAATGTTTAAAAATTACAATCCATAGCCTCTTTTCTCATCTCTTTACTTCTCACACCCCATTTAATACCGTCCTTAATGGGGTACACGTGTCAGCCGTCCGGTAGAGTGGGAGACAAACTCTGCCAAACTTTTAATTCCCTTCCTTCGTGATCCGTGCAACAGCAGAGCAGTTAAACCCCTGAAAGTGGAAGTCAGGTGGCGCGCTGGGAGTGAACCGGACGTTTTAGTGGAAGCCATGTGGCATATGGCAAATGGACGACCGTCCAGTTTGGAAGCCATATTTAAGGTAGGATTTCCAAAACCCTTGCCACTTTTTCTGCATGCAATCTTCTTCTTCCTCAAACTCAACTTTCTAAAAAACCTCAAATTCTCCTCCTTCTCTCTAAAATCTCCCTACCTTCTCTCTAAAATCCTAAACCGTTTACTGTTCCGATCACCTTGCTCCTTTCAGATTAAACACTCCTGGTGTCAAGCTCTTTCACTTGCACCGATCGGTTTCCCAAGCGGAGCACTTTTGGACGTTTGGATAATCTTAACGTAGAACTTTAGAAGCTTAGCTGGAATAGAGGTAAGGGAAGCTTATAAAGTTTAATTTTGATTTTCTGTATGTTTGAATGTGTGTTTGATTTAATGCATGTTTGATATCTAAAGTATGTTGTTTGATTTCTTATGAATGGAATATGGTATGTTGTAGTATGAATTGTATGATAAGTATAAACTTAGAGAAAATGTGAATCTGAGACCGAAGGTCATTAGGACCGTTCGGTTTTCCCCTAAAACGATCGTTTTTGTACCATTGTATCGAAACCTAAATGACTTGCTTATTCAGTCGTAATAATCTATCCATTACAGAACGCTCGGTCTTATACTGAGTGTTCGGCTTTAACGTATTCGGTCATAGACTGATTACTGAGTCTCATGTTAACTATGTTTATTATAGTAGCGTTCGTTCACTCTGAACGTTCGTTTTATATTGATAATGTTTATTGAAAGTACACGATCATAAATCGAGTGCTCGTTCTGTGACGTACTCGGTCATAAACTGAGTACTTGGTTTCATATTAATTGTCTTTATTGTACTTGAAGTGCTTAGTCATACACTAAGTATTCAGCCTCATATTAATTATTTGGAACGTTCAGTCATACACTGAGCGTTCGGTTATACGAGTGTTCAGTATTAGACTGACACTTAAATTATGAAATATTCAGTTTCGTATTGCTATTATTACTCACTTTAAGAACGTTCGGTCAGATACCAACGTTCGGTCATATAAGTGGTCAGTATTAGATTGACACTTAACTTATGAAGTGTTCGGCTTCACATTGTTATCATTATTCATCCAGAGGACGTCCGGTCATGTAAAGCACTTGGTCATAGATCTAGTGCTTGGTCTTATGAAATGTTTAAGTCAGAAACTATTCGGTATTGAGTATCTGGTATTCTTCTCAACACCCTAACCACTTGGAAGTAAGAACGAACGTTGGTTGATTTTGGCTAAGTAAGAGAATTCCAATGGCGGAATGTCTCATGAAATTGGTAATGATTGGTAAAGTATGGATGTGGGAAAGACTCTGGCGTTGTCCTTGATCCTGATATTCCGTGGGGGCGCTTCCTCAAGTAGAGGGAGGCCGCTCATGCGTGGGAATGGCAGGAGGTCCGCGGTTATATGAGTAAATAACTGTTTGAGGACTAACCTCGGGTGGCAGCTGGGGAAAACAGTTACTACACCACACCGGGTGCTAGGGACGACCGAGCTACATGTTCATACAGTCCGGACAGTGTCTTATGGTCGGTCATGAGTACAAGAATGATATGTTGCATGATTGATTGGTTTGTATTGTATGTTTACTTGTATGATGAATTGATAAATTAAATTTACATAAGCTTACCCTTATCTGTTTTGCCCTGTATATGTTGTCGTTCGGTATCCGACCGTTCGGCTATTCTCTTCATTGCAATGATCATCCTTTTGGATGTGAGCAGAGGATACCTTGGAAGTTGCTTTGGAAGAAACTCTGGAGGACGCTGTGCAGGCCGAGGAACCCCTAGAGGTTGTACCCGAACGTTATGCAGGACCGTCCGGTCCTTAGTATAGTCGTTTTCTTTTTCTTGTACTTTGTTAAACGTTCAGTATAGGAACCTTTTTAATTTTGGTCTTTCGGCCTATGTATTGTATTCTAGACCGTTCGGTCTATTTTGTAAACATTGTGTATAATCCAATCGTTCGGTTTTAATTTCCAGTATATTCCATGCTGTATTGCTTATTCACTACTGTTCTCCTTTATTATTCTTGTTAACTCCTAAAAATAAATTATGGCTTTGGTTATATTTATTGGGATGTTACATTAATGGTATCAGAGCAGTTTCTTCCTTAGAACGCCTGTAGGTTATGAGTATATCATGCTCATTGCTATGTACTCTAATGTTCGGTCAGAATATTCTGATCTCTTGTGGACTAATGGATTCTTCTTTCTGATTGAAAACAGAAGATGGCTCCAAGACCACCTCCTCAGCCCGTTGTTAGAGATACGTCCGGCGAGAACAACTTGTTGGAGTCAGTCTTAGCTGCACTTCAACAACAAAATGCGAATTTGATTCAGCAAAACGCCAACCTCGCCCAACAGAACACACTGGCTCTGCAGAATTCAGAATCAGCTAGAGTATCGGCGGAGGCAACCCAAAGGCAGATAATGGAGATGATGTCGAGCGGTATACAATCTGCCAGACCGTCCGGTTCCTCATCAAACAACCAGACGGAATGGAGTCTGGAAAGCTTTCTCCAACACCGCCCGACCAAATTTGATGGCAAGTGTAACGCTGATGAGGCCGACCATTGGCTTCGTGATATGGAAAGGATTTATGACGCAAAGAGATGCGGGGATGAGAACCGTCTGGCTTTTACCGAGTACCTGCTGACTGGAGAGGCCGGCCATTGGTGGAGTAGTACCAAGATGCTGTTGGAGGACGAACATGTCCCTATCACTTGGGAAATATTCAAGACGAGGTTTTATGAGGAATATTTCCCAAATAGCGTCTGGTTCGCTAAAGAGGTGGAATTCCTTCAACTAGTCCAAGGGGGAATGACGGTGTCCGAGTACGCCAACAGATTTAAACAGCTGATGAGATTTTATACAATGAGGATGAGCGAAGAGTGGCAATGTAGAAAATTCGAAAATGGACTGAGGGAAGATCTGAAGCCAGTAATTGCCAGCCACTGCATTCAGAAATTCCCTGCCTTAGTGGAGAGGGCTAAGGTATTAGAGAAGAACTTGATGGAAGCTGAAAAGTGTAAGAAGCAGTAGCAATCAAGTTCTAGGGGACCTATCGTTGCAAGAAACCACTCTGGTCCAGGACGACCCCTTATTCCCGGCCCTTGTCATCAACAGGTCCTTCTACTTTGGCCGTTCGGCCTGTTAGCTTTGCCAGACCGCCCGGTCAACAAGGAAGTGTGAGTTGCTTCACCTGTGGAGGCCCTCACTTCATGAAGGATTGTCCCAGGCAAGGGAATGCCAAGTTTTGTGTCCGGTGCAGACGAAATGGACACTTAGAGAGGGACTGTAACATGGGTGGTCGAACGTTCTCAAGGCCACCGAACGCTGGGAGATTTCAACCGAGTGGTGGCCGAGCACAAGCAGTTGGTCGAGTCTATGCTATAACGGGGGCTGAAGCGTCCGGTGCAGGTAACCTCATCATCAGCACTTGCTTATTGTATGGAATGCCCTGCTGTGTGCTATTTGATTCGGGGGCAACACACTCCTTCATCTCGAAGGCATGTGTTGATAGACTGGGTTTAGCCGAGAGAGAGATGCAGCTCGACTTGGTGGTGTCAACCCCAGCAGCTGGTGAGGTTAGGACGTCCACTGTATGTGTGAAATGTCCTATTGAGGTAGAAGGGTATAAATTTAAGGTGAACCTCATATGTTTGCCTCTTCAAGACCTAGAAGTAATTTTAGGAATGGATTGGTTAACCTCCAATCACATTCTTATTGATTGTGGAAAGAAGAAGCTAATCTTCCCAAGAGAAGAAGAGAAGTTGACCTTAACGCTCGGCCAGATTAGAGAGGATTTAATTGAAGGCGCCATGAGTTTCCTCATTTTTACGTATATGGACGTAAGTGGAACAGACCGTCCGAATGTGAACCGTCCGGTTATTGAAGAATTTATGGACGTCTTTCCAGAAGAGGTACCAGGCCTACCCCCACACCGAGAGGTTGAGTTCTCCATTGACTTAATCTCGGGAGCTGGTCCTATATCCATTGCACCGTACAAAATGGCTCCAGCAGAATTGGCCGAGTTGAAGAAGCAGATTGAAGAATTGTTGGAGAAGAAATTCATTCGGCCAAGTGCCTCACCTTGGGGAGCGCCCGTTCTGTTGGTCAAGAAGAAAGACGGCAGCTCTCGGCTTTGCATTGATTATCGGCAGTTGAACAAGTTGACCATTAAGAACAAGTACCCACTGCCAAGAATAGACGACCTGTTGGATCAGCTTCATGGAGCTACGGTCTTCTCCAAGATAGACTTGAGATCCGGATATCACCAAATTTTGGTCAAGGAAGATGACATTCAGAAAACCGCCTTTCGGTCTCGGTACGGTCATTACGAGTATGTAGTAATGCCGTTCGGTGTTACCAACACTCCAGCTATCTTTATGGACTACATGAACCGTATCTTCAGACCTTTCCTGGACAAGTTCGTGGTGGTGTTTATTAATGATATTCTCATATATTCCAAGAGCCGAGAAGAACATGAAGATCATTTGAGGATAGTTCTTGGTGTGCTAAGGGAGAAGCAACTGTACGCTAAATTGTCCAAGTGTGAGTTCTGGATGGAACAAGTACAGTTTCTTGGACATGTTATCTCAGTCGGCGGGATTGCAGTGGATCCAGCCAAAGTACGAGCGGTTTTGGAATGGGAGACACCTCGTTCGGTTACGGACGTGAGGAGTTTCGTTGGGTTGGCCGGCTACTATAGACGGTTTATTGAAGGATTCTCTAAGATAGTAGCGCCGTTGACTCAATTGACCAGGAAAGATCAACCGTTCGTCTGGACCGACCGGTGTGAGTCCAGTTTCTAGGAATTGAAGCAGCGATTGACGAACACTCCAGTCTTGGTAATTCCTGACGTCAACCAACCCTTCGTTGTATTTTGTGATGTTTCATATCAAGGCTTGGGTTGTGTGTTGATGCAAGAAGAGAAGGTAGTGGCCTATGCCTCTCGGCAATTGAAGATTCATGAGAGGAATTACCCAACACATGATCTGGAGTTGGCGGCAGTGGTATTTGCCCTTAAGATATGGAGGCACTACCTATATGGCGTCCGGTTTCAAGTGTTCAGCGACCATAAGAGCCTCAAATATCTATTCGACCAGAAGGAACTGAATATGAGGCAAAGGAGATGGATGGAGTTCTTAAAGGACTATGATTTTGAACTACAATACCATCCTGGAAAGGCGAACGTAGTGGCTGACGCTTTGAGCAGAAAAACCGTCCATATGGCAAGCATGATGGTCCAAGAGATGAAACTGGTTGAAAGCTTTAGAGACCTAAGGCTCCATTGCGAGCTAGAACCGAACGGTATTCGTTGTTGTTATATGCAGCTGTCAAGCAATATCATTGATCATATCAGAGAAAGGCAAACTTTTGATGAAGAGTTGCAGAAGATCAGTAAACCGTACGGTGTGCCACCCCACAAGGACTTCAGCTCTGGAACAGATGGTCTTTTAAGATATAATGGAAGAACTTGTGTTCCCAATGACGAAGACTTGAGAAGATTAATTCTGGAAGAAGCTCACCAAAGCCGTCTTAGTATACACCCAGGTATGACTAAGATGTACAAGGATCTCAGAATGTGTTTCTGGTGGCCAGGAATGAAGCATGATGTAGCTCGGTTTGTGGAGTACTGTTTAACCTGTCAAAGGGCTAAGATAGAATACCAGAAACCGAGCGGTCTTTTACAGCCACTAGAAGTACCAGAGTGGAAGTGGGACAGCATCGCCATGGATTTCGTGACTCACCTGCCCCGAACGGTCAGAAACCATGATGCTATTTGGGTAATAGTTGATAGGCTGACTAAGAGTGCACATTTTCTTCCTATCAACTTAAAGATGCCTATGTCCAAGCTAGCTCAGCTATACATTAAAGAGATCGTCCGACTGCATGGAGTACCGTCCGGTATAGTGTCAGACCGAGACCCAAGGTTCACCTCTCGGTTTTGGCAAGCACTTCAACAGGAAATGGGAAGCAAACTTCAGATGAGTTCTGCCTACCATCCGCAAACGGACGGCCAATCCGAAAGAACCATCCAAACCCTTGAAGACTTATTGAGAACCAGTGTTCTAGATCATTTAGGAGTTTGGGATGAAGTCTTACCGTTAGCTGAGTTCACCTACAACAACAGCTTCCACTCAAGTATTGGGATGACACCGTACGAAGCCCTCTATGGGAGAAAATGCCGAACGCCCCTTTGCTGGTTCCAAGAAGGTGAAGCAGTATTAACTGGACCTGAGATTATCCAACAGACAACGGAGAAGGTGAAGTTGATTCAGGAAAGGCTTAAAGCGTCTCAAAGCTGACAGAAGTCGTATGCCGACAGAAGGAGGAAGCCTTTGGAATTCACTGCAGGAGACCATGTATTCCTCAAGCTGAACCGTACGACCGAAGTTGCAAGAGTCGTTCGACCAAAGAAGTTATCTCCCAGATTCCTTGGTCCGTACCAAATCCTGAGGCGCATTGGACCGGTCGCTTACGAGCTAGCCTTGCCTCCTCCTTTGTCCAACCTTCACCCTGTTTTTCATGTCTCTCAACTCCGAAAGTATATTGTTGATCCTTCACATGTGCTTGAAGTTGACAACATTCAACTCAAGGAAGACTGTTCGGTCGAAGTACAACCGGTCAGAATTGAAGAGTGCATGACCAAGCGACCGTTCGGTAAACCCACTACTCTCGTCAAGGTCATCTGGGATGACCGAACGGGCGATGCAACCTGGGAACGAGAAGAAGTCATGAAGGAGTCCTACCCCCACCTATTCTCTTGTAAGTTCTAATTTTCGAGGTCGAAAATTTTTATTTGTTGGGGGGAATGTCACACCCCATTTAATACCGTCCTTAATGGGGTACACGTGTCAGCCGTCCGGTAGAGTGGGAGACAAACTCTGCCAAACTTTTAATTCCCTTCCTTCGTGATCCGTGCAGCAGCAGAGCAGTTAAACCCCTGAAAGTGGAAGTCAGGTGGCGCGCTGGGAGTGGATCGGACGTTTTAGTGGAAGCCATGTGGCAGATGGCAAATGGACGACCGTCCGGTTTGGAAGCCATATTTAAGGTAGGATTTCCAAAACCCTTGCCACTTTTTCTGCATGCAATCTTCTTCTTCCTCAAACTCAACTTTCTAAAAAACCTCAAATTCTCCTCCTTCTCTCTAAAATCTCCCTACCTTCTCTCTAAAATCCTAAACCGTTTACTGTTCCGATCACCTTGCTCCTTTCAGATTAAACACTCCTGGTGTTAAGCTCTTTCACTTGCACTGACCGGTTTCCCAAGCGGAGCACTTTTGGACGTTTGGATAATCTTAACGTAGAACTTTAGAAGCTTAGCTGGAATAGAGGTAAGGGAAGCTTATAAAGTTTAATTTTGATTTTCTGTATGTTTGAATGTGTGTTTGATTTAATGCATGTTTGATATCTAAAGTATGTTGTTTGATTTCTTATGAATGGAATATGGTATGTTATAGTATGAATTGTATGATAAGTATAAACTTAGAGAAAATGTGAATCTGAGACCGAAGGTCATTAGGACCGTTCGGTTTTCCCCTAAAACGATCGTTTTTGTACCATTGTATCGAAACCTAAATGACTTGCTTATTCAGTCGTAATAATCTATCCATTACAGAACGCTCGGTCTTATACTGAGTGTTCGGCTTTAACGTATTCGGTCATAGACTAATTACTGAGTCTCATGTTAACTATGTTTATTATAGTAGCGTTCGTTCACTCTAAACGTTCGTTTTATATTGATAATGTTTATTGAAAGTACACGATCATAAATCGAGTGCTCGTTCTGTGACGTACTCGGTTTCATATTAATTGTCTTTATTGTACTTGAAGTGCTTAGTCATACACTAAGTATTCAGCCTCATATTAATTATTTGGAACGTTCAATCATACACTGAGCGTTCGGTTATACGAGTGTTCGGTATTAGACTGACACTTAAATTATGAAATATTCAGTTTCGTATTGCTATTATTACTCACTTTAAGAACGTTCGGTCAGATACCAACGTTCGGTCATATAAGTGGTCAGTATTAGATTGACACTTAACTTATGAAGTGTTCGGCTTAACATTGTTATCATTATTCATCCAGAGGACGTCCGGTCATGTAAAGCACTTGGTCATAGATCTAGTGCTCGGTCTTATGAAATGTTTAATCCTGGGCATTACCGAAGGCCAGAATCCCTCGGAAAGAGTCAAAAGCCCTCGGTAAAGACCCATTACCGAGGGCTTGCCGACGGCCAAAAGGCCCTCGGTAAATACCTTGTCGCTAACTATTACCGAAGGCTTTTGGCCCTCGGTAATTACCGACGGGCGAAAACCTTCGGTAATTACCGAGGGCCGAAAGCCCTGGGTAATTACCGAAGGCTTATGCCCTTCGGTAATTACCGAAGGCTTCTGACCCTCGGTAAAGCCTTCGGTATGATGCATGGAAAATTGTGTTGTATTTGTTTTTCTTGTCTACCACACATACTTGCATATCATGTTCACAACAGATACAGACCTGCATATATATTATCCATCCCAAATTCTTCCGTTCATTGATGGAAAATCATAAAATATTAACATTATCATCATAATGTACTGACATCCATTATGTTCTAACAATATCATCCAATTCTAAGCAAAAATAAATGTACCAATATCATAATATTAGTACTAACATCTATATGTACTAACATCACTGTGATGAATAACAAAATGATACTAAAATTCAACAAAGTCTTCAGAAACATCTTCATCGTCCTGGTCATCTGTAGATGGTTGGACTGGTGTGGGCTGGACTGGTGTGGGCTGGACTGATCTGGGCTGATGAGGGACGGCGGGTGACGGGGAGGGTCGTGGCTGGGTCGGAGGGACAGTGGAAGGAGTGTCTGAACTTTGAGGCAGCGATCTCATGACCAGGGACTTGAAGCTTGAAAACTCGTCTCTCAAGTAACTGTATTCTTCTCTCAAGCCACTGTATTCTTCTCTCAATGCACGGTTTTCCTGGTCACGTTGCTCTAGTAGCTGTGTCAAGCGCTGGATGGCCTCGTCAGCAGAAGGGGTGGAAGAAGAAGAAGGTTGGTGCTTCAGTGTACCTCCTTTCGATGTTGTATAGTTTGCAGCAAGTTGTCCTGCACCGTAGACTCGTCCCTTTTTCTTCCCACCAACGACATCGACCCAGCACTGTGTCCTACGGATGTCGTCATCTGCATTACTCGCATCATCCGGTGTAGGAGCTGACCCATGTTCGGATCTAACCTGTGAAAGTCTCGAAGAAAATTCTTCCTGTTGAAACATTAAAAGCAATGTCAGGGAATGATACAATAACATAATAATGTCGATTACTAATACTAGGAGTGTTATTTGCTTACATGAGTCTTGCGAGATCTTTCATCAACGAATTCATTAGTGCCCTTCCGAACATGGGTCTGTGCAAAGACCTCGTCAACATGGACCGCCCGTCCAAGAGCTTTTGCCTGAAACATAATTTAGTCTTATTAGTGTATATGAGATAGAAAATATATAATTAAGTTATATATGAAAGAAACAGAAAAGTAAAGAAAGTTTACCATACGAATGGCATGCTCGTGAATTGTGATCGACCCACCAGTATGCAAGGCACCACCCTTTTCAGACGCTCTGTTCCTCTAGGCTGTAGCACTCTTCTTGCGAAACTCTACTGAATTCCAATGTGCAAGCAAAGAGTTCCAAATAATTTCACCCATCCAGTAAGGGCGCTCCCCTGCAATTCGGGCATCCCTAAACATCTCTGAGAGCCGATGAGATGCTTTCATGTGAAAATTTCTATGTATTTGACTTTCATGTTCAGCTTTCCACTGCACCTGGTTCTGTAATGATGGACAAAACAAACATTGATTAAGACATGGTAATATATGAATGATAATTAGTTTAAATTTTTGTTCACCTTAAAACGCTCCCAGAATGGCTTTCTGTCGTCTATAGGTATGGCTCCCCAAGTATGCCATGGAGTCAAATATTGTTGCTTGATGATTCGTGTGATGGCCTGGGAAGCAACCCTGGATGGAATAAACCTTCATATAAAGAAATAAAAGTCATTTCAAATAAGACAATATCTAAAACATCAATCAAAGTTAAAAAAGGGATTAAAGTCTTACCCTTTTCCATATGGCTCAATCCATGGTCGATCATGGAGGGGCGGGTCAACATCATCACCATCACCAGCTGAATCTGGATCAGTAAATGGTGTGGCAGTCTCAGAAGGCGGTCTAGAAGATGATGAAGGTATAGAAGTAGTTACTGATTTTTGAAGAAGTTACTGATTTCTATCAGTGGATGTATCACGTGTTGTGGCAAACAACTAAACGCAAGAGGGATGAAAGTCTCCATGAATACATGACAATCATGACTCTTCAACCCTTGAATAGTACCATTTTGAACATTGGCACATCTGGACAGGTTAGAAGAATATCCATCTGGCATTGTAAGATCTTTGACCCATCCACACACTGTTCTTGCCTCATCTTTTGACATGGTGTAGTTTGCCTTTGGTTTGAAGAATCGACCGTTACCTTGCGCCTTTAACTCTAAGTCTTTTCGTGCACCATACAGAGGTAAATCTTTTCTGGCTTTGTCATTATCTTTAGTCTTACCATTAACATTCATAACTGTGTTGAAGATGTTGTCAAAGAAATTTTTTTCTATATGCATGACATCCAGGTTATGTCTTAGCAAGTTGTCTTTCCAATAGGGAAGATCCCAAAATATGCTTCTTTTAGTCCAATTATGTCATTCTCCAAACCCTTCTATCCTTTCTTGTCCAGATTCAGTGACTTTTGGATAGTCTTTCACTCTTCTCCAAACGTGTGATCCAGTCAACTTTGGCGGGGGCATATCCGTTTCAAGTTGCCCTTTGCGAAATGCCTTTTTGTTTCTTCTAAAGGGGTGATCGATGGGCAAGAACCGTCGATGACAATCAAACCAACTACTTTTCCGACCATTAGTCAATTGGAATGACTTTGTATGTTCCATGCAATGTGGACAAGCTAATCGACCATGCGTGCTCCAACCAGATAACATGTCATATGCTGGAAAGTCATTAATAGTCCACATCAAAGCTGCCCTCATAAGGAAATTTTGCTTCCTTGAAACATCATACGTCCAAACACCATTCCAAAGCTTTTTCAGATCATCAATCAAAGGCTCCAAATAAACATCAATCCCTGATTTGGGATTAGATGGACCTGGTATTATACACGTTAAAAACATATATGGTTTTGTCATACACATCTCAGGTGGCAGATTGTATGGGGTAACTATCACGGGCCAACATGAATAAGGTGATGCAGACGCCTGAATGTACGGCGTAAACCCATCAGAGCATAGACCAAGTCTCACGTTACGTGGTTCACTAGAAAAGGACGGATGTTTACGATTGAAGTGCTTCCAAGCTTCACCATCAGAAGGATGACGCAAAACTCCTTCAGTTTTCTTACCATCATGCCATGTCATGTGTTGTGATGTTTGCATTGAAGTAAACATTCTTTGTAATCTTGGAATAATAGGCAAGTAGAACATTGACTTTAAGGGAATTGGTTTTTTTTGCCTCCGTCCTGCTTGCAACGTATGATATCGAGGAGAGCCACAAAACTTGCATTCAACCAATAAAGCATCATTTTTGCCACTATCATTGTCATAGAATAACATACATCCATTAACACAACAATCAATCTTCTTGGCTTCCAATCCCAACATTGAAACACATCTTTTGGCTTGATAACAATTCTTCGGAATAGAATTGTTTGGTGGTGTCAGATCTAAAATCAATTTTGTATAGTGATCAACTGCTTGATTGGGAACGTTCCAATTAGATTTACCAGCCAAGAGTCTAATGGACACTGACAATTTTGACTCGGATGAACCTTCAAATACAGGTAGATTTGCCTCTGTCAGTAATTTGTAAAACCTCTGAGTGGTTTCATTTGGAGACTCTTCATCATGACTATCATTTCGACGAAGAGTATTGTCGACCATCTCTTGCATATAGGCAAATTGGTCTATCTCAGTTGTATGAAGAACAGTATTCGAACCTGATGCAAGCCGATTTTGAACTCTATTGGAGGTCGAAGGAATTTCTTCACCATGAAATGTCCAAACCGTGTAATTAGGCATGAACCCTTTTTGGTATAGGTGAACTTTAACGTCTTCATCTTTCAAAATCCTTGTACATTCGCACTTGATGCATGGGCATCGAATCCCTCCATCAATAGCATAATATTGACATCGTCGAGCAGTCTTCACAAACTCTTCAACTTCGATGACAAATGATTCCTTCAAACCTCTCCTTCCACTATAACAACGGTCGTACATCCATGCACGATGGTTGAGAAAATAGGCCATGTTTTGTGACAAGCCAAACAAACAAAATCATTGTCAAAACAGCAACACTCCATGCGACATAAGTAATAAACCTATTACTATTCAAGTCGAACATGGAAGGCAATTTGAACACTATTGTCATAGGCATTCAATAAGGGCATCCAAAGAGAAGTCCTCAGTATTGAAATGCCTTAGACATCCTAAGTGGTTGTGTATTAACTTTGGGGGAGACAACTATCTAACATTACTAAAGTTCTATTTTATAGATTACTTCCACATATACATATAAGGCTAAGTGTTTAAGGTACTTTTACCATTCTCATTCCATTGAGAATGTGTGTAGTACCATAAGATTTTAAATGACTACTTAACTTAATGAAGTTGTAGCCTAATAAATGAACATACAAAAAACCTTCATATACAATATATACTTCAACATACAACACATACATGAACATTCAGTATGACAGCACCAAAGGAAGCCAATTAATGTTGAATTCTAATCAAACAACAAAGAAAAATGCACATTGCAGCAGCAAAATGAAAGTAGAATGCACATTGGAGCAGCAAAATGTGGCTGGAAAATGGTGGTTTCAGGTTTAAAATTGAGTGTTCGAGTTTAACCAGTTTAAGGGACCCTTAAAACAACTTTATATCATCAATTGGAACATGTTTGAACACTGAAACAACTAAAAAACATTCTGCATCCGAAAATGAATGGTCCACTTCCAATTTTAAGCAAAATGTTTTAAATGGTGATTTTGCACATCGGTTGGTAATTGACCATAAGCAGTACATACAAGTTTTAAATGGTAAAATAAAATTGTCCCAATGTTCATAATACACAGAAGCAAGTGGATGCAGCCAATGACGGTGGCAGTTGTCAAATATGTAGAGTAAATGCACTAAAAACTGCACTAGAATGAGAAATGTGGCAAAAAAATTGGAACTACAGTGGCCAACTTGAAAAGCAATGATCTAAATGTTCAACTAACACTTCAAACAGGTCTATATGATCAAATTGAGCATGTGCACTCAGAGAAACAGTGAAGAAAACGTCCAGTTCAGAATATCACTTGTTGAGTTCAACTAACACATTAGGTGCTGTTTTTGATGAAGTAGAAACTGAAAGAGGACTTTTGAGCAGCTGCAACTCTGCTGTCCAGCAGCTGCAAAGCACATTCCAGCAGCCTCTTTAATCCAAATTTTTCTTAACTAGCATACTGTTTTTGAGTGATACATAGCAGCAGCCAAGGCTTGGAATTTACATAAGTATTATGCTTCATTTTGAGATATTTGTGGTCATTTTTCGTGCCACTATTATTCTGAGGTGTTTTGCAGTTTAAACAAGTCCTAATTGTTGTTTTTAAAACTGTTAGAACAGTCCATTTGAGGTCAGATACATTTATATGCAATTTAGTATGTCAAACCACCATATTTGAGCAATTTGTGGAACTTGCAAGGTGAATTTGAGATGCAGTTCTGTTTTGATCCAAAATTGAGTTTAAACAAGTATATTTGGATGATTTAAAACTGTTCAAAGGGTTAGTAAAGTGTCAGAATCACTTGTGCACAAAATCACTTCTTAAACCATCCATTTTTGGTCAATTTTGGGAAATAGAAGGGTAATTTTGAGCAGCAGTCTTGTTTTGTGTTAATTCAACGTTGAAACATGTTTAAAATCATCCAATAAAGTTGCTTAAGTGGTCAGATTTATTGCAGAGTTACTGTTGCATCATTTGAGTCACAAAACCACCAAATTCTAAGTACTTTTCTTGGTGCAGAGTTAAACATTAGGTAGTGTTTTTGATGAAGTAGAAATTGAAAGAGGACTTTTGAGAAGCTGCAACTCTGCTGTCCAGCAACTGCAAAGCACATTCCAGCAGCCTCTTTAATCCAGATTTTGCTCAACTAGCATATTGTTTTTGAGTGATACATAGCGGCAGCCAAGGCTTGGACTTTACATAAGTATTATGCTTCATTTTGAATTTGTTTGACCCTTAATATCATGGAACCTTTGTAGTTTAATTTCCATTTCTATTTTTGGGTTAAGTGATTTGGAAAAATACTCTTGAAGCAATTCCAAGATCACATTTGAACATTGAAAGGGGCTGTCTAGCAAGAAAAAATGTGAAAATTGGCAACTCCTATAGCCAATTTTTGAGTTATGGGTTCTTTTTGTAGTGTTAATACCTATTTCAAAATTGTTTGCATTGTTGTTTGGTCATTTGTTTCACTAAAACTCACTTTAGGGTGTCAGGTTGCTTATTTTCCTGCATAATGGGCTATATGGAGGGTCATTTTCTGATCTATGTTGTTATAGTACCAATTCCCAGCTTAAACAAATCTAATTTCATAATATAAAGTTGCTGGAATTGATTAATTGACCTTAGAGCAACTTATGTGCATTTTCACATCTCAAAAACCCATTCTGAGTTCATTTTTGGTATAAGTGGATGCTGTTAAGTCTGATTTTAATTTCACATTGCAAATACACTTGGTTGGATTGAGTAAAATCCTAGAATCAACAAAAACAATGTACAACAAGCTTCAAAGAATGAAATAAATGTGTCAAAAGGTTGTTTTTATACTGAATTTTCGTTTTTGCATTTGAATATCCGTTTTAATCATTGATCCATCATTGTTATCATATATGAATAATTTTTTAATGCTCAATTTCAGTTTTAGTTATTGATTTCTGGTTCTTACCCATCTTTTTAAACTTTTTTACAACTTAAAAGTTCAACATGATATCCCCTGCGTACCTTTGGATCACAAGGGAAGCTTATATGAAGTGGTAAATGACCAACAAAGGCTTGCACTGTGAAATACAATATGCTGAACTGAAGTTCTATCATACAATACAAATAATCTATTTGCCCTTTGTCCAAGTCAAAAATCTTCACCAATTACAAAGCCTGAGAAAGTGCCAAATGTTTTGATATAGAACAACAAATGATAATTGGGGGAGGAATTGGTAGTGACAGAGAAGGGGATAGGGGATTGTGGTCTCAGGCTTTTGGTTCTTAAATATAGATTGGGAGTGAAGGATATAATAAGTTGATAGATGTCAAAAGCCACCCAATACAACAGTTTATGTATTGAAGCTGCAACCTTTTTTTCTTCATTCTCTATCAAAAGTCACACGCACTTTGTTGTTTTTGGGACAATTTACAAATCATTAGATAGTGTTTTATTCCATTGTCTTTAACTAGATCTTCCATTGGTTCACTTGTTCCTCCAATAAGCCTCTCATGCTCATCAATTTCCCACTCCTTTTTCTCCATTTTCATGCTAATTAAACTCTCTTTCCTGGCTTCAGCAGGAGAGTTTGTCGTAGCCATGCTATCATATAGCAATTCATTTCACTCTCTCCTAGCATGTGGAATAAACCTCTCCTATTATATGCTCATTGTGTACTGTTATTCAGTTTTATGAGTTATTTTAGGTTTGGGTTTAGGGAAAAAGGGTGATTCCCATGAAGGAGTCTTTTAGATAGATCAATTAGCAGCAAACTAAAACAGCATCAATTGCAAACTTTACAATCATCAAAACAGACAATTCTATCATCATTGCTCATTCTTTTAGATAACATTATTTCCTATCAATGCTATCATCAAAACAAACAATTCATACATGCTCAAATTGCAAACTTTACAATCCAAATTCAATTATAATTCACTCTCCGTTCATAAGGCAATTAACAGAACACAATGAACATGGAAAACACAAGAGTATGAACTTTACCTACCTGGAAATGATGAACTGTTGGATACTTGAGTTCAGCCCTTTTGCAACCAACTTTAACCCGCTGTGTTGGAACCTTCCACACGTTCTATGACTCAGCCCTGATCAAAGCCCTAAACCTTGTAAAATAATAGACAAATTACTTTAGAAAAATGTAACACCAAGAAATATGGCACATTAAACACCCTGTTACCAAGAATAGGGGCTCATCACATTCAGTTTCAATCAGACACTTACTTACCTTGACGACATGGGAAGAAGCACAACACAAAATGTCCACCGCAGGGATTATCGACACTCTCCCTCGACGACAGCCTCCTCGACACCGGCGCAAAAGGTAGGAAGTCAGCCGTCAACCAAAACCCCTTAATCGAAGACTTAACCCCTAACGAAGATGATCGAAATGCACCGCTGAGCCTCGCGTCCTCCTCAGACCATCAAACCACCTCGAAGCAACCTCACCACCACCAATAGAAGAAGGAAGACAATGCTGATTGGCAGCAGAGGAGAAACTATTTTCTCGGAGTCAGCTGGATTGTGGAACGAAGAAAGAAAGTTTGCTCGAAGAAGTGAAATTGACAGAGGGAAAACCCAATTAGTATTTCATATACCGTGACGCTTACCGACGGGTCAAAGCCTTCGCTAAATCCTTCGGTATCTTAAATTTACCGACGGGCCAAAGCCTTCGCTAAATCCTTCGGTATCTTAAATTTACCGACGGTCCCAAAGCCTTCGATGAAAATCCTTCGGTAATCAGCACATTTCTGGTAGTGACCCTAACCACTTGGAAGTAAGAATGAACGTTGGTTGATTTTGGCTAAGTAAGAGAATTCCAATGGCGGAATGTCTCATGAAATTGGTAATGATTGGTAAAGTATGGATGTGGGAAAGACTCTGGCGTTGTCCTTGATCCTGATATTCCGTGGGGGCGCTTCCTCAAGTAGAGGGAGGCCGCTCATGCGTGGGAATGGCAGGAGGTCCGCGGTTATATGAGTAAATAACCGTTTGAGGACTAACCTCGGGTGGTAGCTGGGGAAAACAGTTACTACACCACACCGGGTGCTAGGGACGACCGAGCTACATGTTCATACAGTCCGGACAGTGTCTTATGGTCGGTCATGAGTACAAGAATGATATGTTGCATGATTGATTGGTTTGTATTGTATGTTTACTTGTATGATGAATTGATAAATTAAATTTACATAAGCTTACCCTTATCTGTTTTGCCCTGTATATGTTGTCGTTCGGTATCCAACCGTTCGGCTATTCTCTTCATTGCAATGATCATCCTTTTGGATGTGAGCAGAGGATACCTTCGAAGCTGCTTTGGAAGAAACTCTGGAGGACGCTGTGCAGGCCGAGGAACCCCTAGAGGCTGTACCCGAACGTTATGCAGGACCGTCCGGTCCTTAGTATAGTCGTTTTCTTTTTCTTGTACTTTGTTAAACGTTCAGTATAGGAACCTTTTTAATTTTTGTCTTTCGGCCTATGTATTGTATTCTAGACCGTTCGGTCTATTTTGTAAACATTGTGTATAATCCAATCGTTCGGTTTTAATTTCCAGTATATTCCATGCTGTATTGCTTATTCACTACTGTTCTCCTTTATTATTCTTGTTAACTCCTAAAAGTAAATTATGGCTTTGGTTATATTTATTGGGATGTTACATTACTCACAATTACTTCCCTTTCCAAACACTCGTAACACATTTTCCCTTCACATGGATATGCCTGAACAACTACATAGATAAACATTAGCTAAACACAGAAAGCCATTTCCAGATTTTATCCTAATAAACATTTTCTTAAGCAACTCACTTGCATAATTCTTATATAATGGGTGATAAAATCTTTGAATACAACACAAGTTTTACGCCGCATTATTATTAAATTATTCAAAAACAAGTCCAATACAAGTTTTCCTCGATTTATTTTTAATATCTTAGGCTTTGATTACATTTAGGGTAGAGTTGGAAAACAAAAAAAAAAATAGTAAAGGAAAGAGAGGTTGTTTTGATAAAAGGAAAATGATCCGAGAGTGTGAAGAAAGTAAATAGTATCATATGTAATTACTATGTAAAAAATAATGTAAATTAAAGTTAAAAGCAGAATGTAAAAACTCAATAAATAAAAAAATTATATATCATAGTGAAACTATATTTAAATAAGTTGTATTTATTATTTAAATTATTTTTTTATATTAATTATTATTTTATTTTTATTTTGTTATAATAATAGAATATAGTTATAAATATTAGTTATTATATATTATGTAACATCTCAAAATATAGTGTTAAACTATAAGAGAGTCCTCACATAATCAATAAAACTAGAACCGTTAACAAGACGAGAAATATAAAGTTATTACAATCATCAAAATAACCATAAAAGCAACAATACCAAACCAAAACTATATACATCCACACAGTCTAAAAGGACTAAAAATTTGGGTTGGTCCTAACTCCAGAGCATGCTCCATTGACACCTCATTATCCTCTATTCACATTCATCGGATGATCATAGCCAAGATTAAAGCACAAGCACATACAAAAGGGTAAGCTAGATACAAAACAATTCATATTAAACTTAAAGCATTTCATACATGAATCAGATATAACATAAATCAACCCAAACATCTTAACATGCAAAGACCTATACTGGACTATCCAGATTTAGAATGAATGTCAAGTTATTGCGAGTTGTGAACTTGAGATGGCCTCTACTGCTTTTCAAATTCATTGTCAATGGGTTTCACCGTACCACACTTACAAGATTAGTCTGTATCGCGTCTTAGGCCATACTAGAAGCACCTAGATTAAGACCTCCTGCTACTTTCACCACATGTGTCAATCTTCTCTACTTGAGAAGGAATGACCATTAAAGTGTCAGGATAACCCCAAGACTGAGTTCCCTACATTCAGACTAATATACTTGAAACCATCTAATAATAGGTTCCTCATTGGAACTCATTTCCATGAATTTCCATTCAATAAACAAATAAACATACCACTTCATATATCATCATAGAAGTCATAATAAACTATCACACATGATGCATCAAGGAGGATGCATAGGGGCAGATCCGTGAGATTGGAGGAAGCAACCAGCTCTGCTGCACCCAAAGAATCCATGGAACAGTAACGGAAAGCATTGTTCAGTGTTGAAGAAATTGTAGCAGAGAAGGCTCTCGGTTTTGGGCTGGATTATATGAGATGTTGGCAGCGGATTGAAGTAATTAGGATGAGGTGAAGTGGAAGTTGGCTTGAGGGAATGGTAGGCTATCTCAGGCGGCTTCCACAATGGAAGAAGATAGCAATGGAAGAGCAAGCAAGTAGAGAGGACTTTCGGATGAGAGGAAATTGCAAAGTGCAAAATTCATCTTCTATAAATTTCCAAAAGTGCAATACATGCTTATCCCAGGAGATTATATAGTTGAATCTCAAGTCAATGCAATGCAATGCATGTGAGGTAAGGAGATCCACAAAATACGGATCAAGTGCCACCTCACCCACATGTGCAAAGTGTGATGGCTTTCTAGAAGCCATATTATTCACATGGCTTATTACATAGGCGCATAAGTGGAATTAAAATAAGCTAATACTACCCCTTAGGCTACTATGCACACACACCCCTCCTTTGTAGAAATGACCATTTTACCCCTCTCCATGTTCTTGGGTTATCCTTTATTTGGTGGGCTTGGGCCCCGCGTATCATCCCCTCCCTCTTGGAAAGGATTTGTCCTCAAATCTGATGGTTCGCCTGAGGACTTATTGTTGTAATCTCCATGAAAGTTCCTCCTGGATCAAATATTAATCTGCAATAAGCATCAAACATATCTCTAATTAGTTTTATTTGACCCAATAAGATGTATAAAGAAATATGTTTAGAAGAAGGTTTCCTAACTTTGAAATTTTCAAGTTGATGACTAAAAAGAAACCTTACTCCATTTGAATATATATTTTTGTCTTGAATTAGTGATAACTTGGAAGATATCTCTAACTCAAGTCTTTGATTGCCATGTGTTAAAGATTGCAACTTTTGAAAAAGTTTAATGGCAAATTCTTGGAAAGGAAAGGTAGAATTAAAGCATTCAATAACAATTGGAATGTGAAAAGATAGGAAACCTCCCCTTAAAATTTTATGTTCTATTGTGAGAATAGGGGATGTTGCCATTTCTTTCTTCTTTTCTTCCATGTATTTCTTTTCAAGTTCTTCCTTCTCTTGCTTTTCCTTTCTTTCTTTCTCTCTTATTTTCTCTTCTTCTCTTCTCTCTTGTACTCTTCTCTCTCTTTCTTCTTCTTCTCTTCTCACTAGTTCTCTTCTCACTCTTTCTTCCTCTTCTTTTTTCTCTCTCTCTTTCTCTCTCTTTCTCTTTGTCTTTCTTCTTCTCGTTTTCGCTCTTTTTTTCTCTTTTTTCTCTCTATTCTTTCTTGTAATTGCCTATGTTCTCTCTCAAATCTCCTTTTACTTCCTTCATTCAAGAACTTCATGAGTTTTTCTCTAAACTCTATTTCCCTACTATTGAAGCCACTTAATTTTTCAGTGAATGACTTACCTTCTTTAATAAACTCTCTCATATGTTCTAAGTTACTTTGAATATTTGGAGGTACAAACTTTCTTCTCATGCATGATCTCAATTCATACCAATTTTCAATGGTGGATTTTCTACCTTTATGAACCCAATATTGCCTTTCATCCCACCACTCTAATGCATGTTTTTCTAATCTAGAGAGATATAAACTAAGAACTCGAGATTCACACTCTCTAGAAAGAACAATTGTACTATAAGACTCAAGTTCACTTTGCTTAAGAAGATCAGGATGCATTTGATTAATTTCTTTTTCCCAAACTAGGTATGTTAAAACATTTGTATTTTTACCAAAGAAGGGAATTTTTCTAGCTTTAGTACACAAATCATCTTTAATGTATGAACTAGACATCCTAGATGAATAAAAAGACATTTCTAAAAGTTGTCTTGTGTTGCAACTACTTAGATTTCACCCAAAAACAATTTCCAGGTAAGGGAGGTGAATCGCTAGGATTACTTAAGTACCAAGCCTTGTCCTTGCCAAAATTGTTCTAGGTTACTTACTTAGTTGTTGTTACCTGCAAGATTACTTTCAAAATCACAAAAGAAGACTCAAAAGCAAATCAAAAACAAAGGAAAACAACAAGTTGGGACTCTAAAATTCGGACTCTAGGCGTGCTCCTAGTCCTTGAATGAAAACAATGAAACTTGAAAGTAAAGATGGAAAAGTAAAGGTGAGGTCTCCTATGGTGAGGCTTAGACTTTGGATCTAAGACACACTCACCGACTACCCAATTTTAGGTTGTGAGACTTCTTTGAGTCTAGTTACAAATGAGGGAAGAGCACTTGTGAACTCTAGCACCTCACTTGCTTGGATTTGGAACTTACAACCAAAAAACCAATGAAATTTACAAAGAACTTGGTAAATTGCAGAAGAAATGAAACTTGGCTAATGAGATGATGTGTGCAGCTTTGGCTTCTCAAAACAAAGATTGAACTATGCTCAATCCACACAATTCCTCACAGCTGCAAGGTGATCACTCAAGGATGAAATTCTGCAGCAAAATGCGTATCTACTGGTTGCTAGTTTTTATGCACAGCTGCAGCAGATTTTGGGTGCAGAATGGTTACAGATTCACTCTCCAAATAGCCATCTTCTTGCTTTTGTTCCTCATCATTGAACCTTCTTTGATGCTTCCAATTGTGATAAACCTTCTGAGGTACAAACCACCTTTCCAACAAGCCAATTAGTCACTGGAATGTCACCACAATTACTATAATTTTTGCAACCAATGGACAACAACACCAGGAATTTTTACAAACAGTTGGTGTGCAGAGTGTTTTAAATTCGGAAAACAAGCAATTAAAGGGTGATCAAACACTGTGGCACCTCAAATGGAACCTAAGATTAGCTCTAGAACAGATTTAAAACACAAGAAAAGACTTTAAATCAGAATCACACACGAATTGGCTATGCATTGAAAATTGACAAAACTGTTTGATGAAATGCCTGAATGAGTTGCACCAGATTTCTGCACCAGATTTTTAACAGCAACAATACTATACACTTCAAACTTTCGAAACTGATGATGCAATGGTCCTGAGTGCCTTTTAACGTATGTAATATCTCTTTTGAATTGTTATCTTGCTATTTTAAATGGACCATGGCTTTTACTGCATCTAAACGTGATGAATCAAGCAAAGTAATGCAGTGCAGAAATTGACAAAAACCAGCACAGTTTCTCGGCAGAGTCAATTTTCAATGCAGGAAAATATACCAAATGAATAGTATTGCGCCTAGTTATTTTCCAATGATTCAAACATGTTTTGATGATGATTTATGACTTGTTGGAACTAATTGGATGCATCAAAACTATATAAAACAGAAAGTCACTACTGCAGTACCAGAATTCAGCTAAATTTAACAACTAGCATGGTCAAATTTTGATTCAAAAGCAATTCTGATTTGAAAACAGCAAAGAGGAGTTAGAAATGGTATTTGAAAGTTGCACAAATGCAGAAATTCAGTGTTGAGAATAGTTAGCAATGATCTAATACCAACCACACACAATTATGCAGAATTTTCAATGACAACTATGCATCTCGGCCAAATGATGCTTGAACACTCTTGCCACATGAAAATCTATTTGGAATCAACTCATTTTATCTTCCAAATGGTTCAGACAATGGATCAATCAACTGCTGCTCAATAGAACAATAAATGACCATATGAACAGTGGCAAATGAAGCAAAATTTTCAGAATTAAAATGCTGTAACATATTTGAGAAAAACAGCACAGATTTGAGTTTGAGTGGTAGATCTAAACACCTGAGATCATTTCTGAAGTATTCATTGCTCTTAATTGGTGTAGCCACATTCAAACAACTCAAAACTTTGGGGAAACTTGGTTGAAAACCAGATTTGATGACAAAATCAGCAAAGGAACTAACATGACTTAGACAAAACCAGAAATGATGTTTAAATTGCAAAATAGACTCAATCAATTAAGAACAGCCGAATAAGATGAAGGAAAACTCAAGCAAAGACAGCTAGTAGCCAATGAAATTAAGAGTAGATCCTAAACACAGCAATGATTGATGAAAAACAGTGCAGAATTTTCAAAAAACATCAAGAACAACCAGGAAATTTTGACAGCAAAGAAATGGAAGAAATCAAGACTTATCTCACAGTTCTAACTTGAACCTAGGCTCATGATACCACTTGATGCATCAAGGAGGATGCATAGGGGCAGATCCGTGAGATTGGAGGAAGCAACCAGCTCTGCTGCACCCAAAGAATCCATGGAACAGTAACGGAAAGCATTGTTCAGTGTTGAAGAAATTGTAGCAGAGAAGGCTCTCGGTTTTGGGCTGGATTATATGAGATGTTGGCAGCGGATTGAAGTAATTAGGATGAGGTGAAGTGGAAGTTGGCTTGAGGGAATGGTAGGCTATCTCAGGCGGCTTCCACAATGGAAGAAGATAGCAATGGAAGAGCAAGCAAGTAGAGAGGACTTTCGGATGAGAGGAAATTGCAAAGTGCAAAATTCATCTTCTATAAATTTCCAAAAGTGCAATACATGCTTATCCTAGGAGATTATATAGCTGAATCTCAAGTCAATTTAATGCAATGCATGTGAGGTAAGGAGATCCACAAAATACGGATCAAGTGCCACCTCACCCACATGTGCAAAGTGTGATGGCTTTCTAGAAGCCATATTATTCACGTGGCTTATTACATAGGCGCATAAGTGGAATTAAAATAAGCTAATACTACCCCTTAGGCTACTATGCACACACCCCTCCTTTGTAGAAATGACCATTTTACCCCTCTCCATGTTCTTGGGTTATCCTTTATTTGGTGGGCTTGGGCCCCGCGTATCAACACATGCATCAAAGAACCCAAAACAATGCATCAGAAAACACAAGACAACCTAAAAACTAAAAACCCAAAAACTGGCTAAGGGGTGCTCAACCCCCAAAAAGAGGTGCTCAAGCACCAGCTCTCTAGAAATAAGGTCGCCAAGAGGGCTCAGGGGCACTTGAGAAAGTTCTTCTCGTAAAAAGGGCGCCCAAGGGCGCTTGGGCATGATGCTCTTGGCAATTATGGCACTCAGGGGACGCTTAGGAGGTGTTAGCATTGCACCAAGTTCTAAAACACTTATATTTTGACTTTGGTTACCCTCTACACAAGTTTGAATTGTTCCTACAACCTCTTAGGCACTGAGATACATCTGAAACAGACTTGGAAAAATGTTTCCTCGCACTAGTACATATCTCACAGTTTCACCTATTAACCCCCCTTAGCCTTAAAACCTAATTATTTGATCATTCACCACTCTAAATAACTTTGCAACCAAATATAACCATCCAATTAACTTTATAACATGTAATTCATAGCAACAACGTCATCACAAATTTAATCACAATTAGAATAGATCATCAAATTAACTAAAGGTACTTAATTACCTAAATTAGCATAACAAAGTTTTGAAATTCTAACTTAATCAATTTGACAAACATACAAGCATCAAACTCATTTAACCAACACCAATTAAAAGTAGACATCTAGCTTCCTTTACCTTATACCAAAACGAAGCTCTAAAAACATCGATCCCTTCCTTAGAGTTTAAAGAACTCTAAAAATGCCTACAAAACACCGAATTGAAAATGGAATGAGTCCTTTGGACCTCAGATTATAAGAGAATTTGGAAGAGAAACAAAAGGATGCATGCAACAAAGAATCTATTTCAAATTAGAAACAAAAGAGAAAAAGGAGCTCAAACTTATTTGCTCTATTCTAGAAATTGATCGGATAGATGTGGAAATTAATCTTTCATGATCTCCTAAGAGCTTCCTCATCGTCAAACGTATGATTAAGGAGTTAGAATCTTTAGAGAGAAGTGAGGGAAAATTAAGAGAAAGAGTTGTAGATAGATTATTGGTATTTTAAGTAATGAGACGAATTTAAGAAATTTTATTTATTTTATTAAATTGTTTTAACTTTAAAATATTTAGTCTCATTATTTTAAAACACCTATCAACTCTAATACTCTATTTTATAGATTCTTACATATTACATAATGTAAGAATAGAAAGGCCTTATATCTCAAGCCAATAGGGGGGTGAATTGGATTAACCCTTTTTGAAAATATTTTTGAAATATTTATGAGTTCTTGACTTCTTGAAATCAATAATCAAAGAATAATAAATCAATCAAAGATAAAGAGAAGAAGAGAAAGATCAGCACACAAACAATCTATATTGGTTCTGCTATCACAAGCCTACATCCAGTTCTCCTTCAACAACCTTAGTTGAAGGGAATTCACTATAATGATTGAGTATACAAGAATATAGAGACAACCCTCTCAATGAACTCCTCTCACCACTCAAAATCAAAATAGCAACACAAGAGATGAACACCCTCAATCTCTTACAAATACAAAGAGAAATCCCAGTTCTTAAACCTGGCTATCCCCGCATAGGTACACAATATAGATTGTTTGAGAAAACCTGATCTTGAACACACTCTTCAAAGTGCAGAATTAATAAGAACTAATGTAGTCCAATTACCTTGAATGAATCCTTGTAGTTTGATCACCAAAAAGCCTTTGATTCCTCCAAGAACGTGTCTTTGAGAGCACTTGTACACAAACTCAGAAGATTTGTCAGAATTTGAAAATGTTAACGTTATGGAAACAAGTCTCAAGTTATATATATATATATATATATATATATATATATATATATATATATATATATATATATATATATATATATATATATATATATATGTATATGATTTTCCAAATCATGTCGCAGTATAATCGACTATGTTATTTATGTAATCTATTATGTTTTCCTTTGTTTTAACATATTATCCTATGTGTGTAATTGATTATTTAAACACTTAAGCCTATTATTGCTTCATTTAACAGTCTTAACAGGTTGGGCTATTTATGTAATGGATTAGACTATTCTTTCTGTTTTAATCAGTTATCAAACTTATGTAATTGATTATTTCAACACTTAACCATATTAGTCATCCTTTTGTCATCCTTAACAGATTATCTCACTTATATAATAGATTATGACTTTCTCTTTGTTTTAATTGATTATGTACCCTGTATAATTGATTATAATAGAACAGTTTGCCCCTGTTAGCTTCCTAGGTGATCTGGTTAAATCTAACAAATTATATATTTTATTTAATCGAATATTTATACCAGAAATGAGATTTTTCATCTATTTTGAACTTGAACTATTCAACATTAATGGATTCAATCATCTAACGCACACATGTTAAAGATATAAATAATTATTACGTCACTTTGTTGTCCAAAAAACTATTATTAGTCTTTTAACCATTCATCATCAAAAACAAAGATATTAAGAGACAAAGCTTCTCCTATCAACACATATCAATTTAAAAATTTATATAACCAAATTAAGTTTTATTTTATTTTTTTCTTACAAAATTAATTATTAAAAATTAAAATAAATTATTTTGTAAAATATTGAAATAAAAATTATTTTATTTAATATTATATATTTTAATTATTTATTATATTCTAATTTTAAGGCAAATATTTTATTGAGTTTATTTAAACATAATTTATCATAATCAATCGATTATGAATAATTTAAAAAAAAATTATGGCGCAATACAAAGGAAGTCAAAAATAAAATTTATCTTGCTTTTTATACTTTTATATTTTTATTTTCAGACTTTCTTTGTGCTTTTATCCTCCCAGGTTTTCATTTCCATCCTTAGACAAATAACAACAAATATCATTTGTTAAGAAAAAATCTTAATTTAAAGAAATTATAATTTCTCATTGAAGCTATATAAATAATATTATTATCATACTTAATAAATACTTTTATTTCAATGTTAAAATAATGCTATAAAATTATTTTTTATTTAAATATTTTCTTCTTCTTTCTCTTTAAGCTTTCACATGTTATATGTGACGAATTCAAAAACCTCTGTGAATTAAAAAACAATTTATCAATATTTTATGTTTTGGATGTAGGTCTCGAAATAGAACTCGAACCGACTGACCAGACCGATCAATCCTCTTTCACGCATGAACGGGAGCGACCTGCATGTTAGCACTCCGACGATCAAGTCAGCAAGGTCATTGTATTATTCAAGGTGAAAGTAATTAGATCAAAAGTGATTTACCTGGCCAACTATTTCTGTATTTATAGGCCTAGATCATAACTCTGGACTGTGAACTATCCGCAACCGTCGACCCATAATCCCTGATATTTCGCCCACTAAATGTAACTGTCACACGTGTCTCCGAGATTATCACCCCACACTCTGCCTGTTGCTACATACTGTGTGGTTTATGGCATCCCCGCTAGGTATCCCTCACCCTCCGATCAGTTTCTCTCTCTATCCGATCATCCCTTCCACCTCACCGATCCCTATACACTACATAAGCCCCCCAAGCCCCAAGCCATGAAAATGGCGAAGGGGTTTAAGTAAAAATGAAAAGAGAAACATGGCTACTTGTAAGCCCTACGATCGACTGTGTAACTGACGGCTCTGATGTGTGTAACACGAAATCTGAAGAGACCGTTAATGCCAGCCCTCAAATTGGTCAAGAATAACGGTGGAGATTGCACCTTGAAACCGTTTTTTGCGGCTATAAATAGGAGTGAGCCCCCTCCTCATTCGCAACTGTTGGGCATTTAGGGCATCCATTAACCGATCATCCACACCTGCAACCCGGTCTTCACTTGCCAGGTAATGTCTCATTCTCCTAACTCCTCCGTTGGGTCTAGGGACGAGGGTAGAGGGTACGATGACGATGGGGTAGCGTCGCCATCCTCGTCCCGTACGCCACCTGCTAGTTCGTCCTCCTCCTCCGGTATAGCGTTTAATTATGATAACTCGCGTACCTGGTCGTCTATGGCTCCCCCCCCCCCGTTGTGCAGGGATATGATTGGGCTCGAGGTTAAAAATTATAGTCCTTACTTTACTTCCACCGCCACCATTAGGCATTTGTTAGAAAATGTGAGAATTTTGGCTGAACTTGACGAGGTTGATGACTGTACATTCGTAGTATGTTGTCCTAATGAACGGGCCTGCCACGGTCGAGAGGGGTATGAAGCGGATTTCTTTTATGTATATACTACCTTGTTTCGCGATTTAGGTTTTAGACTTCCCTTCTCCGAATTCCAAATGGTGGTCCTCAGAAAATTGAATATTTGTCCAACCCAATTACACCCGAACGGGTGGGCATACATGCAGGCCTTTAATGTGTTCTGCACGGGTTTGCAGCTGACCCCTACTCCCACGTCATTTCTGTACTTCTTTCGTGCCCTGCCTCATCCTAACCGGTCCTGGATTTCCCTAATCCCCGTGAAAGACAAACAATTGTTTACGTCCTTCAACTCCTCCTATAAGGAATTTAAATCCAACTTTTGCAAAGTAGCTATAAGACCTCTCAGACGGCCAAAATACTTTTTTGATGATGCTCGTCCAAAATTTCCATTATATTGGACCGAACACCCGAACCAAGTGGACTCGTGGCCAGAAGCTAAAATGACCAGCAACGAGCTAGATGTAGTAGCTCAGATTGATCAATTGCCTCGAAAGACACTGTCCCGCCAGTTGATTGACCTGCTCGGGACTGACACTCTTAGAGAAAGAGTGTTGGGTAAGAACCATTTTTTCTTGATACATTGTTTAATCAGTATTGACCCTTCTAAATTTTCTCTTGTGTTACAGAATATTTCGGAGGTATGGAAAAGCATCAGGCTTTCCTAAAAATGATGGCTCGGAAGAAGAATCTTAGCGAAGGCGATGGGGTGGGGTCATCTGCCGCCCAGCTAACCGGTGGATCGGGTGATATTCTGGTCCACACCGTAAATCCTGCTTTGAAGTTGACCGACACAACCATTCCTACTGTCGACACCAAGCCTAAGGGAGTTGATACAGTGAAGGGTAAGACGAAAAGAAAATCTGCCCAAGAAAAAACCCCTTCACCTACCAAGAAGAGAAAAACGAACTCCCCGTTGCTGACGAGCGTGCTAGATCCGAACGTCCACGTTTCTGACCGCCTGCAATTCAACCTGAACGCTGAAGAGAAAAAACCCTTTAAAAGGATGACTCTCGTCGAATCGTTGAATATGGCTATGAGTTGATCGCTCGGGCGAGCGTTTGTCTGAACTATATTGCTGGCACCACGATGCCCCTGGTGTTTGTCGAACTGGAGAATGCTCAGAAGGAACTTAAAGAAATGAAGGAGCAGAACACCACCCTGACCACCCGTGTTGAGGAACTTATCAAGACGGCTGAGGATGATCGGGTGGATGCTAACAACAAATTGAACGAGGCTCAGAGCAAAATATCTTCCATTCAACAATCAGTAGACAATCTGCAACTTAGCCTGCTGAAGATGACATCGCAACGTGATAAAGCAGCTAAAGAAAGGGATGCGATGGAGACCGAACGGGATAAGCTGGCCGTTGAGAACGCCTCCCTGAGAGATGAGATCTGCTTAGAGCGCCAACTGGGCTTCGATCAGGGAATTGCCCAATGCCACCACTTCTTCCAAACACCCCTCACCCATCCCGACTTCGATATTATGAAAGTTTATGTGGATGGGAATCTGGTGGATCTATCCACCCAACTTGCTCCTGCTCCCGACCCTCCGGAAAACGCCATCGGTACTGAAGGGGGTTTGATCAATGCTCCAACCTTCCCCTGGCCACCCCTCGGCATGAAGTGTTAAGTTTTATCATTTAAGTTGTTGAATACTATGTATAAACTCCGGTTTCAATTTATGCATCCTTTACCTTTCGGGCAATGTATAAACTTTAAACTTTAAAATTCGTGTGCGTTTGCTAGCTGGATGTTTGTATTTGCTTACCGAACGGGTGTTTGTGGTTAACTGTATAACCGTACTTTTATGATCTTTGCCTGCCTTATGCGTTTGCTAATTGGATGTTTGTATCTGCTTACCGAACGTATGTTTGTGGTTAACTGTATAATCGCACTTTTATGATCTTTGCCTGCCTTATGCGCTCGGTAGTTAATCGTTATTCACCCTTATGCGTCGTTCGGTAGTTAATTTTTATTCACCCTTATGCTTCGTTCAGTAGTCAATCATCAGACTGCCATGTTTAAGTGAATTATATGACTTTATCCACCCTTATGCACCATTCGGTAGTCAGTTGTCAGACTGCCACATTTGAGTCAATTATATAACTTTAGCCACCCTTATGCACCGTTCGGTAGTCAGTCGTTAGACTGCCACGTTTGAGTCAATTATATGACTTTAGCCACCCTTATGCACCATTCGGTAGTCAGTCGTCAGACTGCCACGTTTGAGTCAATTATATGACTTTAGCCACCCTTATGCACTGTTCGGTAGTCAGTCGTTAGACTGCCACGTTTGAGTCAATTATATGACTTTAGCCACCCTTATGCACCATTCGGTAGTCAGTCGTCAGACTGCCACGTTTGAGTCAATTATATGACTTTAGCCACCCTTATGCACCGTTCGGTAGTCGGTCATTAGACTTCCCCGTTTGAGTCAATTATATGACTTTAGCCACCCTTATGCACCGTTCGGTAGTCAGTCATTAGACTGTCCCGTTTGAGTCAATTATATGACTTTAGCCACCCTTATGCGCTATTCGATGGAAATGTAATTATACAAGCCGAAAGTATTTATTTATGAATCATGCAAACACATAAAATTTGTACAACGTTCAACTAAAATAAAACTTTAAATGCGAGATATTCCAAGTGTTGGGAATGATCCTCCCGTCCAAAGATTCAAGACGATATGCTCCGTTGTGTAAATTTTCCTTGATTTTGAACGGTCCCTCCCAGTTAGCGGCAAACTTTCCATGAGCAGTGTTCTTGCGTGCATCGGCCGTTCGTCGCCACATCAAATCTCCCTCCAGAAATTGTCTCGGCTTAACCTTAGTGTTATATCGCCTGGCTATTAATCTTTTTTGTGCCTCCACCCAAACGGTTGCCATCTCCCTTCTTTTTGACAGGACATCCAGGTCACTTCTTAATGACTCCTCATTCTAGTACATGTCGTCAATCTGTCTCCTTAGCACATCGCCACCTACCTCCACAGGTAACATAGCATCCGTTCCATACTTGAGGTTGAACGGTGATTCCCCTGTTGCGCTGTGAGGGGAGCATCGGTATCCCCACAACACCTGTTGAAGTTCGTCAACCCACACTCCCTTTGCTTCACCTAACTTTTTCTTGAGTTCCTGAAGTATGATTTTGTTCATGGCTTCAGCCTGCCCGTTCGTCTGAGGGTGCTCTACTGAACTTGTCAATGGGGTGATCCCTAACTCTTTTAAAATGCGACGAGTTTCTTATCCACGAACTGACGTCCGTTGTCTGTGATGATGAACTTGGGAATGCCGAACCTACAAATTAATTTCCATACGAACTTATGAACCTGTGCTGCAGTTATCCGGGCTAAGGGTTCGGCTTCCACCTACTTGGTGAAATAATCAACTGCCACCAAAAGGAACTTCAGCTGCGCGCGACCGGTCGGGAATGGTCCTACAATGTCCATTTTCCACTGAGCGAACGGCCAAGGGGACACTATCCCGAATAGCTCCGTAGCCGGTTCGTGAATAATGTTGTCGAACCTTTGACAGGCTAAGCACTTTTGAACAAAATTTTGACAGTCCTTCTCCATCGTCATCCAATAGAACCTAGCCCTTAACGCTCGGGCTCTAAGCGACCGACCGCCCTCATGCCTACCACATATCCCCTCATGCAGCTCTCTCATAATATACTCTGATTCCTCCTTTGATAAGCACTTTAACATCGGTGTCACATATCCTCTACGGTATAACTCTTTTCCTATCACGATATATAGGGCAATTTGCTTGGCTTCTTCAGGACGAAGAGTGGTACCCTCATCTTGTTTTTTAATGAGGAGCATAATCTCCCTTCTCCAATCATCTCGTTCGGTCATGCAGCTAACATGTAAGCATTCAATGGCTGGTTTGAATAAAACCTGCCGGATTACAGAAGTCAACTGCCCCTTCTCCTTGCCGATCGCCAATTTGGACAATCTGTCCGCCTTGACATTTTCTCCTCTCGGGATGTACTTCAGCTCCGTAGACTTAAACCGAGCCATTAACTGTGCTACCTTGTGATAATACTGCAGTAATTGGTCATCCTTAACCTGGAACGTTCCATTCATGTGTCCCTCTACCAACTGTGAATTCGTTCTACACTTCAGGGATTCTATCCCCAGATTTATTGCCAACTCTAGTCCGGCTATCAGAGCTTCGTATTCTGCCTGATTGTTGCTAACTTTGAACCGGAAAAATCAAAGCTTGCTCCACCATTACACCGTTCGGCCCCTCCAGGACGACCCCTGCTCCTCCACCCTGTCGACCGGACGATCCGTCCACAAATAGCGTCCACTGTTGATGCTCCCGATCCTCTTGGGGCAATTCTGCCACAAAATCCGCCAGGTGCTGGCCTTTGACCGACCCTCTAGGCTCATATTTCAACCCGAATTCAGAGAGCTCTACAGACCACCCGATCATTCTTCCCGCTAGGTCGGGCTTCCTCGGTATCTTAGAGATGGGAAAATCTGTTCGGACTGTCACCTGGTGTCCTTGCAAGTATGGTCTCAACCTTCGCGTGGCGCTCAGTAAAGCCAATACCACTTTCTCCAAAACGTTGATACCTTGTTTCCGCCTCCTTCAAACTTCGGCTAACGAAGTATATTGGTCTAAATTCGGGGGCTTCCTGCACTAGAGCTGCGCTAACGGCTTCTTCACCGACCGCCAAGAACAATTGCAATTCGTATCCATAGTATGGGCGTCTCATTACCGGTGGGTTTGATAAGATACCCTTCACCTCCGCAAGCGCTGCCTCGTACTGTTCATTTCAACCGTTTTGCACCCCCTTTCTCATAATTGCCAAGATCGGCTTAATGCGTTGAGCCAACTTGGGTATGAACCGGGACAAGGATGTTAACCGTCCCACCAGCCTCTGTACCTTCTTCAAACTGCTTGGACTTCTCATCTCGAGGATCGCCTTACACTTATCAGGGTTAGCTTCAATCCCTCATGAAGTCAGCATGAATCCCAAGAACTTTCCCGCTGACACCCCAAACGTACATTTCAGGGGGTTAAGTCTCATTCCAAATTTTCTCACCTAACCAAGGACCTCCTCTAAGTTCTCGATGTGTTCCTCCACCGTTCGGCTGCGTATTACCATGTCATCCACATATACCTCCATGCACCGCCCGATCTGTTCCTGGAACACTTTATCCATTCATTGTTGGTAAGTTGCTCCTGCATTCTTCAGACCGAAAGGCATCACATCATAACAGTAGTTAGATCGTTCGGTGATGAATGTTGTTTTTTCACTGTCTGGCTGGTACATCGGGATTTGGTTGTACCCCGAATACGCATCCAAAAAGCTTAATATCTCATACCCTGACACCCCATCCACCAGGTCGTCTATGCTTGGGAGAGGATACGTGTCTTTCGGACACGCTTTGTTCAGATCGGTGAAGTCTGTGCACATTCTCCACTTCCCATTTGATTTTTTCACCATTACCACGTTGGACAACCACGTGGTGTATTTTACCTCCCGAATGAAGCCTGCTTCCAGTAGCTTCCCAACCTCTTCATCCACTGCTCTTCTCTTTTCTTCGCCTAATCTTCTCTTATTTTGGGCTACCGGTCGGGCGTCCGGGAACAATGACAACTTATGGGATATGACGTCCGGATGAATGCGAGACATATTCGTCGCTGTCCATGCAAATAAGTCTTTATTCTTCAATAAAACGCCCCCTATGGCCTCAACCTGGTCCTCAGTCAAATGGCTTCCCAACATGGTGGACTGACCTTCCCCTTCTCCAATGCCGAATGCCTGCACCCCTCCCATCGGTTCTACTCGTTCCTCTAGAGGGGACCTTGGATCCAACTTCATCATAGGCACCTCGGATTTACTGTGTTATAACTCTGATGCCCTTGGCTTCAGCCTTAATCCTGCTGTGTAGCATTCTCGAGCCATCTTTTGGTTTGCCCGAACGGTATGCACTTCGCCATCATCCGTTGGGTATTTCAACATTAGGTGCGGGTTGAAACAATGGCTCCGAAGACATTCAAGCATGGCCTTCCTAAAAGAACGTTGTAGGAAGTTTCCGCTTCTACCAACAAAAAATGAACTTTAATCTCCCTGGCCCCTTTGTCTGTTCCTAGACTTGTTCTCAGATCTACATACCCCCTGTTGTCCACCCTTTCTCCTGCAAACCCCATAATCTGCTCGTTAAAAGGCATGATGACGTCTTCTGAAATCTCCATGCGTTTAAACGTCTTCCAATATAATATGTTGGCCGAACTTCCCTGATCTATCAGGACCTTTCCCACCTGATACCGAGCGATCATAGCCGTTATGACCATCGAACCGTCTTGGTCCAAATCTGGTGCATGGAAGTCTTTATCAGAAAAGGTAATTGCGAGCATAGTCCTTTTTGGCTCTCCCGTTCGGCTAATACTGTGCAAACTTCTCAAATGTCTCTTCCGGGCGGCCGAGGTCGAGCCACCCCCCGCAAATCCTCCTGAAATAGTATTGATAATGCCCCTTACCGTTCGGTCTGGGCTTCTGCTCCTGCTCCGGTCACGCCTTTGACGGTGATTTCCCCTAGGCGGGTCGTTCCTCGAACTGGGTCCTCCCGTCCTACTCGAAGAGGGCTCCCTTTGTCGTTGTACGAATCTCTGTAGATGTCCTGCCTGAACGAGAGTTTCCAGCTTGTCCTTCAGCGTGACACAATCTTCTGTTGTATGCCCTCTGTTTTGATGGTATCGACAATACTTGTTTTCGTCGGCACCTGGCGGGGTCGATGCTTGGGCTACAGTTATCAAGTCAGCTCTTAAAGCTTCCTCCAACACTCGAGCCCGAGGGGCGTTTAAAGGTGTGTGATGCACGTATTGCGGCACCCTGATTTGGTCTCCCCGCCTACGTTCCATCCTTCGATCGCCCTTCCCGAACGTCTGTCGGGTACTCTGATCTCTGCTCGTCCTCATCGGTGGCTCTCCCTCCTCTCTTCCTCTCTGGTGAGCTCGTCCTTCCTCAACCCGAATAAAGCTTGCCAGCCTGTCCTGTAGCTCCTCCATACTCTGAGGCTCTTCAGCATGTAAATAATCGAAAAATGGTCCCAGTCGTAACGCCGCTGTCAATGCACCCACTATCAATCTCTGGTCAACATTTCTCACTTGTCTGGCGGTTCGGTTGAACCGATCCATAAACGTTCTGAGAGGCTCATCTTTTCCTTGCCTCATTCTCACTAGCGTAGTATACGTCACCCCCGGGGTCTTGTTTGAGGCATACTGTTGGCTGAACATCTGCCGCAACGTAGTAAAATTGTCAATGGTTGTCGGCAATAGTGAATATAACCAGTCTAGGGCTTCCTCTTTTAGTGATAAGGAGAAAACCCGACACCACAGTAACTCATCCGCCGAATACATAGCCATGGCGTCCACGAATGACCGAAGATGCTTAATTGGGTCAGACGAACCCCCATACTTGTCCAATGGGGGTAACATCTTGTTTTCTGGTATAACTGCCCTCATAACCTGGGGTGTAAAAGGATGGAGTCCCTCGGCTTGGTCGTAATTTTGCCCCTCCTGCTCGTTCTGTCTCTCTCCATCGTTATGGACCACCTCTCGCTCGTTCTATCTCTCCCCATCATTATGGATCACTTCATCAAAATTTTCCAACTCCCCCCGTCTTCCTCGTCCTCTACCTCGACCTCTTCCCCTCTCCCCTCGCCCTCTTCCTCTACCGTTCGCTCTGCCCCCTCTCCTATCGGCTACAGGATTTCGATCTCCTCTCTCCCCCACCCCCGGTATGGGCGAAGGATCCCCTGCATCACTTTCCGAATTTATCGTTTCAACATTCACCGATTGGATGGAAGGTCTAGCGTCCTCGTTGGCTCGCTCTACTCGTTCGGCTCTCATGGCCGCCATCTCTACTCGCATCTCCTGCATCTGTCGCTGCATTTCCTGTATAAGCTGCAAAGGTACCTCTCTTGCCATTGTGATCGCGTTCGGGTTACAATTGTATCTTCGGGCCCCATGGTGGGCGCCAAAATGTTTTGGATGTAGGTCCCAAGATAGAACTCGAACCGACTGACCAGACCGATCAATCCTCCTTCACGCCTGAGTGGGAGCGACTTGCACGTTAGCACTCCAACGATCAAGTCAGCAAGGTCACTGTATTATTCAAGGTGAAAGTAATTAGATCAAAAGTGATTTACCTAGCCAACTATTTCTGTATTTATAGGCCTAGATCATAACTCTGGGCTGCGAACTATCCGCAACCGTCGACCCATAATCCCTGATATTTTGCCCACTAAATGTAACTGTCACACGTGTCTCCGAGATTATCGCCCCACACTCTGCCTGTTGCTACATACTGTGTGGTTTATGGCATCCCCGCTAGGTATTCCTCACCCTCCGATCAATTTTTCTCTCTACCCGATCAGTCTCTCTCTCTACCCGACCAGTTTCTCTCTCTATCCGATCATCCCTTCCACCTCACCATCCCTATATATATATATATATATATATATATATATATATATATATATATATATATATATATATATATATATATATATATATATATATATATATATATATATATATAATATTCTCATTTTCAACCTTTCATCTGATTTTACATTAACAACTGTATATTGGGGCATATTGATTATCCCTAAACAATAATCTTTCTTTTATGAGATGTGTCTCTAACTATTCTTTCTCTTTTTATTAATATACTAAAAACAAAGACTAAAGGTAATAGAAAAGTAAAATAATTGTGCATGTTTCCAAACTCACTATCTATTTTTCTTTATTCTCTTCTATTATTATGAATACGTAAGATAATTATAGTATTCAAAATATTGTATTTTAAAAATATAATTGAGTGTAAAAAATGAATATAAAGTATACATAACAAATAAGAAAATTTATACGTTATAATTTATTATTCTTTTAATTTTAATAATTAATTATATTTTGTAAATTTGTTTTTTGGCTTAACATTTATGGAAAATGAAGATAAATACATCCTTTTTTTATTTTAATTTTTTTCCATAAAAAGAATAAAGTAAAAAACAATTTGTTTAAACATAGATTGAAAATGATGATTGTAAGATATTATGCGTAGTTATACAAGTCATACATTTTAAAGGTGAAAAAATAAATCACAGTCAATTAAAATAATTGTATTCATTATTACATTCTTACAAATTATGATTCTTATTTTAATAACATATCTAATTTTTTTATGATAAGAAAGAGAATAATTATTTTACATACATACATTTTAAGAGAGATATAGTATTTTGACACGAGAAACTATTAATCTAATGAGTTGTTAATATACAATAAATGAAAGATTAAGATCGAGAACAATGCATTTAAATTGATCTGATAAGATGTTTTTTTAATATATTTTATTAATTAAGAAAAAATGAAGACAAAATTTGTATTTAAATAAACTAAATTTAATTAATGATGAATTAAAGTGTATTTAGATGAATAATTTTTTTTTTATAGAAATTAACTTTCCAATGTAGTTATCTCATTGCCACGCTGGCACTCCCAATCATGCATCATATTGCCATCATCGCAACATTGCTGTGGCAGCTATATCATTCCCTTTTCTTGTTATACTATCGCTCCTCCAACCAATGCCATCACGCCACGTCATCTTCGCTACTAACGCGCGTCAGCTCAGACCACTCTGTTCCCCCGAAACTTCGATAACTTCCATAACGATTTTACCAACATTGCCACCTTACATTAGCAAACACAAAAACACCAAACCACGCTGTTTTCTTTCACTTCAATTCTTTCAAATCCCAATCCAAAACCAAACACAAGATGTCAAATCCCGACGGAAATTCGTCGCCAAAGATACATGTTCAGTCTCCGCCAGTGGCGCCTTCTGCGCCCACTGAGAGCCAACGGACGTCGGCTACCGGCGGCGGTGGAATAGCCGGAATCCTGCGGCGGTGGAAGAGGGAGGACTTGTTGAAGAGAGGGTCATTAGCACTGCGAGGGATCGCTCTGTTTCTCTCTTTGATTTCATTCATTGTCATGGCCAGCAATAAACACGGCGATTGGAGAGATTTCGACAAATATGAAGAGTACAGGTAGAAATCTGACTGACACCCGGTTTTTGGAATTTTGGATTAAGAACCATTAGTATTGGTCAATATTTGTTTTTTTTTCTTAATGTTGATCTGAGAATTGAGATGAGATAAAACTATTCGTTGGTCTGAGTTGTTAGGATAGTTTACTGGTTTTGAGACAGATAAATGTTAGAAATATAATGTGTTAAATAAACAAGAAGGGTAGTTCTAACCAAAATGACTGGTCTCGTCTCTCGTGGAGTGAAACAAACCAAGGCTCGAATTTCCACTGATAGAGGTTTTCACATCTTGTGTGTGAATTGTTATCTCCTAAAGGGAAAAACAGTGAGAAACCAACAAAATTATGAGTTTAATTTTATTTAACACCAGGAATCAATACACTTTAGAGAGCATTGAATATGTGAATTAGCTGTCAACTTGTTCCAGCTTAATGTATTGTCTCAGATTCAAACTTTAAATATGCAGTTATGCTAAAAAGTTTCAAAACACTTGTCACTCCTAATAATGAATTTTGTCACAACTCAAGCAAGGTTATTTCTCACAACCACAAGGATATAATACATGTGGTTTCTTCTTCTTTTTTTAAATTACACTTTAAATAAATTCTATGTAAACTGTGTAATCTTTATCATGACAATTATAATTGATTGAATCACAATACAAAACTTCAGTTTTAGATACATAGATAGTGGATTCACGATAGTGATGAAGTTGAATTGTGATTTGGAGAATGACAGGTACTTGCTAGCTATAGCGATTTTGTCCAGTTTGTACACTGGAGGCCAAGCGTTCCGTCAAATTCATGAACTTTCCACTGCAAAACAATTGCTTAAGCCAAAAATGGCAGCTATCATTGACTTTGCTGGTGATCAGGTTTGATGTCATTTTTCTCTAATTTCATCGATCCAGCTTTTTTTTATCATATGTCTGGTTCTATGGCTTGTGAGGAGTCACTAATCAAAGTCGGTGTTTTTATGTCTAAGTTTGAATCAAAATTTGTTGCCCCCTTTGAGGCTGAATGGCTGAGAGCTATCACCAGTGTTAAAAGATTGGGTTGGAAACTTCTTACTTCTTTCAGAAGTTACCTCTACGGACATAGTGAAAATGAAAGAATATCTAGCTTCAAATATTTAGTAATAAAATGAAATGTTTTTATAAGGATGCAGTGACGTTTTAAATGCTTCAATAATGCAATCACATGGGAGAATTTTATTGGCCTTAGTTTTGGACAAGTTAATGAGTCCAACTGATGGTAACACCATATAATATTCATATGATCTATCAGTTGGTAGAGGCTTCATTTTGAATGACTCAAAGCTTTAAAGTATATTTGTTTATTCAAAATCACAACCTTTATGATTGGCTATGATATGCAAAATATTTGCCTTCGAAGGACTACAAATGTTAATTGCATAACGGTTTTTGTTGCAGATTGTTGCATATCTATTGATATCATCTGCTTCTTCAGCAATTCCATTGACAAATAGATTTAGGGAAGGGTCTGACAATATATTTACAGATGCTTCAGCTGCAGCCATTAGCATGTCTATTTTTGCCTTTTTGTCTCTAGCAGCATCAGCCCTTATTTCTGGCTACAAACTATCAACTCAACCTTATATCTGAAGGCGGAACTGTGCAAAACTCTCCCTATTGTTGTTTCACACTTTCATACTTCTATACAAATCACATTTTTCTGTAAAGATGAGAAAGGGACTCAGACCTCACCTCTTTGCCTCTGTTCACATGTTAAACAGTGAGATCTGATATTGATTTAATATACCAATACATGTAATGTTTAATCTCTTTTGTATTTGAAACAGTTTATTGACTAGTTTGGCCAAAAAAGAAAAACCAATGTGGGGAATGCATTATTCTTGCCTGACTGTGAGACACAGGCAATAGAAGTCAGAACTGAAGTTCATTTTGTTTCCATAGCAATAAAAGACTTGACTTGCTAAAATGTTAGATTTCAACTTTCAAAATTTGGACACCAGTTTACTACAAAATTCTCTGGCGTGAAAATTTTCTGAACTGCCTCTTCTTTTCTACTTAAATAAGAAGTTACTAAACATTTCATTATCATCAAAGTTTGCATCAAGGACTATGTTTTGTTTTGAGGGCAATAAGGACTTTGAATTGAATATTTATCAAAATCTGAGATGGCGTTGTAAAATATGGAAATCCTGGACCTCCTGATATTCATCAGTCATCACAAATCATTTAATATAAACTAGAAGTAGAGACTGCATAGTGGAAATTTCCAGCACAAGCATTCTTACAGGATTAATTAAAGAAGATTCTTCCAAGAAAACCTTTTCCCCTAAAATACAACAAAAGAATAATAGAATTCATCCGTCAAATCCTATGATAAAGATCAAAGTGTCTATTGGGAGATGAACTTAGCAGACAGGTAGTATAGCAACAATTTGCTGTCACTATGGCTGTAGTTCCACTCACTAATCTAAATGAGGTAACCAAGAAAACATTGGGAATTCTTTGTCCATATTCTGCTGCAATGAGTAACTAAAATCCTACATGCTATACAATAACATATCCAGGACAATATTAATAAGTAGAGCCAAATTCAGAAGTCCTTTGACAGAAATGACTGAAGGAAGGAGTCATCCTTTCTCTCATCCTTGGCATTTGAGTATGTAGCATGTGAGTACGGTGCATGATCGGTGTATGAACCCATTGATTTGTTGAGAGCCGATTGGCCAAAATTTCCAGGGTTAAAAGATTCTTGATTTCTGGTTGCTGGAAGTTTGGTATTATTGTAGAGAGAAGTTTTGAAACCTGATGAGTTAGAATAACAGTTCACTGCAGAGGGTCTTATAGGAGCCGATATGTTGTTGTTCAGAGAATTTCTGTTCATGTTATAACTTGCGCTACCACGTGCAGCAGGCACATCATGGTTGTGTTTCCCTTCATAGGTTGTGATCACAGCTTTGATATCATGTGCAGCTCTCTCAACATGTTTTCTCACTGAACAACCAGGGGCTGTGCATTTGTAATAGCTCCTGCACATGGAATATGAACAAGTTAAGTAATGGTATTGATGACAATGAACTGTAACGCTTAGAAGAACCATTGACTACAGATCTTTGTTCTCTTCAGTTAATTACCTTGCATTTGGGTTTCCTTTCACTACTTTCTGTCCATATTTCCTCCACCTAAAGCCATCATCAAGTATATCAATTTCGCTTGTGGTTTGAACTACAACTCTAGGCTCTCTCACAGTTCTACTCCCTGCGGCGGAATAGTCATCATTTTCATTATCTCCTTTCCTGAAACAACATGAATCAGAATTAGTTATATTATATTTCAAACCAAGTAAACTATGCATTTTCATTCTAAAGTAGTGAATCAGGCCATTAGACTTTATCGATCTTACCATCTTTTTACCTCCGGTCCAAGGTTATCTTCATCTCCCCCAGAATAACTGGTTTGGGATGTTTGTTCAAACTCCTCCTCTCCTACAGAAGCTGAAGAATCTTCCTGCATGGAGAAACGATCCATTTGTGGATTGCCTAGGGTCACCACTGATTGATCAGAAATCCCAGAGTTTGTGCAAGATGAAGAAGGTTGATGAATTGATTGAGAGCTTGTTCTTCTAGTAGACTGTGGTTTTGGGTGATTATGATGGCCCTTGTACACTATTTCAGTAATTTGGCCATCCAAAGACTTCTCAACTTTCTTCTTCACTGAGCAATTTGGATGTGTGCACTTGTAATAACTACGAGGATTTTCACTCCCTTTCACTTGTTTCTGTCCATATTTTCTCCAGTTGAATCCGTCTTCCGATCTCTTTTTTTCTCTAACAGACTGAGGTGCATTGGCGTAATCAAAACGACCAGACCCAGGAACTGAATTGCTTTGTAATTCTGATTTGTTCGATGCCATTTCTGCAGAAAAACTCTGAATCGAAGGGTATTCAGATTTTGTTGCTGTCCTCTCAGATGAATAATCAGTTTGCTTTGAAGGTTCATTGAATTTCCATATATCTTGCTTCTTAAGAGGTTCCTGCTGCTCAAGTAAAACAGGTAGTTAGAATACAAATCCAAACACACGACAAGAATAACATGTTTCAAGTCATCAATAAATCAAACCTTCTTTACTGTGATTATGCAGCATGATTATATCATTACTATGGAGTTTATTGTTTGTCAAAACATAGAAACATACATTCACATGCTTTTGGCTTAGACTTTTTCAACTTGGAATATGCTATGCAAGTTCTGTTTATGCCAACAAAAATAATATAGGGAGATAGGATTAACAAAGAAGAAGATAATACAAAGAACCCTTAAAAACAAGTAAACAATAAACTGACCCCACAAAGCGATCCGAGACAAAAAGAAAAACTATGAAGCTAGCATTAGAAACGAGTCCAAATGTCTAAACAGAAAAGAGAATAACAACCAGCCTCCAAGTGTATTTGATGATCAAAGATTAACCAAAAAGACACAGAAAATAATACTTTTTTAAGTGAAATAGTGACAAAAAGACAGCAGTGCTCACCACTTGAAGCATGCCTGAGGAAGATTGAATTTGGGTTTGGAAAGAGAAATCCGAGTAGTTTTTCTCATCCTCTTTGTCACGCTGTTGCTGTTCTTCTCCTGAACCGTTCCTCCAGTTGAAGGTCTGAGCAGCCAAAGCCTCAGTAGTAGGAGATGCAAAAATCTAAAACCACACACATAACACCAAAGAAAACCCCACAATTAGTGATGAAACCAAACCAGAGCAGATTATTTGCATGAGAAAGCTTGTAACTTACATTTGGAGAAGGCAAAAACAAAGAAGAGTTGAAGAACTCAGATGGGCTGAAAGCAGATGAAAAGGGCAAGTAAGAAGAAGGGGAGGGTGGAGAGGAAGAGAGAGGTAGAGAAGGAGGTTGAACAGACTTGAATTTTGGAACATCAAGTCCAAGTTGATGATGATTATACTCAGAAGTTCCCCAGTTACTATTATGATCACCCATGGTCATGTTAGTAAAGTATTGATGTCTGTTACAATTGTTGGAAAGAAGGTGAGTGAAGAAAAGGTTGGTAGGTTTTTAGTTTGTATTGGAAAAACAGAAAGTGGTGTGTGGTATGATATAAGGAGAGGAGACAGAAGTGAATAGTGATAATATAGGAGGGAATTGGTGCATGATTTTATGGCAAAGCTTGAAATCACCAGAAAAAAGTCTTGGAAGGTGCTTCTAGGAAGGTGAAGAAATGTTTGACCGTGGAAAACTCAATTGGGTCAAGACTTGTGGGTTTGACTGGGTTGCCTCAGCCTGCCAGCTACTTGCTACCACCCTTGTTCCATTATAACACAATTATTGGATGATTTTGTATAAGAAGAAATAACTATATGGATTAAGATTATTTTTATCTTTAATCATTTTTATCTCAAGATAGATTACTATCATAACCACTTTCTGATCTCAAATATCCATAAAAATATTCGTATTCAGTGAACTTAAACAAGAGTAAAGTTTTTAGCTTTGAAAGTTAAACAGAATTTTGTAAAAAGGGTTAGTAAATCTGAATAGTTGGGAGAAAATTGGTGAGTCAAATAGCAGACAAAAAGATTTTACTTTTATTGAGAGAGGGAACGGCGGCTTGTAAAAATAGGATCTGTTTATTGGATTGTGTTGGTGTGTGATTATTTGGTGCCAATGTCAGGAATCTAATGTTATGAAACAACCTAAATATTCAATGTCTATCTTCAATTATTTATTGGACCGTTTTGTTTGAGGAGCTTTAGGCTCTTTTTCACTTCTGAATTGGGTTAAATAACTAAACACCTTTCCTTTTTTAGACTTAATATCTATTTTGGTTTCTCCAAAGAGGGGTTTTGTTCAAAAGCATTCTAGGTTTTTAAAAATGTAACAAATAGTCCCACCTCTTGAAAAAAATGTTTACATTAGTCCTTTTGGCTAACTTCGTCAAAAACCTAACGTCAGAGTTGCCATCTGGTCCAAGACTCATTAGGTGTCAACATCACACGTAATAAGGCTTGGAACATGGTGGAAGTGACACCTAATGAGCCTTGAACCAGGGTGACAGCTCTGACGTTAGGTTTTTTACAGAGTTAGCCAAAAGGACTAATGTAAACATTTTTTTCAAGAGATGGGACTATTTGTTACATTTTAAAAAATCTAGGATGCTTTTAAACAAAACCCCTCTTTCGAGGGACCAAAATAAGTATTAAACTTTTTTTTATTTGTTTATATACCTAAAGATTTCTTGTTGGTTTGAACTACCCAAAGAAAGAGATAAGGAGAATACATCATTTTAATTAATAATAGAAAATATTTGGCTAAAATATTGTAAGTAGTTCAGCATTAAAAAATTATATATAAAAAAAACTGTCATTTAATTTGTGTTTTTTCATTATGTTTAAGATTAGAGTTTTTGTTATTTTACTAAAGTGTATCTTCATAAACAAGAAGGGTTCTATGGTGTAGTGGTTAGCACTCTGGACTTTGAATCCAGCGACCTGGGTTCGACTCCCGGTAGGACCTTTTTGTTTCTTATTAAAATTTTGACAATCTTACTTAATCTGTAATTTTCTACATCGGAAAAAGTTAGAATTAAACATCATTTTCTCTTAAGATGTATTGTCCATTAAAATATTAACAAGATTTTAAAAATTAAGTCATATCTATCTCATATAGATAGTCATCTAAAATATAATAAAAATAATTTTTTTTTCTAAGTTTATCTTCTAAACTTATAGTTGTCTCTCTACTAAATATAGTTGCGATAACAAATAAATTATTGAAATTAAAGTTAAATAATATTTACAATTTAATTCCCAACTTAAATCATAAATTATTTAAGGAGATTTAAACTTTTAATTACTAGTGCTTCGTCCCTGCATTTTCATCATTTCTTCTTACATCTTCAAAATGATTGATATATCCATATAATTAAAATAAAAAATTTATTGGTGAATTACACTAAATATGCATAAGATTTTATAATGTGCACCAACATAAAATAAATGTGTTATATATTACTGTACCTTCTTTGTTCACTCTCTTCACACTCGTTCATTCTTTCATATTTTTATAATCTTACGTGTGTGTTTGTGATATTGGTGGTGGTCTTTGACTGTAATCTGTAGTGGTGGTCCTTGTCATTGTTTGTGTTTGTGGTGGTGGTTTTTCGTTTGTGAAAGTTGAGGTTCTCGTTGAAGGTAAATGGAAGTCTCTTGAAAAGTTGATGACCTTTAACTGGTTTTCGAAAATTGGTTAAAAACATATTGACTTTCAAAAGCGAGTTAAGAAAAAAATGTATTTCGAAACTGACTTTCGAAAGTTGATTAAGAGTTTACCGGCTTTCAAAAGGTGGTTAAGGAAGAAACATATTCGAAATATGTTTCTGCCTTTAATTTAAAATTTTATAAATTAAATTTATTTAATTATTTTTTATATTTTATAAATTAAATTTATTTAATTATTTTTTATATTATTATATAATTTTTAATATGTTTAGTTATTTTTTATTTATTAGTTAATGTTTAATATGTCTTTATGTTTTTAATTTATTATTTAACTTTTAATATATTTTGTTGTTTTTTATTTATTTTTTAATTTTTAATATGTGTTATTGTTTTTTCATTTATTATTAATTTTGAATTTGTGTTATTATTATTGTTAGATAGAAAAATATTAATGATAAGTATTTTTATTGTAGTTTGTGATTAATATTATAAGATGGACAATTATCCATTTTAATTAATGGATTCTTAAATAAATTTGAGTTTCATGTTTGAATTTTCTTCTTTCATAAATGAAGTTACTAAGGTTGATTTTACAAATAATTTTACACTTATCAAATATTTACCTCACGCTATGATTTAATTGAATGGATTCGAAGCATTCGATCTTTGATTTGTTGTGGTTATTGTAAGATCTCACACTACAATTAGTGAAGTTGGAAGAAAGATGTTTGTTTTGTTAGGTTATGAAGGGAGTGAAAAATATAGGAAGTATAAACTAGATATCCAGTCTAGTGTATTCGGGACAAGAAAATATGAGTATCTGTTTAAGTTGAGGGGTTTGCCCTATTCTAATGGAGAGGGTTGGGTTTTAAAGATAATATGCAGATATCACGGTCATGAATTAGCTCAGACTTTGGTTGGTCATCCTTTTCCTGGGAGGTTAAATGTTGTTGAACAATCAATATTTGTTGACATGACCAAGAGTTAAGTAAAGCCCTCAAATATTCTATTAACTCTTAAATAACATGATATGGAACAACATGCCTAGACAGAAATAAGCTTAAAAACTAAACAAGAACAATTAAGAAATTGAATTAAAAGACAAAATGTAAGAGAGAAAAGAGAGGAAACTTATGAATTGAAAGGCATGTCACTTGAAAGGATCCAAGATAAATGTCAAGGAAGATTGTTACTTGTTCTTCACAAGATAAGACCCAAAATTAGACTAAGAGACAAATTTATATCTTAAAGAAGTAATGCAATTGGATGCAAAACACTTTTTATATTCAAATTTGAAGGTGGTCAAGGTGTATGTACAAAATAGACCTTAAGTTGCTTATATAGCACTAAGGGATGAAGTAGAAAACTAAAGGATGTGGGACCTGGAGGCCTTCAAGTAAAGGTTGTTTTAAGTCCCACATCTCTTAATTTTACAACTTCTTAAGGGTATATAAGGTACCTAACTAGTCTAAAGATCAAAATTAAAACTATACATGAGATAACTTGCATTACAAGCAACTAAATAATGAGAATATACATATTTATTCTTCTTTCTTTTAAGTCCAAGCCATGTGAAGTCTCATATTGCTTAAACCTTAAAGAAAAAGAAGAATATATAACCTTTTTTACAACCAAACTAAGAGAAAGAAACTAGAAACAAGAATAGGCAAAATGCAACTATAAGAAAAACCTATGTTATTCTTTTTATGCTTTTTATCACTCTTTAACTCTTCATTCTTGCCCCACCTATGATCATATCAGAACATAACGATGCTAATATGACAACAATAAATCAAATATATAACGCAAGGTACACATACAAAGAATCTTTAGGATGATTGAGAACTAAAATGCAATAGTTGATGAAGATGTTAGATTGAAATAAATACATCTAATGGAGTATATGTTTGAACAATTCCGATGTGGTAAGTGACCTATTCTGGATACATCTTGATGTAGTGCACTCGTTGAATGCGTTTAATATTGTTTTCTTGATGGATACCACGTACAAGACAAACAAATATCGTCTCCCCATGCTTGAGATAATTGACGTCACATCTACGGGGTTGACATTCACAACCACCTTTTTATTGTTATCAAGTGAACGCCAAAATAATTTCACTTGGATATTGGAAAGATTCAGAGGATTATTTATGACATCTGGGACGATCCACACATTATTGTTATTGACAAAGACCTTGCTTTGATGAATGTCATGACAATGTATTTCCTAAAACTTATCATATGCTTTGTAGGTTCCACATTATGAAATGCTTTGTAGGTTCCATAACAACATTCAATTCCATAACATCATTTAAATCATAATAACCATATGAACGGGTCAGGTGCGAGTAGCGGATATTTTAATACCCGCTGATAAATGGGCCAGGTGCGGGTATTATACTATCGTATTCACGGATATTCGCTATCTGCATAAAATAAAAATAAAAATTTAATTTATATTTTATTAAGTTAAATTTAATTAAAATTAACATTAATTTATATTTTACAAAGTTAAATTTAATTAAAAATAAATTTTAATTTATATTTAATTTAATTTATATTATATTTTATATATTTTTTGTAATTTTATTTAAATTTTATTTTAATAATTTATAAAAATATATATTTTTAAATATTTGCGGATATCTGCGGATATCCACGGATATCTACGGATTTTAAAATACCCGCGGATATTTTTTAAGCAAATATCCGTACGGGTATCAAATAAATTATTTTTTGTCGGATCAGATTGCAAGTAGACATTATCCGTGTCTGATCTGACCTGTTATCATCCCTAATAATAAACTCTCATTTCGAAAATGCATTACCATAATCATTCAAATTTAGATTAAACTAAATTCTTTTTTTTTAGCAGAAAAGAATAATATGAGAAGCACATGGGATTGCTTCATATGTTAATTAACTGGTAATAGTTTATTTTTAATGATAGTTTTTCTCGTGTGAAACTGACTCTCCCTTAAAGTAATGACTTGAGAAGGGTTGAAAAGGGCCAAAGACTATAAAGACTAAGATCAAAATAACTAAAAGAAAAAGTTAAAAAGTCAACCTAGCAGAAAAAAATTATTTTTCTGAACTAATCAAAATAACACTAAATTTAAAAAGAAAAATCATAAACCTTAAACACCACTCTGAATTGAAAGAAAAAAGCTTACAGTAGAAGAATGAAGTAGAATTTTATTTTTTTTCTTTTTAAGAATCGAAAGATGAAAGCAATAGAAAAAAGAGAGTATAGAGTGGAAGGAAGAAGAAGAATAAATAAGAAAGAGTTGTTGCATCTTACGTACGTCTCACATGTAACACTTTTCTTTCCACTTTCTTACTTTTTTTAATTTCTTTTGCTACGAAACACATCACCAATAATGAAAATCCGAGGCCAAATAAACAAAAACAACCATGATTTTTCCATCCACTGTCTTACACAGTTTCATAACAGTCATTTCTGAAATATGAGATCACTCAAAAGTTTATTTTGAAAAAAAAAAAATAAGCGTCACAACTAAAGATGACCAAATTAAAAAACAAAACATCCTACCTTTATATAAGAGATAAAAGAGTTAAATATGGTTTCACTGAACTTTTATATGCAAAATTCGAATTTATTTATCTTCAAAATTTTGATAACATTGTGGTCTAAATTTTAAAAGTAAATGAATATAGTTATTTTAATTTAATTATATTAAATTTGTTTATGTATTAAATAATTTTTTAATTGACATTGAGATAGAACACATTAAATAATATAAATAATTCAAATATTAGTATGAAATATATTTAATATGTCAAAAACATATATTCGAAACATGACTATATCTACATATCCATCAAATTTTAAAGTTTGGGAACTATAATATAACAAGTTTCAAACATGGATGAATTTCAATTTTTAATCAAAATTCAGAAACTAAAAACATATTTAATTTGAAATGAAAAAGTATTTACTTTTAACCATATATATTACTCAGAAGTTTGTTTTGTTAACATTATTAAAATTAATCATCGTATAATGTATTGTTTGTTTTGGAGTTTGAAATTCTAGTTTTGTTATTCAAAAGTATTTTGGAGGATTAAAGAAGAAAAGTATATTTAAATTACTCTTGACTTTTAAGTAATGTAAGATTAATACTTATACTAGAACAAATTCCCATTTGAGGTCTAATGGAAACAAAAGTTCATCTTCAAAATCTTTTTTCATTCCACTCAATTAAAGATTAATGGAAGAGTGTTCCTTCTTTAAATCACTCTTCTATTTTGATACGAGAACAAGAGTTCATATTTGTAACATTATTTTGGTTTAATATATACCCTATTACGTCCTCAGTTTCGCTCAAGTATGTCAAATTAGCCCATCCTTTAAAAAGTGTGCTAATTGCGTCCTCACTTGATAAAAATCGCGTCAATGAAAATTCCTTCCGTTAAATTCGTACAAACGGCGTTAAATATTTTTTTCTCTCTTTTACTTTTCTTCTATTTTTCTGTGCAACACAGGTTTTTGGAGGTTTTTGTCGATTTTTGTCAGGTCTTTTTTTCTCTTCTACTTTTCTTCCTCAGGCTTTGGTTTTACAGTAACACTCCCTGCTTGGGAACTCTATTGGCCACAACGATAGGAGCGGGACCAGCCACAGTAGCATAGGTTTGTCTATGTAACTCCAAAACCAGAAACAACTGTTGCGGCTTGTGCTTTGGCAAGTAGTTGGGCACCAAAACTCCTAAAAGAATCAGAATAATATCACATCAATACTAACCTCAACAACTTCTTCTACACAACAAAATGAAAAAGTGGTTGAAAAAGAAAGAAAGAGAGAAAGAGAAAGTGAGAGGGAACCTAGTCAAGGGGCGATGAGGCTTGGCTTCAACAACTCCTCTAACATTGGCCAAATTCCCAATATCACCCAAGGAAACTATCATTTCATATGCTCCCCAATTGGAATTAACACAACATACACAAGGAAATTGTCATTTCATGCGCTCCCCAATATTGAAATAAACAAATAGCAAGAAGCAAGCAGAGATATTAAGCACTACAAAGAACTTGAAAGATGTAAACTTGAGCTAGAAAATATCAGCGCAAGAAAAATCTGCTAATATCGGGTAGGTGTAGTTTCCCTTCCCCTAATCAATTTATATAAACCCGTTGGACCAAGGAGTTCATCGTTGGACCAAGAATCGGTTAGGTGTGGTAATTGTGTTTGGTGAGTATGAATGTGGATTGAAGGAAGCTTGTGTTTGTGGGTAGGAGGAGAAGGAGGGCGCAATGGGTGGAAGAGATTGGTTTGGAGTGGGAAATGGTGTTGTTGAGATTGAGAAGGGTTATAGGGATCAAAGGGTAACAAGGTAGTTGGGGAACTTGAAGAGGCATGAAGAGGGAAAGACAAGTGAAGAGGAAGAGTGGTCTGGAGTTAGGTTGCTACCAGTTAAATTTGTATTAAAAGAAAAGCATCACACTTGTATTAAAGTAGAAGAGAGAAGAAGAAAAGTAGAAGGAAGAAAAAAACCTAACAAAATCCTGTAAAATGCTTTGTATAGAAAAATAGAAGAAAAGTAAAAGAGAGAGAAAAATATTTAACGTTGTTTGTATGGGTTTAACGGAAGAGATTTTATTGACACAATTTTTATCAAGTGAGAATGCAATTGACGCACTTTTTAAAAGATTGGTTAAATATGTTTTTAGTCCCTCAACTATCAAACAATTTTAGTTTTAGTCTCTCTTTCAAACTTTGTTACACTTTGATCCTGTCCTTAAAGAAACTATAATTTTTCGTCCTCCAAAATTAACACTGTTAAAAATTGGCTGAGCTGGCTAACGAAGTGCCACCTCATTTTTTCTTTTTCTGACACTAAGTCAATCTTTCCATGTTTCTCTCTCTTCCTCTCCTCTGTCTCCTTCCTTGCATCTTCACGTTGATTTTGAGGTTGCTTTTCACCTGGTTTTTTCTTTTCTCCTGAAGAAAGTCGAGCCAATTCCGAAAACTGAATCGAATCATCACCACCTTTAAAGCTAGACTCTGCAATCTCCATAGAGGATTCATGAGTAGTCACAAGTGCACCAAAATCCAAGCCTGCATTGAGAAGTTCATCATACTTCTCACTTTGCACGATTCTCCCTTCTTTCATCACCTTGATTATGGTATCAAAAACAAGAAAATGTTCTCACTTGAAATAATTAGACTATTAGAGATGAAAATAGTTGAGAGTGAGTGAACAACACCATTAACAGAAGAACACTTCAAAATAAGAGAATTTTCTTTATACACGAACCATAATACAGTCAAGATTATGCAAGAAGTCAGCTTGGTGGGTTACAAGTAAAATGGTCTTGTTTTTTGGTGCGCTCATGATACATTCCTGGAACAAGGTGGAGAAATTAGAAACTTCGTTACTGCAATTGTATTGTAAAAGGAAATGTATTTATGATGGAAGCCAAAATGTGCTCATCGATTTATTTGTTATACATAGATACTTTGTTCTTCCTTTTCTTATTGGATGAAAAACATTACACTAGTAGAAACCATAGACCATAAAACGTTAAAGGAAATTAAGCTAGTGAGCAATGTTTGTTGTTCTTTACTTACCTTGAAAATGAATGACCCAGTTTGTGGACAGAATCAGAGGAGGAACTATGACTATGACGAAGCTCAAAGCGATGAGGAGGAAGAAGGAGGGAGAGTGCCTCCGCACGAGTTTCTGGCGAAAACAAGAATCGCTTCCTTGTTAATGTAGGAAGGAGTTGGGAGAACGCTGAAAGGACGCAATCTTAGTAGGGTTCGAAACACAATTTGGGTGAAAATGGGATTCCAAGATTAGAATCAAACGAAGCCTTATCATAGGATCACTGAACACACCAGTGACGCCATTTCCACACGGTTGAGACCCCATCACGGTTCGCATCAAATTGGTTGAAAATTCGCCGAACCTTTTCCGATCTGGTGTCTCTCGTCGCCATTTTTGGAGTTAAAATGGAAGTTTAGTGGCGGCAGGTGCGATTCCAGGGAAAATTAAAATAAAACAAAAACCTAATTTTTTTTATAAGAGCTTGAAATTGGAACCCATGAAATGTTTTGGGATAATTAGGATTTAGGATTGGAATCAGAATGTGTTGCTTGTGGCAGCAGAGACGCCGTGAATGAGACTTTTGTGGCGTTTGAAGCATCATGAGAGAATGGCGGTGAAGACCTAGAAGAAACTGTGGATTGCCACTTGGGCAGTGTCGCCAAACTGCTTTCACTTTGCATTGAAAAATATCAATGCGGCAAACATTAGCATCACCACACGTGGTCAGACGTTAGCAAACTCAGCCTATTTTTAACGGTGTTAGTTTTGGAGAACGAAAAATTATAATTTCTTTAAGGACAAGGATCAAAGTATACCAAAGTTTGAAAGAGGAATTAAAACTAGGTTTAATCATTCTGATAGTCCCTATTTTCGGTGACTTTTTTCAATAGGTCCCTCATTTTTTCTTTTTCTCAATTGGGTCCTTATTTTTGAAAAATTGAAGCAATTAGGTCACTGTCGTTAGTTTCGTACTAACACCGTTAAAAAGGGTGACACATGTCAGCTCGTGATTTTTTTGAATTTTTTTTAAATATATTTTTATTTTTATTTTGTATTTTTTTTCTTTTAAAAATAAAATTGGTCACGTGTCAAGTTGACATTGTGCCACGTAGAAATGACAGTGTGAGGTGGCACTGACAGTGCCACGTGTCACTGTCAAACCACGTGTCATTGCGTTTGTTTCAATTTGGTCCCTGTATATTTATTTTATTCCAATTTGGTCCTTGTATTTTTATTTTGTCTCAATTTAGTCTTAATTTTTTTAAAAATTTTAAAAAAAATTGTTCATTCCCAAATAAAATACGGTATGTACATTTTCCAAATTTTTGTCTTTAAATTTGTTTCTGTTAAGCAAATTATTAGTAATGATGTATTTCAAATCGAAATATTTAACTCTAAAAACTTTTTATGAATTGTTGAGGAAGTATTGAGACTATACTTGTGTAGATTATCTTCAAAAAATATTTATTATTGAGATGTTAACTTTTATAGGTTACTCATTCATATTATTTAGGTTAAATGATTTCTTTACTACTATATAAATAAAAATGTGTCATATGTTAGTTTGTAATTTTTTTATTTTTCTAATAAAAAAATTAATTTGTATAAATTTCTTTGTAAAGATTTATATACAAATAAAATTTTGTTTGAACTTAGAGAGAAACAAAATTGTTTAGTTTTTTAAAAAAATAGGACTAAATTAAGACAAAATAAGAATATAGGGACCAAATTGAGACAAATTAAAAATATAGGGACCAAATTGAGACAAATCTAATGACACGTGGTCTCATAGTGACACGTGGCACTATCAGTGTCACCTCACATTATCATTGCCACGTGGCTCAATGTCAATTTGACACGTGGCAGTTTTTTTTTCAAAATAAATAAAAAAATTAAAAATTAAAATAAAAATAATTAAAAATATATTTAAAAAATTCAAAAAAATCACGACCTGACACATGTTACCCTTTTTTATGGTGTTAGTACGGAACTAACGATAGTGACCTAATTGCTTCAACTTTTCAAAAATAGGGACCCAATTAAGAAAAAAAAATGAGAGACCTAATTGAAAAAAAATCACCGATAGGGACTATCAGTATGATTAAACCTTAAAACTAAAATCGTTTGATAGTTAATGAACTAAAAACATATTTAACCCTTAAAAGATGGACTAATTTGACATACCGGAGTGAAACTGAGACAAAATAGGATATTAAACCCATTATTTTCAATTTTCACAAACAGTGTCAATCATTACATATAACCTCGAGTTGTTGAGAAAATATGGTTATAGTCAATTATTGGAGGTATTATCTGTTTGGAACTCAAAAGTCTATTACTGTTTCATCTTTAAAATGTCTCTCACAAGGAACAAAGGAGAAAAAATTATATATTCAAGGACCCTTTGATCTCAACTACTTAAATAAGGTAAGACTATTGAAAATCTCAAATGTAATAATTGATCTTTACGATATTATTTCAAAAGACTTGAAATTATATCTGTTATTTAGACTTGGCTTCCGTGTGTATGGACCGGTCTGTCCGGCCGGTCTGGTTGTTTACTTTGGGCTTGTTTTGTTTTGGGCTTGTTTTGTTTACAGGCTTTGCCTGTTGCGTGTCTACGTTGGTTAATTATAGTAACCAACCCTGTTACTTGTTTTACGTTGGTTAATTATAGTAACCAACCCTGTTACTTGTTTTACGTTGGTTAATTATAGTAACCAACCCTGTGCGTCCTGTTGCGTTGGCTATAAATAGTAGCCAACCCCGTCTTTACAATTACAACTTCAATACAATAATATTCAGTATATTCTCTCGCTCCGCTCTCTCTCTTTTATTCTCTGGTTCTAAGGTTTTCTTGAAAAGCCCCAAGAACCCAACAATTGGCGCCCACCGTGGGGCAAGGATTCAAGAATTCCCAAGGAGTGATGGCAACCAAGTTCGACGTAGAAAAATTCAACGGCGCTAATGACTTCGGGCTGTGGAAGATCAAGATGGAAGCAATCTTGATACAGCAGGGATGTGTTGAAGCGTTGAAGGGAGAGTCGAAAATGAGTGATACCATGACTCTGGAAGAGAAGAAGAAGATGGGAGATAAGGCAAGGAGTGCAATCATCTTGTGCCTTGGTGATAAGGTACTGAGGGAGGTTGCGAAGGAGAAGACTGCCGCTGAAATCTGGGTAAAACTAGAGTCCCTATACATGACGAGATCGTTGGCTCATAGGTTGTGCCTGAAGCAGCAACTCTTTTCGTTCAAGATGTCAGAATCAAGAACGATAGAGGAGCAGATTGCAGAATTCAGCAAGATAGTTGATGATCTGGAGAATATTGGAGTGAAGTTGGAGGATGAAGATAAAGCTGTCATCCTGTTAAATGCTCTTCCCAAAACTTTCGAGCATTTCAGGGATGCGTTACTCTACGGGAAAGATCAAGTGATCACGTTAGAGGAGGTTCTGACGTCAATTCGAACCAAGGAGTTCCAAAAACTCCAAGATTCGAAGACAACCGAGGAAGGAGCGTCCGGTTTGATCGCGGTGAAAGGGAAAGGGAAGAAGCCGTCCGGAAAAGAGAAGAAGCTGAATCCGGACGGTACGAAGCAGGTGCGCTGCTTCAAATGCCAGAAGATGGGTCATATCAAGAAGTTCTGCCCGGAGAAAGCAAAGGCCGGTCGGCCACAAGAAACCGCTGATGTGGCAGAGGCGTCTGAGGGATATGAGTCGGCTGGGGTGCTGGTGGCTTCGTCTGAAGACTCTCAAAGGAGCTGGGTCATGGATTCCGGCTGCTCCTATCACATGTGCCCGGTAAAGGAGTTTTTTGAGAACCTGGATCAGAAAGAGCATGGTAATGTACTGCTCGGAAATAACAAAGCTTGCCGAGTGCAAGGTGTGGGGTCGGTGAGACTGAAGATGTTTGACAATCGTGAGATGGTGCTGCAGGCCGTCCGGTATGTGCCCGAACTAAAGAGAAATTTGATTTCTATTAGTGCATTTGATCTTGGAGGTTACACCACTAAAGTTGAAGATGGAGTAATGAGGGTTTGTTCTGGAGATTCTGTGGTTGCCAAAGGCAGAAGGAGGAACGGCTTGTACATTCTGGAGGGATCAACTGTCATTGGTCATGTCTCAGTAGCAAGTGGGACCGAGAATACCGCCCGGTTATGGCACTTGAGGATGGGACACATCAGTGAGAAGGGTCTTGAAGAATTGGAAAAGCAAAACTTGCTTCTGGGAGACAAACTGCAGAAGCTGGATTTCTGTGACCATTGTGTCTTAGGGAAATCACACAGGATACCGTTCGGAAAAGGGAAACACTCAACCGAACGGCCCTTTGAATATGTCCATGCTGACTTATGGGGACCGGCAAGAACCTTAACTCATGGTGGAGGAGCGTATTTCTTAAGTATAATTGATGACTTCTCAAGGAGAGTGTGGATTTACGTTCTAAAGAATAAGTCTGAAACGTTTCAGAAGTTCAAAGAGTGGCACACACAGATTGAGAACCAATTGGGGTGTAGGCTGAAATGCCTAAGAACCGATAATGGGCTGGAGTTCGTTTCAGAGGAGTTTAATGGTTTTTGCACAGAGAAAGGGATCAGGAGGCACAAAACGGTCGTTGGAACTCCTCAACAGAATGGATTGGCCGAACGGATGAACAGAACCATTCTGGAGAGGGTCCGGTGCATGTTGCTGGGATCAGGATTGTCAAAGGCTTTCTGGGGAGAGGCTGCCAATACGGCCGTCTATCTGATTAACAGGAGTCCGTCTTCAGCTCTCAATTTTAAAACGCCAATGGAAGTGTGGAGTGGACGGCCGGCTGATTACTCACACTTGAGAGTGTTTGGTTCTTTGGCGTTTGCTCATGTCAGGGGTGATAAGCTGGATTCCCGGGCGGCGAAATGTATCTTTCTTGGATACGCCGACGGAGTTAAGGGATACAGGTTGTGGAGGTTAGATTCACCTTCAAAACTAATCATTAGTAGGGATGTCATTTTTGATGAAACAAGGATGGCGATGCACCCGGAAAACTCTGGAAGTGAGAAGAAGATTCTCGTGGAGGTGGAGCATACTACTAATGGAGCTGGTACGCCCGGTGGGACTGAGGAAAACCAAACAGGTGAAGGGCAAGTTGAAACCGGTCGGTCGATAGCTGAGAACCGATCGGATGAATTTCGAACAGACCTTGGTGATGACACAGATGGTATGTCTGGCGAGGGAAGTCATGGAAAAGCTGCTGGTGTTGATTTGAGAAACTATCAGCTTGTTCGTGACAGAGAAAGAAGGATCTCCAAGCCAACCAAACGGCTTGGAGAGGCGGATCTAATCTGCTACGCCCTGAATGCTGCTGAAGATCTTAACCGACCGGATGAACCGAGAAGTTATAAGGAGGCTCTTGACAGCAGCGACCGGCATCTTTGGCAGGGTGCTATGGAAGAAGAGCTGGAGGCTCTGGAAAAGAATAACACCTGGAGATTGGTGGAGCTGCCGAAGGGTAAGAAGGTCATAGGTTCGAAATGGATTTTCAAGGAAAAGGAAGCTACACCGGGCGGTGAGAAAGCGAGGTACAAAGCTAGGCTTGTTGCCAAAGGCTTTACTCAGGTTGAAGGCGTAGACTACCATGAGATTTTTGCTCCAGTGGTTAAGCACTGTTCGGTCAGAGTTCTGATGGCAATAGTTGCACATTGCAATTTGCATCTTGAACAGTTGGACGTCCGGACGGCTTTTCTGCACGGCGATTTGGAGGAAACCATCTATATGAAGCAACCGGACGGTTTCGCTGTGGATGATCGGGTGTGTCTGTTGCAGAAGTCACTTTATGGCTTGAAGCAAAGCCCAAGGCAGTGGTACAGGAAATTTGATGACTTTCTGATAAAGCTGAACTTCAAGCGGTGCAATTATGATGACTGTGTTTACACTCTGAATCATGGCGGTGAAATGTTGTATCTTCTGCTTTATGTGGATGATATCCTAATGGCTAGCAGTGACAGGGGCATGATCGGTGAGACGAAAGCAAGGTTGGCGGATGCTTTCGAGATGAAAGAGCTTGGGGAAGCAAGGCGGATTTTGGGCATAGATATTAAAAGGGATAGACCGGGCGGTAACCTTTTTCTGTCACAGGAGTGCTATTTGCAGAAGGTAATTTCAAGGTATCGGATGGCTGAATCTAAAATGGCCAACACGCCGGTCGGTCAGCACTTGAAACTTACCAAGGAGCAATGCCCAAAGACCGAGGAAGAAAGAAAGAAGATGGAATCTGTTCCATTTTCAAATGGGATTGGGAGCATTATGTACGGCATGGTCTGCACAAGACCGGACGTGGCGCACGGTGTTAGTGTTCTCAGTCAGTTCATGGTTAATCCTGGACCAACACACTGGGAAGCGTTGAAGTGGATGCTCAGATACATACGGGGGTCTCTCGGTACTGGATTGTTTTTTCAGAATAACTTTCAAGGTGGAGGTTATATTGAAGGTTTTGTTGATTCCGACTTTGCCGGATGCTTGGACACTAGGAAATCCCGGTCGGGATATGTGTTTACACTGTTTGGGACGGCCGTTAGCTGGAGGTCTACACTACAGTCGGTAGTGGCTTTGTCAACTACGGAAGCTGAGTATTATGCTCTTGCTGAAGGAGTTAAGGAGGCACTGTGGTTGAAAGGTTTGGTTCGGGAACTCGGTTTTGATCAGAAGTCTGTATGCGTTCATTGCGACAGCCAGAGTGCTATTCATCTGGCCAATCATCAGAGTTATCATTCCAGAACCAAACATATTGACGTCAAGCTACACTTTGTCAGAAGCATTGTTGAATCCGGTGACGTTCAAATCTGCAAAATTGCATCCGAAGAGAATCCTGCAGATATGTTAACCAAGCCGCTCGCTAAGGAGAGGTTTCTCTTGTTGTTGTCCAGGATTGGGTGTCTACCGGTCGGTCACTAATTGTTTGACCGGCCGTGTTCGTGCTTTACTTTTGTTTTTGTTTTGAAGCAAGTCTAGGTGGAGAATTGTTATTTAGACTTGGCTTCCGTGTGTATGGACCGGTCTGTCCGGCCGGTCTGGTTGTTTACTTTGGGCTTGTTTTGTTTTGGGCTTGTTTTGTTTACAGGCTTTGCCTGTTGCGTGTCTACGTTGGTTAATTATAGTAACCAACCCTGTTACTTGTTTTACGTTGGTTAATTATAGTAACCAACCCTGTTACTTGTTTTACGTTGGTTAATTATAGTAACCAACCCTGTGCGTCCTGTTGCGTTGGCTATAAATAGTAGCCAACCCCGTCTTTACAATTACAACTTCAATACAATAATATTCAGTATATTCTCTCGCTCCGCTCTCTCTCTTTTATTCTCTGGTTCTAAGGTTTTCTTGAAAAGCCCCAAGAACCCAACAATATCATTGACAATATCTATAAAATAAAATAAAATTTCAAAGAAGAACTATCCCTATTATTAGAATAATGAAAATTGTAAGAGTACATGTTCTTTTAAAAATCAAATTGAAACTTTCAATTTTAAAAGAGACAAATCTTCTTTTTCTTTCTTGTTTTTAAGATTTTTTTTAAATGATTGCATTTTCTTCCTAATAAATATATGAAATCTTTAATTGCATGAACATTTTTTTCTTAAAATGCTTAAATATTCATTGTGTTAAATGGAGCCTAAAATAATGCATATAATAAATTATCAAATTTAATTAAAATTACAATGAAATATATCATAAGATGTTATATTTTTAATGAATATCTTAAACATTTGATTACTTATCTATTGCAAAATACACAATAATAAAATGCATAATATTATTTTAATTGAACTCGCTGCAGTATTTTAAACCTGAGTTTACAGGACAACAATTAATTCAGATTTTGAGTATTATATAAAAAATCTATTACACAAACTTCTTAGTAAATATTTTATGAGAAAATAAATATTTTGATAAATTAAAAATAATTTATAAATATATTGATTTAAAACTTTTATTCTTAATTTGTAGGAAAAAAATATACTTTGTCATGAGATGAGAAGGAAGCTAACTTAGTTGTCACGACGTAACATAACCTTTTTATTTGTAAATTTCAACAATTGTTGCCGCTCAAGTACGCACCAATATTTAAAGAATGTACTCTATTTACTTAAACAAAAAATAAAAACATATATATTCAAAACTAGCTTCATTATTGGTATAAAAAAAATTTCATTATGAATTAACTAAATATTAATCTAAATATACTTTTAAAAAGAAATGACTTTCAGTCATATATGAATCTATAACTTGATTAAAGATAAAATATATTGTGTTTTGTCATTAAAAAATTCAATTTTTTTAATATAGTTTTGTCATGTAATTAATGGATAATTTTGTCTCAAATATGTATTTCTTTTAATTTGTATGAATGGAAAAATATTTATTTGAAGAGATTTCTTGGATGGATTCAATACCTCTACAACAAGGATAGTATGATTCACCCAAAATTATTTAAAAGTAACAAATGTATTTTAATTAAATGATGAACGAGATTCTATAAATTTATAATTTTCATAATTTTTAATTGATCATAGAAAATGTGTAAGAATAATTAATAGCATTTCTATATTAGAGAGATAATGTTCTTATATATAGATGGCCAAAACTGAAGAGACTAACATAGAGAGTGAGTCACACAAGAGGGAAGAAGAACCAATTTTCTGATTTGATCCCTCCGGAATCTCGCAGATCTGAGATTACCGCCGACGGAATCTGATTCGCCGGAACCCAACTCTACCGTGGGTCGGTTTCTCAGGTGCCACTGCACTATCACTAGTATTATCCCCTTAATCAGAGCTTTTCTTTCGCTTCAAATTCGAGGTAAAGTTTGGATTTTTGTTGCGGCCCTCGTTTTGTTTCGTCGATTTAGAAATGGGTTTCAGATTTAAAACCCTAATTAGTGTTACTGTGTAAATTTGGCGTTTTTTTTCCCTCTGTACTTACTTATTTTGTTAATGTTGTTGACTCGTTTCAGGTTTATTTGAAGTTGTAAGGTGGAATAGCTTAGTTGTTTGTAAATCAGCCGACACAGACAAGCATGGGAAGCCAGGACAACAATGGTTATTATCTTCTTCACTCACGTCTTCTATCTGTTTGATTGTCTAGAAAATTGTTCATTGAAACTTCATGAGATGAGTCTCAACTTCAATTGAATGTCTAAATTCTTAGATGAGAAGTGCTACATACCCTGAAAATTTTGTTAGGATTCAACTTGAATTTCACTGATTGCTAGCAAAATAAATTAGTTATGAGATAAATTGTCATGCACTGATAGGGTAACAATAGATACAGGGCTAACCAGTCAGAACATATTCTGGATCTGACTTTTAAAATAGTTATTATAAGATTCAATAAACTTATCATACATTGAGAATCCGTGATTAGATGAAAGTGTATGTGCATTCTACTAATTGAATTCGAAAAGGATGAGTAATTTGTTTTGTTTTTCTTTGATTTTAAAAGTGTTCCTGATTTTCTTTTGGTCTACTTTCAGCAGCATTGTCATCAAACTCATTTCTACCTTACAAATCTGCCAAGGTGTTTGTTGCTGGTCACCGGGGTCTTGTTGGCGCGGCCATTGTCCGCAAGCTGACCCAACTTGGATTCACTAATTTAGTCCTGCGTTCTCATGCTGAGCTTGATCTCGCTCGACAATCTGATGTTGAGGCCTTCTTTGTCTCCGAGAAACCTGAATTTGTCATTGTAGCTGCAGCCAAAGTTGGTGGCATCCATGCCAACAACACCTACCCTGCTGATTTCATTGCCATCAACCTCCAAATCCAGACCAATGTCATCGATTCTGCTTATCGCAATGGTACCAAGAAACTATTGTTTTTGGGTTCCTCTTGCATTTACCCCAAATTTGCTCCCCAACCGATTCCAGAAGATGCTTTGCTTACTGGACCATTGGAGCCTACAAATGAATGGTATGCCATTGCCAAGATTGCTGGGATCAAAATGTGCCAGGCTTACAGAATTCAGTACAAGTGGGATGCAATTTCGGGAATGCCCACCAACTTGTATGGACCATACGACAATTTCCACCCTGAGAATTCACATGTGTTGCCAGCTCTGATGAGAAGGTTTCATGAGGCAAAGGTGAAAGGAGCGAAAGAGGTGGTGGTATGGGGCACAGGGAGTCCATTGAGGGAGTTCCTGCATGTTGATGATTTGGCTGATGCAGTTGTTTTCATGATGGAAAAGTACAGTGGACTGGAGCATTTGAATGTAGGGAGTGGAAAGGAAGTTACAATTAAGGAATTGGCTGAGTTGATGAAAGAAGTGGTGGGGTTTGAGGGGGATCTTGTTTGGGATTCTACTAAGCCTGATGGTACTCCAAGGAAGCTCATGGATAGCTCAAAACTTGCAAGCCTGGGTTGGACACCAAAAGTCTCTCTCAAGGATGGTCTTGCTGATACCTACAAATGGTACTTGGAAAATGTCAATCTATGATTCACCTGGTTAAGCACAATGAATGAGCCATGTCAAATTTTACAGTTACCTGTCATTCCAGAGAACAGTACTTCACTAATTTTTATGTAACAGTTATGTGGAATGAAATTTCAGTGTTTATTTTTGTTACTCTCAAGAGATCATGAGATTAAAAGTTATAGTTACAAAGTAAAATCTTTGAAAAGAATTGTTATTTCACAGTCATATTTTTGTTTCAAATTGTGGCGCACTATCTCTTGCACACACCAAGTTATTCAAAAGTGGTTGTGAAATAAGTGTTATAAGTATTGCATGATGATTATTCAGCATAAATGGTAGTGCTCCTTTAAGCTTCTAAAATACTTCCCTTTGCTTAAATCTACTGTATTTTATCAGTTGAATGCTGTGTTGTGAATGATCATGTTCAGCCATGTAATTCAAAAAATAAAAATAGTGCTTCGAACCATTTTTATTTTTCAAAAAAAAAAAAAAACAAGTGTTAGATGAAAATATTTTAAAATTTTAGCGTTGTGTGAAGTCACTAATGGATGAAGATTTTAAAGAATCAAAGCACACATTTCTTTTATAATATACTCTCCCAGTTGGAGAAATTTATTGAGAATTATAAAATTTTGTAAGTTTTATTTCTGTAAAATTTATTGAAGCATATTCATGATTTTATAATTTTGACCAAGCTTTAAATAATATCAATGAAGAACATTTAGACAGAAAAATGAAAGCTTTTGCCCATAATTTTTACACAAATTGCACATTGTTACTAATATAGCTATACATTTTATTGTGTTATGCCAAAATTTGGTCTCAAGGATCCAAATTCTGACTTTTGTTTGTAGTTGAAAACCCACTTGTTGTTTAGTACTGAATTCTGGTATGATATTTATTTTTAAAAAACAAAAAATGAATTTTAAAATAATTTATACGATAAATGTTGATTAAAACCTTTTAAATTATTAGAAAATTTATTTATATTTCCTTAAAAATGAAAATATAAGCAAAAAAGATTAAGAATTATTTTTCTTTTATAATAGTGATTTATATAGAATTAAATAAAACAGAAATTGATGAAAATTAAATAAATTAGTGAATGAGTCTGTAAACAAATAAAATCAAAATTTTTAAAAAAATACTAAAATTAAGTTAATTTCACTTAATAATATTATCGTGTTGAAATTAATGGAAATATTGATTATATTATACGTAATTATTAATATTTTCCATTTTTTATATATTTTCCTTATTAAATTTAAAAAAAAACAATATCCTAAAGAATTTAAGTGATTGCTAATAGATGATTTAAATATAATTTTAATATTCATATTTTTTAACTATACTTTATTTTTAAAATTAAATATACTTTTTGAAAGAATTTTTTTTTTATGTGAAACGCGAAAACATATAAAAAATTGAAAAAATATTAACCATATAACTAATACAATCAATATTCTCATTAATTTCAACACAATAGCATTATTATGTAAAATTAACTTAAAAAATTAATATTTTTTAAATTTCAAATTTATTTGGTTAAATGTTCATTCATTAATTTAATGCTTATTTAAATATTCATTCATTACTCAATAATATTATCATGTTGAAATTTATGAAAATATTGATTATATTATATGTAATTGATAATTTTTCCAATTTGTTACATATTTTACTTATTTAAATTAAAAAAGTGTATAATTTTTTTTTATAAAAAGAATATCCTAAAAAATTTAAGTGATTGCTAATAGATGAGGTAAATATAATTTTAATATTTATATTTTTTAAGTATATTTGATTAAATATACTTTTTTAAAGAGAATATATTTTTTTATGTAACAAGCGAAAACATATAACAAATTGAAAAAATATTAACCATGTAACCAATACAATCAATATTCTCATTAATTTGAACACAATAACATTATTAAGTAAAATTAACTTAAAAAATTAATATTTTATAAATTTAAAATTTATTTGGTTAAATATCCATTTATTAATTTATTCTTTTTACTTTTCTCCAATTTCTGTTTTATTTAAATACAAAACTATTAATTTGTACAAAATTTCTTTCTTCACATTTTCAATTTTTTTTAAAATAAATAAATTTTCTAATGCTTCAAATAATTTTAACCAATATTTATTACATAAGTTATTTAAAAATTGATTTCTGCAAAACCGAAATTCAACTGGTTTTATGATGATATTGACATTCAGACCCAGTATTGAGGTTTCTAATTTTTGCCTAACATATCAAAGTGTGCTATTCTTGCACATAAATGAAATAGCTTTAATCTTATTGCAAATAGTGATAGTTGAGAAAATAAATTCCATAAGGTAAATACAAAATTTACGAAGAAGCATGGTGGAGATAAACCTTAATTGGATTTTGAATTTGTTTAAAGCTAGTGTGACTTAAATGAGGTTTTAAAACTATGTTAAATATCTACTAAGTTAGGCTTTTGACTTTGTAAGTGTTAGAATGTTGTTATTCAACTAATTCTATTTTTAAAATGAACATACTTGTTAAATATGTTTTTAGTCCCTAAATTAACAAGCGAATTTGTTTTTAGTCTTTATTTCAAACTAAGATACATTTTGGTCATTCTCATTTAAGAAAGTTTAATTTTTCGTCCCCCAAAACCAACGACGTTAAAAAGAAATTCAGGTGAGTAACATCTGGCCACGTATGATGACATCTTTCCTTCCTAACTTTTGTCACGTGTGATTACATGTTTGATGACATGTGTTCAGTGATTAAATCAGATGAAGGAAATTAGTTAGGGTTCTTATACTTAGTAAATATTGGAATTCTTTTTCTCGAATGAAAATTGGGGTTGGTAACGGTCTTTTATCTTCAAGCTAAATCTCGATTAGAGTTCGTGTTCCATCAATTTGCTTTTGCGATTGTTGTGGTGTGCAATCGAAGAAGGTAACTATTTAGTTTGGTGTGCATTCGTGTTCCAGTGCTTGGTGTGCATTCCGTGTCAAAGAAAGATGATTTGAAGAAGGTAATTATTTATTTTGGGTTTACTGTGGCTGCAATTTTTGGTGTGCATTGTGTGTGTAAATTTTTCATTTTACCATGTAGGATTAGCAATGGTTTTCGACGTTTCTCTGCGTCACATGAGGAAGTTCATGAAGAATAAGGAAGTACGATATGTGGGAGGAGAAATACATGTTATAAAAAGAATTGATCCCGACAGGTGGTCTTACTTTGAAGCAGTGAGATTTCTTAGAGAATTCAAGTATGACACAGAGTTCAAGTTATGGTGGAAGGGGTCGAAACAAAAGGCCATGAACAACCTGAGAATACTTAGTGATGACAGTGAAGCAATGTTGTTGGCTAACTGTGAAGAGGCAAATAACGATGAGTTTGAAATCTAGGTCCAACATCTCCAACCTAGTGAGCTAAGTGAAGTTAACTTTATTACTTTTGGTTAAGAGGCACAAGAAGTAGAGATAGAGGAGATGGATGAAGAGGTAAACATGGGTGACGAAGAAGAGGTTATTGTGGATGAACAACATGATTATGTTGTTGAAAAACATGCTAATGTGGATGAAGAAGATGGTTACTGGGATGAAGAACATACTTTTGTTGGTGAAGAAGATGATGCAGTGAATGAAGAAGATGTTTATGTTGGTGGGGTGGAGGGGAATATGGAAGTAGAAGACGTCCTAATGGATTACAAAGAGGAAGAGGGGAATGTTGGGAGAGAAAATGTAGAGAGGGGTGAGGATGAGGATGAGGATAAGGAAGAGGAAGAGGAAGGGGGCAATGTGTTTGAGGCCGAAGTGGTGGACAATGTGGATGGCAGTGAAGAGGAAAGAATGACAAATGATGATGATGGGTTTGGGATGGAGAATGATAGGGTGGAGGTAGAGAGAAGAAATATTAATCGTGTTTTGGAGAGTGAGGGGTCATTTATGATTAAAGAAGAAGTTGGAGAGCATGAGATAAATGAATATTACATTTCAGATGAGTTGTCTTCAAATGTAGATAGTGATGAGGTTGTGAGTGAGAATAAGAGGAAGTTTCCAACTTATAGAGCAGATGATATGACCAAGAGCTTCAAATTTAAATTGGGGATGGAATTTAAGTCATTGAAAGATTTTAAAAGTGCGTTATAGGAGCATAGCGTTTTAAATGGAAAAGAAGTGAAGTTTGTGAAGAATGATTTGAAGAGAGTGAGGGCAGTTTGTAAAAAGGGATGTGGTTTTCTAATCATGGCTAGCAAGGTAGGAGGTAGCCAAACTTTTAGAGTGAAAACACTAGTTGCACGTCACAAGTGCGGAAGAGTTTTTGGTAAAGAAAATGCAAGTGTACAATGGATTACACAAGTATTGGTAGAGAAATTTGTAAATGTGGGAGACATGACTGTGAACCAAATCGTAGATGAAATCAAGAAATCATTTGGTGTTGTAATAACTCTTTGGAAAGCTGCAAGAGTAAAACAAATTGCAATGGATTCTTTAGAGGGTGATGGAGAACGACAATATGGTCGCCTTTATGATTATGTGGTTGAATTGTTTAGAGTGAAGGCTAAAACCTTCAAGATTAAAGTCAATCAACCCCAATCCACTTTGCCACCAAGGTTTGGGTCATTTTACACGTGTTTAGAGGGTTGTGAAGAGGGGTTCTTAGGTAAATCTAGGTCACTCATTGGGGTAGATGGTTGTCATTTGAAGACAACATATGGAGGTCAGTTGTTAGTGGCAATGGCAAGAGATCCTAATGACCAATATTTCCCACTAGCTTTTGTTGTAGTTGAAAATGAATGCAAAGACACATTGGAGTGGTTTTTGAAACTGCTACTGAGTGATATTGGGGCATTGATTGTCAACGCTGGATCTTGATTTCGGATCAGCAAAAGGTAACTTCAAATTAAAGTTGATTTGGTAATTTCATTTGATTATGTACTAAAGGATGTTGTCATTTCTTTGCAGGGATTAATGACAGTATTCGATGAGATTTTGAATAGGGTGGAGCATAGGCTATGTTTAAAGCATTTGTACAACAACTACAAGAAGAAATTCGGTGGAGGCCTTCTCATCAGGGACCTTATGATGGGGGCTGCCAAGGCAACATACTTTAAGGAGTGGGAAAAAAATGGGTGAGTTGAAGAATGTCAATACTGATGCTTATAATTGGTTAATGACAATTCCTACTATATGTTGGTGTAAACATGCTTTTAGTGCTTATCCTAGATGTGATGTGTTGATCAATAATTTGTCCAAGTCATTTAATAGTAAAATTTTACTTGCAAGAGACAAACTTATAATTACTATGATGAAATGGATTAGGTCATACATTATGACTAGGTTTGCAACAGTTAGAGAAAAAGTAAACATATCTTGGTGATGTTATGCCTAAACCAAGAAATAGGCTGGATAGGAAAGTAGAAAAGAGTGGGAATTGGCTTCCAGTTTTGGCCGAGGGTGCAAAATTTGAAGTGACTCATGGGTTTACAATGGAAAAATTTGTAGTTGATCTAAGTAATCACAGTTGTACTTGTTACTTTTAGGATTTGGTAGGAATACCTTGTAAATATGTTGTTGCTGTTATACAATATAAATTAGAAAACCCAAAAGATTATGTTCATCCGTATTACAAGAAACATGCTTATCAAACTTCTTATGCACCTCATATAATTCCAATAAATGGACAACAATTTTGGCCTACATCTGACTCTACACCACTACTACCACCTATATATAAAACACCTCCTAGGAGGTTGAAAAAGTTAAGAAGAGAAACTGATGTATATGTCAACCATTCAAAGTTGTCCAAGAAAACTATTGCTATGAAGTATAGCAACTACAATGAATATGGACACAATGTAAGAAGTTGTAATAAGGGGCAGAAAAGCAAGGCAATTGTGCCTGTTGTTTTTATTTACAAGTTCAATTATTTACAATTTTGTCAATTCTAACTACCTTACTCATTTCACAGAACACAAGGGGAGCTACCACACATGCAGGGGCTGCATCAACTGGAAGATCAATTGGAAGAACATTAACAACATAAACTTCAATTGCTGCACCATCAGGGAGGGGAGTTACCACACATAGAGGGACTGCATCAACCTCACAAGGTCCAAGAACATCACGAAGAAGAGTTGCCACTATTGATGTAGCCCCTACATTTGTGGCAGCTCTCCTTCATGATGTTCTTGGACCTTGTGAGGTTGATGTAGCCCCTCCATGTGTGGCAGCTCCCCTCCCTGATGGTCCAACAGTTGAAGTTTGTGTTGTTGATGTTCTACCAGCTGATCTTTCAGTTGATGCAGCCCCTGCATGTGTGACAGCTCCCCTTGTGTTCTGTGAAACGAGTAAGGTAGTTAGAATTGACAAACTTGTAAATAACATTAGGCACAATTACCTCTTTTTTTCCCCTTGTTACAACTTCTTACATTGTGTTCATATTCATTACAATTGCTACACTTTATAGCAATAGTTTTCTTGGACAACTTTGAATGGTTGACATATTCATCAACTTCTCTTCTTTTTAAATTTTTTGGCCTCCTAGGAGGTGTTTTATATATATAGGTGGTAGTAGTGGTGCAGAGTCAGATGTAGGCCAAAGTTGTTGTCCATTGATTGAAATTATATGAGGTGCATAAGAAGTTTGATAAGCATGTTTCTTGTGATATGGATTAACATAATCTTCTAGGTTTTCTAATTTATATTGTATGGTAACAACATGCCTACAAGGTATTCCTACCAAATCCCAAAAAGTAACAAGTATATGATTACTTAGATCAACTACAAATTTGTCCATTGTAAACCTATGAGTGATTTCAAATTTTGCACCCCTGGCCCAAACTGGAAGCCAATTCCCACTCTTTTCTACTTCCCTATCCAGGCTTTTTCTTGGTTTAGGCATAACATCACCAAGATATGTGTTTACTTTTTCTCTAAGTGTTGCAAACCTAGTCATAATGTATAACCTAATTCTATCATAGTAATTATAGGTTTGTCTCTTGCAAGTAAAATTGTACTATTAAATGACTCAGAAAAATTACTGATTAGCACATCACATCTAGGATAAACACTAAAAGCATGTTTACACCAACATTTAGTAGGAATTGTCATTAACCAATTATAAGCATCAATATTGACATTCTTCAACTCACCCTTTTTTTTTCCACTCCTTAAAGTATGTTGCCTTGGCAGCCACCATCATAAGGTGATGGCAACCCCTTTAGGGTCTTTCCATCCAAAGAAGTATCAACTTCAAATAAGACTAAAGAAAGGGAAGTAGAATAAAGATTTCCAAAACTCTTTCCTTATCTAAAGGCTTAGAAAGATTCTCCTAAATCTAAATACTTTTACCTTGTTTTGTAGGCCACCAATAAGAAAGGGAAAGCATGCCATGTGTGCCAACCAAAGGAAGCAAGTAGGAGTGCATGTTGCAGCCAACTATGAGGCACATTTCCCACGTGGAAAACATCCATGATGCATAGCCATGTAGCTTCTCATATTGAAGCACGTTTTCCACTCCTTGCAACACATTTTCCATGCTTTTCACGTGGACTACACTTCTTGAAGCTTATGATCCATACCTTCCACGTGCAAAATGCCAAACTTCCATTGCACACTTCTTTTCCAGCACATTTGTAATAAGTTCATTGTATGGCTTGCATTGCACGGCTCATAGGTTCTTTTTATCTATAAAAGAGAAGTCAAATCCTTTGTAATGGTAACTTGAATGAAAGTAATGATATGTTGATGAAATACAACTTCTTCTTCAAGTTCAAACCCTTGTGCTAGCTTTAGCCTTACTTCCTCTAGCTTTTTTCCCCTTAGGAAAGTTGTCTAAGCTAGAAATCTACCTCTACATTCACTAAAGCACCACTTGACATTATCACAAACACCTTGAGTGCACCAGAAACCTCCATCCATTTCTCCATTTCCGCTGCATCTCTCTGCGTCGAGGAGCACTTCTCTGTGTGTCATGGAGTTGCTTCTATCATAAGGTCTATAATGAGAAGGCCTCCACCAAATTTCTTCTTGTAGTTGTTGTAAAAATGCCTTAAACATAGCCTATGCTCCAACCCATTTAAAATTTCATCAAATATTGTCCTTAATCCCTGCAAAGAAATGACAACATCCTTTAGTACATAATCAACTTTAATTTGAAGTTACCTTTTGTTGATCCAAAATGAAGATCCAACATTAACAATCAATGCCCCTAATATCACCCACTAGTAGTGTTAAAAACTACCTTCATGTGTCTTTGCATTCATTTTCACCACAACAAAAGCTAGTGGGAAATATTGGTCATTAGGATCTCTTGCCATTGCCACTAACAACTGACCTCCATATGTTGTCTTCAAATGGCAACCATCTACCCAATGAATGGCTTGTAACTACCTAAGAACCCTTCTTTATAGCCCTCTAAACACATGTAAAATGACCCAAACCTTGGTGGCAAAGTGGGTTGGGATTGATTGACTTTAATCTTGAAGGTTCCAGCCTTCACTCTTAACAATTCAGCCACATAATCATAAAGACGACCATATTGTCATTCTCCATTACCCACTAAAGAATCCATTCAATTTGCTTTGCTCTTGCAGCTTTCGAAAGAGTTATTCCAATACTAAATGATTTCGTGATTTCATCTATGATTTGGTTCACAATCATGTCTCCCACATTTGTAAATTTGTCTACCAATACTTGTGCAATCCGTTGTACACTTGCAATTTTGTTACCAAAAACTATTCCACACTTGTGACGACCAACCAGTGTTTTCACTCTAAAAGTGTGGCTACCTCCTACTGTGCTAGCCATGATTAGAAAACCATATCCTTTTTTACAAATTGACATCACTCTCTTCAAATCATTCTTCACAAACTTCACTTCTTTTCCATTTAAAATGCTATGCTCATGTAGCGCACTTTTAAAATCTTTCAACGAATTAAACTTCATCCCTAATTTAAATTTGAAGCTCTTGGTCATATCATATGCTCTATACGTTGGAAACTTCCTCTTATTCTCACTCACAACCTCATCACTATCTACATTTAAAGACAACTCATCTGAATTGTAATCTTCATTTATCTCATGCTCTCCAACTTCTTCGTTAATCATAAATGACCCCTCACTCTCTTGGTTTCTTCTCGTGACAGTTTTATTCTTCTTCATTCTACTCCACTTATCCAAAACAGGATTGACATTTCTTCTCTCTACCTCTACCCTATCATTCTCCATCTCAAACCTATCATCATTTGCCATTCTTTCCTCTTCACTGTCATCCACATCGTCCACCACTTCGGCCTCAAACACATTGCCCTATTCCTCTTGCTATTCCTTTTCCTCATCCTCATCCTCACCCCTCTCTACATCTTCTCCCCCAACATTCCCCACTTCCTCTTGCTCTTCCTCTTCTTCATCCTCACCTCTCTCTATATTTTATCCGTCAACATTCTCCTCTTCCTCTTCGTAATCCATTAGGACGTCTTTTACTTCCACATTCTCCTTCATCCCCACCAACATAAACATCTTCTTCATCCACTGCGTTATCTTCTCACCAACAAATGCATATTCTTCATCCAAGTAACCATCTTCTTCATCCACAATAACATGTTCTTCAACAACATAACCATGTTGTTCATCCACAATAACCTCTTCTTCGTCACCTATGTTTATCTCTTCCTCCATTTCCTCTATCTCTACTTCATGTGCCTCTTCACCAAAAGTAACAAAGTTAACTTCAACTGGTTCACTAGGTTGGAGATGTTGGACATAAATTTCAACCTCATCATTATTTGCCTCTGCATAGTTAGCCAACAGTATTGCTTCGCTGTCATCACTAAGTATTCTCAGGTTATTCATGGCCTTTTATTTCGACTCCTTCTACCATAGTTTGAACTCTGCATCATACTTGAATTCTTTAACAAATCTCACCGCTTCAAAGTAAGATCACTTGTCAGGATCAATTCCTTTTATAACATGTATTTCTCCTCCCACATATTGTACTTCCTTATTCTTCATGAACTTTCCCATGTGATGTAGAGAAACGTCAAAAGTCATTGCTAATCCTACATGGTAAAATGAAAAATTTACACACACAATGCACACCAAAAGCTACAGCCACAACAAACCCAAAGTAAATAATTACCCTCTTCTAATTGCCTTTCTTTGACATTGAATGCACACTAAGCACCGGAACATGAATGCACACCAAACTAAATAATTAACCTCCTCGAATGCACACCACAGCAATCGCGAAAGCAAATTGATAGAACATGAACCCTAATCGTGATTTAACTTGACGATAAAAGACAGTTACCAACTCCAATTTTCATTCACGTAAAAGAATCTCAATATTTACTAAGTATGAGAACCCTAACTAATTTCCTTCATCTGATTTAATCACTGAACACATGTCATCAAACATGTAATCACACGTGGCGAAAGTTATGAAGAAAAGATGTCATCACACGTGGCTAGACGTTAGCTACCTCAGCTTCTTTTTAACATCGTTAATTTTGGAGGATAAAAAATTAAGCTTTCTTAAAAGAAGAGAATCTAAATATACCTTTGTTATAAGGAGGAACTAAAAACAAATTCATTTGTTAGTTTAAGAAAAAAAACATATTTAACTCTTGTTTTAAACCTTGTATTTTGTTTTTTCATTTATAACATACTATGTGGATTCTTCTTTTAAGTATACACATTTAATATTTTTATTTTATCCTAATTATATTTTAAGATTAGAGAAATAAAATTAAATCGGCCAAATGTTAAAAAAGTAATTATGCCCTTTATCCATCTAACTTGGAAAACTTCCTTGTGTTAGTTTCTTCACAAGTTTATTTTGTTTAACTACTATATGAACTAATTTTAATATATTAAAAGATTTATTATACTTTTCATTTTTTAGTGTGTATAGAATAAGAAAATCATTCAAATAGAAAACATAAGCTAAGAGCTAGAATAAAAACGTCATTGGATATCCAAACCTTAATATAGGAGATTAACTAAAAGACAAGATGGAATAAAGCCGAAGGACTAAAATGGTACAACTTTTTTTCAAAATTACTATAATGGAATAGACTTTAAAATAACTAATAAATTAAATTGTGACGGATTTCAATGTAAGGAAATAGTCTTAAGGTAACATGACTTTAATTTAAAAAAAATAATTAAATTAAAATCATGTCATTTTAACACAACCTTAATCTAATGCATTTTAAATTAAAATTATACTAAATAAACACAATTTTAGTTTCATACATTTTAAATTAAAGTTCAACTGAGTTGATACGACTTTAATTTTAATTCAGGTGACATAGTGTCGTGTCAACTTAACACAATTTAACTTAATTTTTTCAAACTTGCTGTACTTTTGTAATTATTTTACAAATCTTTCCCATTTAGGTGATTTTAAAAAAAAAAATTGCACCAAAATGGTGCTTTTGCCCGTAGAATAGAGCATGCCATATCCCATGAAACTAGAGAACTTAATATCATTTGGAAACCAGAAACTGTATTCCAGATTAAAAATGTATGAAAACATATACACGTTCCTCTTCTATTTGGCATGATATGGTGACATATCAAGGAAAGTTAAAACACCCTCAATCATCAAGTAACAGTTTTCTCAAAAGGGTAATAATGTTTGCTTTTCTTTTACCTTTAATTAAAAAAGGTGTAGCATATAATACACAGACCAGAAAGCAAAATAAAATTCGGAAGTCACAAGAACATATATGGTAGTTATGAAGAAGCATGATGCCTCACACACCTACAAAACAAATATATCAATCAAGAAACCACAGTTCAATACGTCAATCAAGAAAGTCTCTTATAATATGAAGCACTACAATACAAAGACTAAGCAGTTAAAACTTCCAAAACATCCATTAGTTCAATGGCTCAGAACATTTATACTACTTTGTTGTACCACGTTAGTTTCTGTTCTAGCCAAAGTTCTTGAAAGAGCTTAAGCTAGAAGCATTCAATTTGTGTGGTTTATATTGTTTACAGTGATGATGTAGTATATTTATAGACCTAGAAACAGTTAATATTCACCCTATTATTTATGAATAATGGGGCAGTAGGTCTTGTCAAGCATGATGAAACAAAGTAGGGTTTCCTACCCTAAATGAGTCTCATGTTCAGTACAGAGACCCAACTATATCCAACCTCTTGTGCTTGTCCTATAACCAAGACTCATTATCCCAGAAGGACCCTAGACCTTTAGACTCGATCCTTCAAGACAAAGATCCTAAGTATACTTGGGTTTTGGGCAAGTTAATCTTAAGGATTATAAGGCTAAAGTTTTTTAAGTCATAAACACGTCAATTAACAATTGGATTGCAGCTGACTAGTTTATTTTAACGAGAAATAGGGAGATAAAATCATTTTAAAAAGAAATGACATGATGTTCCAAACAACATGTTGAGAAAATCAAACATCACTTCTCTATGTCAAGATTACAATATACATAAACTTCTTGAAGGGCATACTAGATACGATGTGTACACACTTTGACATGTGTAGTCTCTAAAATGTAGGATTCAAGGACACGGATCTATATATTAGATCATCAAGAATTATTTAATTTAACAACCATTATTTATATACTCAAAATCATCTATAAACAATATTAGTCAAATATAATAATATAAACATATTGTCACCTAATACAATCCAATCCATCAATCTAATATCCAAAAGGTGAAAAGTAGTGATCATATAAATTTGTTCCTTATTTCTGTAATCATGATAGAAACTTATGTAATAAGTTTACAAGTTTATAGGCTTTTAGAAAATCATTGTACGTTATTAACATTGTGTTGGAGTCATGTCAAAATTATGTCAAGGACACATTAACATTGTGTTGTTATCGCAGATGTGTCGTACACATGTCAAACATAGGGACACACCATTTGTGAGGCGTGTGGAAGCTTCTTGATAAAACACGTGACGATAGAAATAGGAAGAAATAAGGCACACATTTCAAAAGCCCAAGCCCTAAGTTTTTCTATTAGATAATAAACGTGGCCTTAAAAGTGTAAAATCACTAACAACATGAAGTAAGTGCTCAGAGATGAGGATAAAATCACCTTTCAGAATTTTGGACATGAAATCAAATTTAGCGTGTTCAAGAATCATTTTCCAGATCGTCAGACTCCGAATCACTTGCATTATAACCTATAAAATATGCACCAAAACCAAAAATGGTCACACTAAATTACAGAGGAAAACATAGATAATATTCTGCTAGCATAGGAACAAGGGAGGATTTACCTGGAGGTTTACGGCCAACTCTCCAGACTGAGGATCTGACCCTCGAGGCTTTAGTCAGCCAAAGTCTTCCCTTCATTCCCAAACTAACAACATCAGCCTTGGAAACAAAAGAAAATGACGAAATAGGTATATCTACATTCCACACATCATTTATAATTTTATTGTTCTTTATATTTGATCAATGGTCCATATAATCCATATTTTGCGCAATAAACTCTTTACATACATATTTGCAGCCACTTCTGTGTACTGCACATTATAACAACAAAATTGGAAAACACAAAAGATTGAGTTTCAACTCTGTTAAAGAAGAAAACCTGACCTCACATGCTAAAAAGACTCCTCAAATTGATAGAACTTCTCATATTGCTACTCTAGACATATGTGCACAGGAATATAAGCACTATAAAGGTGTGTAAGTCAAAATATACATGTTTTAGGATCATAGAATGAACTAAAATGCTTACTTGCATTAAAAAACAGTATAAGTTACCGAAATAAAACTCCAGCTCTGGTTGAATTACAAAACCCCCAAAAAATATGACTTTTGCGACAAAGAAATCCCGAAAACAAAACCCCAATCCAATGAAAGTTCATTGAAGTAGACTGAATGCAAGGAAAACAACAAAAACCAAGCAAGCCAACACACCTTCTGACCATCTTTGGGAATACCATAGCCATGATAGTACATCTGACCCACCAAGACCTGCATGTTTATATCACCTGCCTTAGCCTCCTTGAGAGTGTCCTTGAACCACCGCTTCGCACAATCTGCCACTACATCCGACAATGGCACACGCCCCGTGCTCTCCATGCCTCTGCTTCAAAGATGGGGTTTTCTTCTTCCTTCTCTAGAACAAAAAGAACACAAGAACAAAAGGGTTTCGCGAAAAGGGGTTAATTCTCACAATTCTTTTGAAAATACAAAATGAGGGGTATCCTTAGGATTGAACTAGAACACCAAGAGAATCAGAATTGCAAAAGGTCAAATAAAGTTGGTACCTTTTATGCTGTTGGCAGTGGTGTGTGAAGATAATGGAAAAAGAATTAAGAAGGGTTTTTGAAGTTTGCAGAAAAGAAAGAGAGAGAGAGAGAGAGAAAGACAGCTACCAGGCGGCGTTCGGAGCTGTTTTCTCTCCAACCATATTTTTGTTACTTGTTTACTGTTTTATATTTTAACATAAAATCAGTTATTAGTAATAATTAAGAACGCAAATTGAAATTTCTACTATCCAATCCAAGTCTTTCTTTTGGGCATAAAAATAATATACTATTAATTTTTTATATTTTTTAAAATTAGTTAACGAAAGAGTTTGGTATATGGAATCAAGGTCATCTGTTTGAGATTTATTGTCTTTTTGGAAGTTAAAATGCTTGGTACACAGATGCTAAAATTATATATAAAAGATATCTTAATATTCTTTCTTATATTAAATCTTTATTTATAAGTTTAGTGGTCCTTTTTCGTTAATTATGATTTAATTATGAATAATTAAACTTTAATATTAAGTTCATCATTTAATATTAATTTTATTTTAATATTGTTCATTTTGATTAGTCTATTTCAAAGTCGGACAGTTTTTTTATGGTCATTCAAGCTCAATGACTAACTATATGACCAATGTTTGATTTATCTGACCTAGTGCATGGTCGATCGACCTATTTGGTAGATGGTCAAACTTGTTGTTCTACTTACAAAACTAATGATTAGTTATTTGAGATGGTATATTGGTGACTCATCGGTTTTGGTGACTTATGTTTTAGATTGTGGAATGTTGATCAAGACTGATATATAATCAATTAACTTGTTGGCTAAATCATTGATTTATCCTTCAAACTATGAAATAATCATTTAATCTAATACATGGTATCTAGTGACAATTAAACTTACCTATTCATTCCTTCAAATTATAGTTTATCAACCTAACTAACTAGATAGTCATAAAATAAATAAAAAAAAATTATTTCATGTTTCACACTAACATGATAAGCACTAATGATTTCATAGTAAATAGAAGTAAATTATGAAATGAAATTAAATATTGAGTGACATTACACATGCATATACAATATTTTAAGTGTATTTATTTTGGCACTTAAAATAGTTTTATTATTATATTTTACTACTTTTTACTGTTTTCTTTTACAGATAAAAATTTTACCTGACCATTTTACCTTTATATATAAGTATACGTAATGAAATAGATGTTAAATAATTATTTCATAATATTAAAAGTAAAGTATTTTGACATATATTACTTTTAGCTCAAAACTACGACTATCAAATTTTATGTAAATAACCTTGCATAGAGTGATCACATGATCTTATTATGCATATACTTGACTTTGACATTTTGGTAATGTCGTAAATTTTCCAACTGCCACATCTTATTTTATTATATAATTTTCGTAAATTTTATTTTTCTTCCTTTCCTTCTCTGATGCACCCACTATATATATTGTGTATATTGTATTTAAGACAGATACACGAGCTACGTGGCATGAGACAATTATGATAAAACCACTGCATAACGGATTACAAAATTGATTAAACCAAATACTTATAAGAAGCACAACACAAATATACACGTTCTTATATGAGGAGAAAAACGAATTGTTGATCTTGTTGTTTGACACTGCGTTGCATACTGAGCCTGAATTTCACCTTCGAAAAAGCTCTGAAATTGATGCTGTGCTATATGCCTTCTACATTGTTCATGCATCTAGGTGTGCATTGGGAGGACTAGGGAACATGTGCAGGATAAAGAATCTTCTGTAGGACTGTATCACGTAGCTTTCCTATTCCTTACATGAGAGAAAGACTCGTTACAAAAGTTTTCATTCTGTGGCAAATTCAAGAATCACTCCAACTATCTGCATCATCATCTTCATCACTTCCGGCCAATGCCTAATTCAATAATTAACATTAGCTTAGTTAGTTGGTGCAGGGAGGAGGGGCTGAGGAGCAAACCCTTGTTACAGTAAACAGAGTGAGAGACAGACCTGACGAATTGCATTTGCTTTTTCCAGGATGGCAGCAACCCTCAAGTTCGTTTTCGGACCCCCGATGCTGGGTGGTCGGTTCGCCGCTGCAGGCCTCAAGTTGAAGGACTGACAAAAAATTGTGGATATATATTTAAAATTTAAAATGTATATACAAAAGGGTACGATCAGCATGAACAATTACATAAAAGATGCTAGCTCTAACCTTCGTTCTTATCATTTCTAACAGTGAGTCTCTTTCATCTCCCTTTGCTGCTCTGGGGGGCATAACTCGTTCAGTGACCTTCCTCAGCTGCAGTAATCAAAGGCAGTGTGTCATGCATGGATTTTAAGACCACATAAATATGAGAACTAGAAAACTGTCATTACCCTGCTTTTGTCCAGAGCAACTACTGGATCTATTACAGGATCTTGGGGAAGAACACGCTTATTCTTTGGTTTTCCATATGGCATCTCAGTCCGATCAGATGCTTCCAAAGGAAACGCCATTTCTCCCTCTGAAGGCGGCATACTGTGCTTTGACTGCCCAATTCCTGGACTGGGAGGCGACAAAGGTGAGATTGAAGTATCTTCTTCCATCCTCCCTTCCAGATTCATTGAAGACTGCTTTGGAATTTTAACTTCTAAACCTGTCTCTTCCATTAACTGAGTTTCTGCTGGCTTCTCTTTCCGAGAAAGGGGCCCATCTGCGTAAACAGGACATTCTTCAGGTAGCACCAAATGCAATTCTCCAGGTCTATCCATTTTAACTTCTAAGATGCCACCTTCTGTTAACTGACTTGGAGATTGTGTTGGTTTTTCTTGCTGAAAAATAGAATCAGCCCCAGAAATAGCATGCACAGCAGGCAGCATTGATGAGTGTGGACTTGAATTCAATGCTTTTTCTCCCTCGGAATCAACAACATAGCCAAGTGGAGGCCTGTCCCGTAATGCTAAGAAAGGGTTTTGTATCTGGCTTTGCTCTGGTACCAGGAAACTCTGTTGGCCACTTGCTTCATTTAACATTACAGGAAATTGAAATGGAATAGCAACAGGATGCTCTGAAATTCCCACAGAAACCGGAGAAGAATATTGATGCTTATTGCTTTGCATAGCCATGTCTGGTAAAAATAGATTCTGGGATGGCCGGGACTCTTTTTCAAAAGTAGATAAACCAAATTGAGACTTATCATCAGGTTTATTTGGCTGTATCGGTTGGAGTGAGGCTAGAGTTGCTTCTTCTCTCAATGTAACTAGGGAAGCATGTTGAATCTTAACCGATCTCCATTGCATTGGAGGCAGAGGGGGCATAGGTGGCATCTCCTCAAGATTGCTTTTAGCTGCCTTGTGTAAGAAGCCAGAGATAAGTGGTGCTAGTGGATCCATGACATGTATTGTTGGGTTAATTCGTTGATCAGATGACCTTTGAGGATCTAGCTCCAAACAAACAGGCAGTGCTTTCAGGCCATAGATCGAAGCGCTATATTGGATTTTCTCAAGAGATGAATGCCGAATATTATTCCACATTCCAGAATCAGGAGGACCGCATGGAACTGATCTGTTCATGTCTGATGGAAATTCAGTTGAAGCAATATCTACTTGATCCACTACCTTCTGGGCTGCTAATTCTGTCAAAGATTCTCTACTATCCGCCTCATTAACTATCATTTCTTCCTCATGAGGATCTGCAAATATAGAAAGAGGTTCTTCCAACTTTGTAAGATTACTCATTGGAGATGGTACTATATCTGAAGACGGATGTTCAGTATTGCCATCATCTCCAACTAGATCCAAACTGCAGGTGGATACACTTATTTCTTCGCCACCCAATATACTTGGCACCTGTTCAAAATTTCCTTGCTGATCAAGATGCAGAACTTCAATTTCTGGTAAATCTGGTTTGTATCCGTGTGTAAAATCTAAACCTAGCTCCTTTGTAAGACTACACTTTGGTGTAGTCTTCGCAGCAGGAACCAGATCTTCTGAGTTCAATTGGGTAGCTATAATATCGTCTTCAGATTTTAAATCTCGGCCATCAAGCACCAGCTTAGTACTTGGATTCAGATCTACTTCCACAGATGGGCAAATCGGATCCTCCCCATGAATATCAACATATTCCCTACCCAACATTTCAGAAGAGTATTCGTTAAGAGATTCTTCGTGCATAACTTCAATCTCAGAATGATCACCACATTCACCTTCATTAGCTAAGTTTAATTCATTAGAAACTTGGAACAGAGCATTATAATGGACATAAGGATCACAGACATTCAAATTGTTCGATGGATTGTTATCAAAGGAAACCACTGGGCAAGCATCATCTCTTATTGGGTAGAGAGCCTCAGGTTTGGTCACTATAGATTCAACAAGACACTCCTTTTCTTCATCTTCTTCTATTCTTAAATTAAGTTCAGCAGGGCCGGATGGTGTTTCATCCGATTGACTCTGTGCAGGTAAGGATGCTGGTGAGGCAGCTCCAAGATCATAAGACATCAATGAATGTCCAGAATCTATCAGACCTGAAGAGACTGGTATAGAATCAGAAATTGTTTCACCCCGAACATGGGCATCATCATTCATGACAAACTCACGACAATAAGTCGTTTTCAACTCAAAAGTTGGGAGAAGCTGGTTGGATGGCATATCTTCAATCTGTGATGTGGAGTTTTCCATAGATTGAAAATCTGAAAACTGCACTTGTGATTGGGAATGTTCTACATTTCTAACTCTTGTGAATGAACAATTATCATCGGATTCCCAGGAGGTTCCAGTTGAAGGAAAATCTAACAACAGACCATGTGCTTCATTATGCTCTCCAATTCTATCTTGTTCCGAAGAACTATTTTCTTCAGAAGTTGAAGAGTCTCCAAATGATTGAGAATCTGAAAACTGAGCTTGCATTTGAGGCTCTCCTTTTCCATTTGAATCAGTTAAGTTTTGAATATTTAATAAGCTTTTCATAGGTCCATACTCATTATCTGTTTCCAATTCAGACTCCATGGTAGCTAATGCATCCATATAATCATCAACCTCGCTAGTCACATCATCAGAGTGGTAGCTATCTAAGCTACATTCTCTTTTCTTTTGTTCATCAAGTACCAATTCTTCTTCATCAATTAAGTTGGGATAATTCGAAGACATTTCCTCTGATACACCACCAGAGATTTGTTCATTCACCTCCACCATATATCCATCTGTCTCCCTGTACATTTCTGTGTATGGGTTCAGTTCTAGTTTCTGCTCATTTGGTGTTGAACGCAAGTTTTCATTTCCCAAAGACCTATTCAATGGAGCAATGCTACTGATTTCAAGAGTTTTAATCCCACTTTCACTATCATCTAACACCAATTTCCCTGGCTGTGGAATGATTGAAGTTTCACATACCAGTTTATGATCAGGTGAGTGGATTTCCAGAATTTTCCCCATGTAACTTTTCCCAGTTTTTTCAACTGCAGATCCATTCAACTGTTTCGTTTTCAACTTTACCAGACGAGCAGGGTCCCTACAAGCATTCTCAATACGCTCCTCCAGAAACAACTCATGCAGTCTGCAATAATGGAAATGGATAGAATTTTGAGTTACTAAATAACCATTTAAAGACCTTGCATTTCTAAAACCAGAAGAATAATTAATGCACCAAAATAAAATTATTGGAGCTCACTTTGCATGTGACGGTACGATTTCTGGGGTTTCACCATTCTTCTGTCGTGTTCCTTTCTTTTGCTGGATACAACAAAAAACTACATATAATATGTATCAAGGTTGCAGATATTCAATTTTGCATGGCATAAATTGTTTTCCGTGCTATTTAAATTAATTGTCCAGAAATTTGTGATATTAAGTTGAAGAATCAGCCGTTTAGTACCTCAATTTTACGAATTTTCTTTTCCCTTTGAACTGCTGTTGCTGTTCCAGAGGAAGCAGACTTCACTGTAAAGAACGATGGATCAGTATAACGCTTCAGACATGCCCCAGCCCCAGCAACATCAAACCTTTCAGGGCCAAGAGGAAAAACAGAAGTTTCAAATATCTATAACAAAAGTCACGAAGTATAGAAATAAATCTTCTATTTGTGCTTAAATTTGTGTTCTAAGAATCAGGACACCATACTTGTCCAGAAGGAACAATCTTGGAGGACCACGGCTTTCTTCATATGAATCCATTATAAATCGGGGTAAGTCTCCGCGGGTAACAAGATTGTGTTCAGACCGAAGATTAGGATGCCATTCAATTCCTGAAATGCAGAATCATGTTAAAATTTGTCAAGGGAACATTATCACCAATAGGTGAAATATTGCAGACACAAACAATAATAAAAAAGACTCCACTGATTAATATAACCTCCATTTGTATAAGTTGATGAATGATGAGTTTGTGTCAAAAAAACTTTCTCAAGTGCTGGAACTTCAGCCTCAAGCTGTTGAACACGCGATATAAGACTGCGACCTCTTGCAGCAGTAGCAATTACCTCTTCATGCAAGTCATGGAACATCTCAGCAGCAAATCTAACAAAAAAGTGCAGTTAAATGCAGAAAAATTAAAATAGTAGCAGAAAGAATTATATTTTAAAATGTTAAATATTGACGCGGGACACACTACAAAATGGAATGAAGATTCTAATAACGGATTGCAAAGGACAGAACATGCCAGAATTACTGCAACTCTTGTGAGATGCATAAATTTTCCTATCAGAAAATTTGAATGATTATTGTTTATTTTTATTTTTTGTTTTGAACACTAAAAATGTCTGTTGACATAGCTTCTTTTTAAAAACTATTTTTGTTTTCAAAACTGAAAAATATAATTAGCTACAGACCGTCTCTGTTTTAGCTTTTGCTTTTTTAGTTCTGGGAACAAGGAAACAGTTAATTGTCTTTTGAAATAAATTTATGAAGCGGATTTGTATTTATTTTATCACTCTCTAAAAGGTTTTCAAATTAATATTACCAAACAGGATTTTTATTCTTATTATGTTCCAAAACACAGTTTTTCAAAACTATTTTAAAAATAAAATAAAAGCACAATCAACTAGGACTTAAGCCACCTGGGCTCAGTTCAGGTGATCGCTGATAGCAGATCCTAAGATTGACCCTTGATTCCTTAGCACTCACTCCTTATCCATGAAAAAAAAAATCACGACATCTGTAATTCTTGTCAACTTAAATTATTTTTCCTCCAGTGATTTAAAGAAAATCTATAAATACCCAAAAGCGTAATTCTAAAGCATAAACAATCCAATCATATATAAACCAAATAATTCCATTCGTCAAATCCACAACATCGTGCCAGAAACTTAATCAAAGACTTGCAATCTACGCATCATTCGAACACCCCAGAAATTAAAACAATCTATGCAGGCCTTCTTTTTCTCGCTTTTCATCCTCTGAAAAAAGTGGCTACGTACAAAGCAAGAAGAACCAAAAACTAATGAAAAATCAAGGAAAAAACGAAAAGAAAAAAAGACAAATTAAAACCAAAACGGAAACAAAATCCAGAATCTAATCCCACGGATCGGATTCGACAATAAAACACACGACGAAAAATCAACCAACAGCCAAAAAATATTTAAAAAGTAGGACAAGAAAAATCGATTCATCCACCAACTCCATCCACCGTACCAGCGAGCAAAGTTGCAAACAGACAAAAAGAGAAACAAAAAAGGCAAAGAAAGGAACTATCTGAATCAAAGCTCCTTCCTCTAACAAACTCTATCGTCAACAACTGAACGACAATTAAATTAAAATGTTTCATTAATGGAAATCGTTCTTTCTTCAAACACAGCAACACTCATTTAAACTCGGCGCGATCAAGGAAACCTTGAGCGCAACTGCGCAACCGCGCCTCGAAGGAAGAAGCGGTTGCAGAGAGAGAAGTTAGAGAGAGAATGTGAACTGACTGAGCGAGGTCGCCGAGCTGGCGGAGAAAGCCTACGAGTCCTGCCATTGCAACAGCTTCCAGGAGTGCTTCGGAGTCGTCGCTATCGGCGGCGCGGTACAGCTCCGGATCGGTCAGTGCGTGCGCACTCCGAATGTGGTGCCTGCAAAGTGGCATTTTCCAAGCTAGTGCAATTGCGAAACCCTGCCGTTTTTTATCTTCTCTCCGGCAGCGACGCTGCGTTTTCCGGTGATTTTGCAGTGGGAATGGAAGAGAAAGAGAAAGAGAAAGAGAGAGAGTTTTTTCTTTTACATTAAAAAAATTATGAATAATTATATATAGGGTGGAATGCGTGTTAGTTAGAGACGTGAAGACGGTGACTGTGTCTGTTATGTATGGAAGTCATATATTTATTTTCTATTTATTATTTTGCTGCGAAGCGGTTAAAATACAGTTAAGATACTTTATTTATATTTCCCACTTTATTCACTCTTCCTAATATTTTTAGAATTTAATAATATAGTTTAACAGTGGAATAAATACATCAATAATATTTATATTATTGATAATGTAACCTAAATAAATAAAAATGATCACACTGACTATATAGAAAAATCAATCTGATATTTTAAATTACTTTTTAGAAAAATGAGGGTGATGTAATAATGCTATCACCTTTTCTGATATTTGGAAGAGCGCGCATTGTGGCGCTTATGATGCGGTAGGTAGTCTTGGATCATGTTGCTTTTGGATTTCGTTAGAATAATAATGCAATAAAGACAAATATTAATTACTTTACATTAAAATAATCATTGAATAATTAAAATTCATTTTTTAGAAAAGATAGCTTTTTCTGATTTTTGTAATACACTTTTAATATATGTTTCTAAACTTTTATTATTAATTCTTTAATTTGCAGCCACAACATCTCCCCATGAATTAATATATGACCAATAATTGGAAAAATAGAAGAGAGTAATGTGATTAGTAAAGATGAGGTTTGAGATTAAACAAGACTAATATTGACTTACTGTGCAAATCCCACACCAATTCCTGCAATGTTTATTTTTACACCTAGAAAGACATAAACTTCGTTTACTAGTATACCCTTTTGGCTATTAATCCAATATCCATTTTAATAAATATTTTAGAAGTATTTCCAAAAAATAAAAAACAAAACTATCTTATGTATCATTCTCATACGGCAATTTTTTTTTCTTCTCAAAATAAACAATATTTGGTTTAAACAATCAGTTGTGTTTGTTTTTGTTCAAAAATTTTAAATTTTTAGATTTTGATTAGTCTCAATTGTATTTTTTTTAAAATGTGTGATAATTAAACATTTTTTATTAATTTGAGTGAAACCATGTTTGAAAATAATGAATTGTGATATTGGATGAATTACGTATCATTTGATTTCAAAATTTACTATATTTGATGTACTTAATATACACTTTTAAAATATTGTTGTGTTTGTCCTAATATTTAAAGATGTAGGCTTTGAAAAGAAGAAATTGTCTTTCACATTCTTCATTGTTCAACTGGAGTATGTTTTACTCTCATTGTTGTTTGTCTTGTACATGTAATGGTTGAAGATACAAAATCCTAACATCTCTTCTCATGGTAGTGACGCGAGAAGGTTGAGTGTAAAATCTATTTGTTATTATGGTGACAATTCAGTCTTGAGAACAACTAGAACCCCTAAAAACAAACAATTTTCAAGTTGTTAAAAATTCAAGGTAAGATCAATGAAACAAAATTCATTATATTTTTTGTTATTAAAAACTATAAGTGTTGTTTTGAAATGAGTTTTTTTTTTTTTTTACATAATTGGTTGATTGCAATTATTTCTCATTATATGATGAACAAGGAATTAAAGAAAGTCTAAATAACCATTATGGTAAAAATGAAAGAAAGGAATAGTAAAATATAGAATTTAGAAAAAGTTATTTGTATCTTAGAAAAATGGTTAAAGGTGTTGATATAAATGATGTTTGTTACCTATGTACTTAATATTAATATAACTTTAATATCAATGATGTTAAAAATTTCATAGTGTTGTACAAAATTGAAGTAATTGATATAATGTTTTTTAATTAATAAGAAAATTTCAGTAATTTAAAAAATAAAATTTGAGTTGTAATATTTATTTCATATTGAACTTCTACTTTGAATATAAATAGAAAGTTTATTATAACACTTTAATTTTTACATTTTTTTCATTCCTTTTCCTTACTAATTTTTTAAATTATTCTATGAGAATTTATTCTATTTTCGTCTTTTTTATTTGTGTATAGTTGATAATGTAAGGGCCACTAAATTTAGAAAAGAAGAGACGACAGGTGTATGTAAAAGGTGGACCAAAGTGCTAATGGTACTGTTTATATAAACAAATTTTTTTTAAACTCTGAACCTTTTCCCTGCATGCCATCTTCTCTCTCTAAACTTTTCCTGGGTTTATTTCTCCTCCCTCTCTCTATAATTCTTTCTCTTCTCTTCCTTCTCTCATCACTTTCTCTTCACTAAACCATCTTCTCAACAATCAGGAAGCACGTAAGGATTCCTAGCGTTGAGAGCTCAAAATCCCACCGGTCAATTTAGCGTTTTTCCTTTGGTAAGTGTTTTTCCCTTTTTCAATTCATTTTAGGGTTTTGATCATGCAATAAATTTGATTGCATGTAACCCATTGTGCATCCTTTCAATTTTAATTTTGATTAGGTTCTAAGAAATTGTCTTCCATCATCAAATGATAATTTTTAGGTGTTTTTAAGTTTCTCACAGTACAAGGGGGCTAGTTGAATCATCCTATAAGCTTGGTTGTACGTGTAGAGGTAAGGGAAGTTGGGGTTTTTAATTTCTGTTTAGTGAAATTGGAATTTGTATGATTTTAATTATGTTTGGAAGTGTGAAACAATGTGAATATGAAATTGTTTTGATGTTTTGTTACTATTTGAACTGAAATTGGGTAAATTTGTATGTTAGAATTGTGTGCCAATTGATGTGTGAAGTATGAAACTATGAAATTTTGGTTAGAATCTGGTATGGGCAATATGTGATGATATAAATGAGAGTTTGATTGCTATGAATCTTATTATGCAGGTAACTATATAGAAAGATATGTAAATTAAGGTATTTTAAGCTAGATTGGAGGAAGTGGAGTAGTGATTTTGTAAATTAGGGGTAAGAGACCAAGTTAGACTGTTTGGGTAGCTTAGTTAAGTCAATTTTGACTTGTTAGAAGTATATAAAGGGTTAAAAACAGTTTCTAAGTGGTAGATTTAGAATTTGGTATCTTGGTTGATAAAGATGGAGATTTAGAGTATAATTTTGTACTTAATCACTAGGTAACGAGGTTAGGAAATACTAGAATTGATTAGGCAAGTTTATTTCATCATATAGATCAAGTTAGGAGTGTTAGAAATTCACCAAAAAGCCTAGAATGAAATTGTCCAAATTGAGATTTAAAGTGTATCTATGAGAAGTTAGTTTCTGCTCTGCACAATTCCACAACCCATGGAAAAATCCACAATATGCTTGTGGACTTCTCTGTTTTCAAATTCTGCAATTCCTGACATAAATCCACAGGTTGTGGTAAAAACCACAACTCACTTGTGAAACTATCTGTTTTTCCTTCTGTTTTCTCAAGCTAAATCCACAGGGTGTGGAAACTTTCACAACCCAGTTGTGGAACACCCTGTTTTGATTCCTTTCTTCTTTTGCTTTGTTTGGTTGATGATATATGGGTTTGGTATGAGCTAATATAGCATGAATACACTTAGATTACTATAAAATTTTATGTTTGATGAAACAAGAGGGGATTATTAATAGATTGAATGTTATGAATGGTATTAAAATAAGACCTCTAGGTGAGATCAAATTAGTGTTTATAATGAATGTAAAAGGCTTCCATATGGGGGGTTATCCCAACACTCTAATGCTCTTTCATTCTCACTCAGAGAGGTTGACGCATGTGGTGAGAGTAGTGGGAGGTCCTAGTGTAGGCGCTTCGTGGGAAGCCTATTGTACAGTAACGGACTAACCTTGTGTGTGGTAGGGTGAAACTCATCAGCAATGACCTTGCAAGGCAATAGAGGCCACCACAATTGCATAACCGCCCCAGATTGACATTCATTCTAAGTCCGGACAAGTCTAGTGTGTCATAACATGATAGGAAAATCTGTCTAATCCCTTGTATGTGCTTGCTTCAATTCTTATCTGGTGTATGATGACATGTATGTTTTTAAACACCTAGCTTACCCTTACTCTTGTTTGTGTTGCATGTTGTGTGTTCTTTCTCTTTGCGATGATCATCCAAATATGGATGTGAGCAGACGGAGATGATGCTTCACTGGAGCAGGCCCTGGATGAGTCAGATGCAACTGCCCCTAGCTCTTAGGGTCTCTCTTAGATTCTTTTATATTTTGAGAAACTTTGTAGTTCAGATGCAACACCAGTTTTAAATTCCAACCATATTTTGGATGACTATATACTTTAATACTATCATTCACTATTCTAACTGGTTTCTCATACTTTAATAGCTGAATCCTATTATATTGTATGTTTAGTATCATATTTGGGATGTCACAGATAATCTCAATTAATTAATTTAAATTATTTGTCCTATATTATAATATAATTCAATTTAGTTTATTTAAGTCATTATATAGTTAATAGTCATGTCTAATTATTTTAAAATTTTGGTTAAATATTACAATAATTTAGTTGATAGAGTTATGTATAGCCAAAGTATAGGTATGAATTAACCGAGTTTTGAAGGTATATGTATTAATAAAATAGTAGTTGTACTCTATTATAGTACATTAGTGGCATACCTTTTTAGAGTAAAAGGAGACAATGTTGGAACTTGGGTATACCTGATTGTGACTCTGATTTCTCATGCTCTCGACTTCTATTTGTTTTATTTACAGAGACAAGTCAGCAAAAATGTTTGCCTTAACAAATACCTAAATTACAAAAATGTTGTATTTTTTTAAATAGAATATTTTCTTAATTGTTTTATAAAATAGCATGAGACTTTTAATTTTAGACATCAATAATTATTGAAATATTAAACATAAACTTCTGTACAAATAATAAGATCCTAATAATAATAGAAAGTTTCTATAATTTGAAAAAAAGATTCTTTATTGTTGAGAAGAGAGATCTATGTACAAAATATTCTTTAATGTTTAAGTTAATAACAAAATTAAGATTTTTGAAAATATGATAAGTATAGTGTTTATTAAGTGAATTTTTTTTAAAAAAAATATTAATATTTAAGTGAAATATATAATATGAATTATAAATTTATATTTTTAGTAAAATAATATTTACGTGAAATATATAAAACAATATAATAAATAATTAATATATTAGATTAAATTATAATATATAAATAACATCAAATAAACGTGTTTGTGTTTGGATTGTTTTATAATAAAAAATACTTAAAAATCTTATTAAGTTATGTTTTTTAATATGTCTATTTAATGAATTAGAAAGATATATGTTTATATGTTTAAGTGACAGATATTTTATGATATAAAGGAAAGTAAGTGGTTTATTAAATTTCAAATTAATATTATTACAGAAAGAGTGCGTTTGTTAAAGAAGAGCTTTTTGACAACGTAGTTTGATCAGACATCGTGTGGACCCAATGGGACAGTCCACATGGAATTATAGAAATCACTTATTCTGCATTTTTATTCTTTTTTTTTTTCGTTTTATAAGGATAATGATACTTAGATAACATTACATTAGTCCAAAATTATTTCACAATCAATAAAAATAGTCAATATTATTATGGACCAATCACAAAATGACACCTAAGACGATGTTTAAATGTTGTCAAAAAAATATTGTGTAAGTATCATTATCATATTTATTATTCTCTTTCTCTTCACCATATTTACAGTCCGAAAATATTTATGAAAAGAAAAAAAAACAACAATAAAGAATTAGATACACAAATTAATCAGATTTCTAAAATATATGTCAAGTTAAGTCATTTTATATCCATTTAAATTAACAATTTTTTTGTTTAGATTTTTAACTTTCAAGCTTCATCTTTACCCACTTTAACAATTAAGTTTTCAAATTTATTTGTTGAAAAAAAAAATGTTTCAATTTAACTTATGAGTACGTACAAGTCGATTACAAAAATTTTACAACATAATTAAGTCTCAAAACTATGTAAATAATTTCTACATTCGATATACAAAAATAAAAATAATCAATGTCTAAGAATAAAGACATGAATTTTTTTATACAGTTATATCTATTATTATAGTTTTTTTTTATTTCTTTATTTTTGAATGATTTCTACATGTTATTTTTCAATATTTATTTGGATAAGATAGTATATATGTAAAAAAAAAATCCATCTTTTAAATTAGATGTAATTTTACTATAATAATAAATGTATAATTAATAAAAAATAATTATTTTTAATTTATTAACCTTTTATCGAACTTTCATTTGATGGATTAAGTACTACGTTATGATGGTCATTACTTATAATCATAATAACTCGTCAAAATGTTAATTTTTATTAGGTTGAGATTATTTTAACTCGTAGCAACTTGTTTTAAATTCTATAAATTCATCTTGAACAGTCTAAATGTGATCAATAATATATATATATATATATATATATATATATATATATATATATATATATATATATATTTATTTATTTATTTATTTATTTATTTATTTATTTATTTATTTAAGTAATTGTATATATTTTGTCTTGTGTCCCAAAGTTGATATGAAACATTTAAAATCTAATTAATCTTTTCATCATAATTCATATAATTATTACTTTATAATATCTATATTTTGGAATAGTTAGATGTGTAATACTTTATGAGTGAAGATTGTGATGATTGAGTTATTCTTGTTTACTAATAAATATGTGGTAGTTCACTTGTATAAAAAAATATTTCTAATCAATTAAATTTAAGTAATTTCTAGCACCAAAATCACATTAAAGCGTTCAGGTTAGTAATGTCTTTCTTAGCTCGGTCCAAAGAGATATATGGTGGGAAATAGTCATTTTAGGAAATGAAGATGTTATCTTGATTTAATTTTGAAGATGATTTTAACATGGCAACATTCATTAGTTGTTACTATAACAATGACTTTAATAGAATGGATATCAAATTCGTGGCCAAGGTTGAAGGTTTTGAACAAGTCAAGAATGATATTCTGTTGTGGGGGTACATATGGGTTAATCCACATGTGATAAAGCATATCTCCAAATACTAGTTGTCGTGTGTCATACATTCTTTTGTTCAAATAAGAACTTCTTAAAACAAATAAAGATAAGTGTTCATCTAAGATAAAAAAGATGAATACAAAGGTTGAAGAGAATCCCAATACAATAAAGCACAAGATAAATAAGTCCTCTTAAAGGAACAAAGTAGAGAGGTCGTTATCAAATCATTTACTAAAGAGGCATCATTTCTTGCTTAAGGCTTCCTTATGAGATGTGTCTTAAATGTCTTGTTGAGTTCTTTTTGTTAAGGATGCAACTCTTCGATGATGCCAAATGACTTATTAAGTTCCATCATAGGATTGTAAACCCAAAGACTCGTTTTTGGCCAACAGATAGGATTCAAGTTAGTTAAGGGTGGAACATTACTAAAGTGGGAAAAACTAAAGTAAATGGTGGTCGAGTCCTAAAGGTTCAGAGTAAGAATGTTGAGTGTCCTATTGATATGTCCTCATGGAAGACTTAGGTTCTTGTAATCTAAGGATAAAGAGAAGAAAAAAAGAAGTTGATCTACTTGATTTAAAGTAAAATCTAACTAATATGTCCTTTTAAAAACAAGTTAAAATACATAAGAAGTGATTATTAATAGAAAATTTCCAAATCTTTTTGCAAAACTTCATCTAATAAACGTGAATAAATGAAGTTTATACTTGACAGACACATTGTCAAACAATTTTCTTAAGAATAACATCTGATGAAGAATATCAAACACATCTTCAAGTTTAATAAATGCATTGTTGGAAAGGACCTTTTAAAAATTGTTTTTTAAGTTAAACACAAATTAATAACATGCAATCTAAAAATATGAGAGAATAAATGTATTTACACACATTATTTTTATATCAATTTGTCTAATATCTCATATTATACATTCAATTCTTATAAACAAGATCATGTTTCCATTAATGCTGACTAAGATTACAAGTTATAAAGAAATTATTATTTAGACCTAACCACTTTTGACTAAATGTGAATATTATTTAGAGCGCAATCACTCTTGGCTAAGATTGAGTATTCTTTGGAACACATTCCTAGTTAAAACCAAGTACTCTTTGAAACAAAACCACTCATAGTTAAATAGCAAGTATTGTTTAAACTCAACCACTTTTGGACAAGCATTAGTTCTTTGGATCAAACCATTCTTTTCTAAACCACTTTGATTTCAAAGGGTGTGACCTAAAAGATTGCAAATTTTTCTCACTAAAAGAGATAAACATCCTAAGATGGATATAATATGATAAACACTCTTTTAAGTGGTTCTTAAACATAACAAATGTTTTTCCTCACAAAGTATAAAACTTATGAATGTTTAATGTTACAAGAGTTTGTTCTCATTCTTGAAAGAGTTTTATCAATATTCCTTCTTCGCAAAAATGTTTTTTTTTTATATAAAGTTGTGAAGAAAATAATCGTTACAAATCCTTTGGAGTCAAGAGTTTGTTCTCATTCTTGAAAGAGTTGTATCAACATTCCTTCTCTAAAAAGATGGTTTTTATATAGAGTTGAGAAGAAAATAATAATTATAAATTCTTTTGAGCCATTGTAGGACAAATTTAAGTTCTTCTTCTTAAACTATTGTCTATCCATACTCAAGCTCATAAATACATTAAATGTTTTTCATTCAACATAAATGCAAGTGGCTTATTAACCTGACTTGTTTGGAATATGACCTGACTTATCAGGTCTACACAAGTAGTTCATTTCCTCTTTAGAAAAAAAAAACGTAGGACCTAACACAATTGACTAATTCCATAACACTAAGATTCTTTCTTTCCTCAAGCCTTTCTCGGACAAAGCTTTTGGCTACCAACACATGAAATTTTTCTTTCATTTTATACAAATGTACATTGGTTAATTACTTTAGGTTTGATTTTCATTCATTTTGACTAATTGGTACCGTGCATAGGTATTCTTTGGAGCATAAACACGTACTCCTTTCTCCCTTATTGGCAACAACACTTTATTCTGACAAACCCACCTACAAGAAGATTAGTTTTCATTTTCGTTTTCAAGAAGGTTGAACTTGTTGGTATTGATATGTTGAACTTGCTTGTTGTATAATTAATATTGATATTGCTGAACTTGTTGAACTTGTTTGTTGTTCATACATGTTATACATGTAAACTTAGGGTAAAACTGAGAGTATATTCAAAACAACTCTAAATGACTTGAAAATTTGTTCAAAGCACCAAAATATCATGAGAAACCCCTACAAAAAATTTTAGATTAAAACCTATGTTAAATATTTTTGCAAAGTTTGGAAGAAAAAAAAACTAACGAAAAATAGAAAACAACCTTTTATGGACTCTCACATGATTGAAAATTTTTTTATACCCTAAATTGATATATAATAATGTCAAATCGATCAACAAGAATAAATGTTACGGTCGTTTAAAGATATATCACAATTGACTTTCAAAATAGTTTATATGCTTCATAGAGACCTAAAGTAGGGATGACAAAAAAATCTACAGGTACGGCTATCCGCGGGTAAAATCCGCGGCAGATAGTTACTATCCGCGAATATTTTCTACCAGTGGATAACAGGTAGCAGGTATTTTAATACCTACTTCTAAACAGGTCAGGTGCGAGTAGTATATTATCCGACACGCGGGTATCCATTACCCGCAACAAATAATAATAAAAAATTAATTTATATTTTAATTAAATTTAATTAAAAATAAAATTTTTTATTAGGTTAAACTTAATTAAAATTAAATTTTATTTTATATTTAATTTAATTTATATTATATTATATATTTTTTTGTAATTTTATTTTAAAAATACATAAAATATTCTTTTTGTGGGTATCTACGGGTACCCGTGAGTTTTAAAATATCCGAGAATATTTTCTAAGTGGATATCCGTGCGGGTTGCAGGTCAGATTTTTACTTTGCTGGTAGTCATTATTCGTGCCTAACCCGACCTATTGTCATTCCTAAAGTAAGGGTTCTGAGTGTTTTTTCCTAAAATAGAGGTTCCAATGAGTGGTAAAAAAAAATTCTTAACAAAAAAAAAACCATAATTATCAAAACTAAAAATCACAAGTAAATACTACTATTCATTGTAACACCATTCAATTGTGTTAGTTTTAGATATATAAAATGTGAAAACTAGATTACAGCTGGTTTTCTAATTTTTATATCTAGTAAAATTGTAAAAAGTGATCACATTGATTGACCTTAGAAAATGACAAAAAGAGACATAGTCAGAAAATAACAATTTTCGATGCTAATCAATATGTTTTTTTTTGTTTTGTTTTTAACATCAATTTAATGTCCTAATCAATGTCGTTTTTTTTGTTTGTTTTTAACATCAATTTAATGTCTTCTAATATAAGGTTGGTATTTTTTAGACATTAAAGATAAAAAAAAAAAACCAACAACATCAAAACTTTTTTTGCACTAATAATATATAAAATAAGTATTTATAAATCTTTAACATGTATTATGAAATGTTAAAAACTTATTGTTTGTGAGGTAAAATATACTCACTTGCGTTTGTTCAAGAAAAAACTTATAAGACAAAGTATTCTTGTTAGATGAAGAATATAAGAAAAACACATGTGTCTCTAAAGCCATACTAATATCCTTGTGAAATTAAATATGACACTTGGAACTTGATGTTCATAAATATATATGTTTTAATACTTTGTTGCTTGAATACAGAATCCAAACCAAACCCTATAACATATTAAAATACCACTTTGAAGTTAAAACTTAAAAATAATAAATTTGTAAACTATATATATATATATATATATATATATATATATATATATATTTATTTATTTATTTTTATTCCTATTCAACGTGAGATTCAAATTTATATTTAATTCTAACAATTGCATTTACATAATTTCAAAAATTACACAATTTACATCTTTTTTTTTCTCAACTACAAAATGATTTGTTGTTATTAACTACAATTACTTGAAAATTAGAAAACAAATTAAATATAATTACATCCCATTTCAATTAATATTTGGCTAATTTGGGTTAATAACTATAAAAGTATAAATACTTAAAAATTAGAAAACAAATTAAAAATAATAACATCTTAATTCGATTAAACTAGATAAAAAAATGTTTCTCCTGGAGCTATTATATGAAAATAAGAAAATTATTAATGTAACTTGATGATTGCTGAATATAAATTATATAAATATTCCTAATGCTCTGGATCTATAGTGGACTATAAGATGTGCTAGTTGGATACACTTCGATGCAGGAATGTGTGTGCTACAAGCATAAAGATAGAATAGGTTTAAAGTTACTAAGGAGTAAAGAAAGTTAGAAATTAACTTAGACTTAAATCTAAATTAAATTAAATTTATGATTAAAGAAATCTCAAGTTTTATTTTAAGAATATGTTAATTGATTAAGTTACGAGTTAAATAATTTATATTCAATGGATAAATGATAATTTGTAAAATTGGTCAAATCCATTTAGATTAATTAATTATGTTGTTTTAAGAATTTCATAAAAAAATAATTATCTTGTAAAATAGTTTATTATTTTGATTCTAAAAGCTCTTATTTTGTGATGAAAAATATAACCAGTTATATTTAATAATAAATATTTAGTTCTATTTTTTATTATAAAAAAAAGTTCCTTAATTTTCAAGATTTTTTTACTTAATTTCTCTTATGAATTTATTCAACTATAAATAATGAGAAAAAAAACACACACACAAAACATAATAATATACGTATTCTTTCTAAAAAATAATGTATGAGTGTAAAAATTTAATTTTTCAAGGTTGTATAAAAGGGCACGCGTAAGAAAAGATAAAATTTTAAAAATAAATCTCAATATTCCAAAAAAAATTAATCTTTAATACTCTTGATTGAGAAAAACCCTAGGTTAAGAAAAAATATTTTTTCTCCTAAGATTCTCTCACTAAAGTCTTTGATTCTTAATTTGTTTCTTTCTTATGTTCTATCAACAGTTAGCATAGCATATTGAAAGCATACCTAAAAGGGCTTGTAAGGAAACGTTCTAATTCTGTAAGTTAACATGTAAGATTGAAATTGATAAAGTGCTTTCGAACTCCCTTTTTGCTACTCTCCCATCACATTATTAATAAAGCTTATGCAGTTTAAAACCATTTGTAAAAGCTATAAACTATGATTTTATTAAGTTTTAGGATGTGACATGATCCCATTTTCAATTGAATGTTTTTGGAGCACTACTCCATCAAACAGAGGGAAAATGATATTTCAATACCAATTTTTGACACCATCTTGACACTGCAGACGTGTCAAAATGTGGTTGGATGATTTTAAATTAAAAAAAAGCTGAGTCAAGGGTATATTTGGAAGAGAAAAATTAAAGTTTTTTTTTTTAATTTAAAATTGTTCAACCACATTTTGATACATGTGCAGTGTCAAAATAATACGTCAAGAGAAGTCTTAATCACTCGAGAAAGAAAGTGTCTCATTTTTAATATGTAATAAAATTAAGCTCAACAGAATCAAGAAGATGTTGCACTCCTCTCTTAAAACGTTCCAAGAAAATTTGAACTCTTTTTCATTTTGTGTCTTTTATAGGGAGTGGAAAATATAACCTTGTATATTGTATGTATTGAAATGGAAGTTCATAGAATGATGTAAACTTTGCTTGAAAGGTTTGGGTAAGCAATTGTGGAAGTTTTTGCAATTGTAAGATGAGCTTGAACCAACGTTTTAGATGAATAATGCAGAGGCATATGATGAAGATACGAAGATGTTGGTTGATTAATTAATGTGTGTGTGGGGATTCAGTTGGCACCTTTATTTCTTGTTAAGCTAACTCTATTGTTTTGGTTACTTTCTTCTTTGACTCACATACATCTAATATATAGTAACTGCTTCTTCTGTCCCACAAATCCCTGGTTGGTCACCTTCCTAAGACTCATTTCGCATTTTTGGACCCACCAAATCAACCACTCTTGTTATGTCTTACATTCAAATCATGCTTCAAGTTTTTCAACTGTAAAATCATCAAATGTTACAGATAGGAAAAAGATTGCATGAAACCAAATACATGAATAAGCTTTGTAGAAGGTCAAATCAGGCATGGTTGAAGTAAAGAGGTCAAAACCCAAAAGCAGACTCAGTTGGTTTAAATTTGGTAGCAAGAAAACAAGATGATGAATTTGATATTTAAAGTAAACACTAAAAACTTAGTTTATCTTGCAACACTCAATTATTTCTTTGAGTTCACTCTTCATTAGCTTCTTCAAACCACAAAATTACTTCTAGTAATCATTGCAAATGAGAAAACTACAACATATTCTAGAAAGACAAATTAATTTCGAAAACGAAATCCCAAAAGGGTTATTTTTTTCATCTTTTATTATGGTTTGTTTTTCCCCTTTCACACATCCAGCACAACTATTTTATTTTTATTGATCTGGACTTTTCTTCAAAGGATTTGGGCCTACGATCATGTCAAGGGTTTTTCTTCCTGCACCCTATCAAATTTCTTCTCGCACTCCATAAATTTGTGAATTTTCGGATTTTACTTTTTGGAACATACTAGACCCAATCTGGAAATAAATTTTCGGAAATATCTTTCGGGAACAACCACTCACCCCTATTTCCGATCAAAATTTCCAGAAGTTTATATTTATGTGATGGTGTAGGTGAAGAAAGCTTTTTCTCATACGGATTACACAATTTGAGGGTAAAGCGAGAATTTTAATACTTATAGGGATCCAGGGGGAAAAGGAAGAGGTACAGAAAGAAATCACGAAATTGACCGGTTTTAAGCCTAAGCCCATCTGAAAAGACCTCCGTGAAGCCCGTGCATTTGCTAGGCCCGGTATTTTTCCTTTAAAAGTACAGCTTAAATTTTAGTCGACAAAAAAAAGAAGAATTTGTTTTTTCTTTGGAAAAGTAAAAGTTGTAATAATTACAGGCCCGTGGTTCTTCAAGGGTTTTAAATGAAGCACATTTTGAAAAACAAGAGTGACGGAAAGATGGTGGTGAGACCGACCACATGAAACACGACACTTTATAAAAATGTATTTTTGCAGTTAAAAGTGGTCGTCATAATGTCTTTACCTTCGTCGTGTTTTATGTTCCTGCCAACAGTGTGTATGACAAAAAAATCCGCGACCACGAATATATGTGGATAAAATCCGCAACAGAAAGTTATTATCATAAATATTTATTACTTGTGAGTAACAGATAATTGATACTTTAATATCTGCTTCTAAATGGATGAAGTACGGATAATATACTACGATATCCGACCCACGGATACCCGTTACACGCAAAAAATAATAAAAAAATTAATTTATATATTTTTTAATTAAATTTAATTAAAAATAAAATAAAATAATATTTTATTAGGTTAAATTTAATTAAAATTAAATTTTATTTTTTATTTAATTTAACTTATATTATATTATATATATTTTTTGTAATTTTATTTTAAAATATATAAAATATTTTTTTTTATTTTTTATGAGTATCCACGGGTACACAAATATTTTTTAAACGGGTATTCGATAGGTAATGGGTTAGGTAACAGATACAATTTTATTCAACAAGTCAAATCGTGGGTAGAGACTATCCGTGTACGCTGTTGCCATCGTGCTTGACCACAACGTTTTGGTCTTAGAATCCTTAAAACTTAAAGCAAAAAGCATTTTAAATGAGAGAATAAGGAGTAGTGTGACGTGCTTAGTGCAGAGTTGGGATCTTAATTATGGCACGAAGACAATGCACTACCAAATAACAAAGCCAATCTGCCGACTGCATTCTATGTATTTCTACTTCCTTTCCTTATCGTCTTTTCCTTTCTATATGAAGACACGTTTGGGACCAGAAGCGCAATACAGTGCCAGCGAAAGGGAAACATTTTACAACTAATGCTTTATGGTCCCTCTCCTTTTCCTTTTTGCACTCACCACATTTTTTCATAGAGGGAGAGTTTTTCATATATTAATCCATCTAATTCAATTTCATAAATTAATCTAAAAAGTGAAATATGTATTTATTTATATATTTTTAATTAGTTTTATTTCTATATACGAGACTTTCAACTTAAGAATTGATATCATTTTTAACTTAAAATTTTTAAATAATAAATTAATATATTTTTTTTGTGTTCAATTTTATTATTTTTATTCCATTAATGTTTTATGGTCTATTTCCATTCTTTTTTTTGGACTCACCAGATTTTCCACTATACACTATTATTTCATTTTATCAAAATTGCTTTATTTCTAATATTATTTCATTTTATCAAAATTGTTTTATTTTTAATTTTACAACCGTTATTGAAGGACATGCACGAGTGTTTGTCGACTGTCTTGGTTATGATTTAGGTAACTTTATTGTTTAATTTACTAAAACATATTCATCGTTGAATTCAGTTAACTAAAATTTAGACAAACTTATTATTCAATTTATTAAAAGAAATATGTGATTAAGTTGAGTTTTGTTGAAAAAAATCACACCAGTTTTATTCTTGATATACATTCTACTAACAAATAAATAAATAAACATAAAATTATTTAAGAAATTTGATGGTTTTCTAAAGATAACAAAAAATAAAATAAAATTTGTATAACACATAAAAAAATATTTTCAATCCTTTGACTTTTGATCTCAAGTATTCACACTATCTAAAACAAAAATTTAATTATACCTCATAATATTCTATTAAAAAATATAACAAAAATCAAACATTAACTCAAAATATCCTAAATTTAAAAGACAAAAAATACCATATATCTTAAGTCCATTATATATTCTGTATCATCTATTCCAAGACATATCCAAATAATATGAGACTTACAAAATATAGTTTCATCGACCAACAATTTTTTTTCATTTCTTATATCAACCTCTACACAAGACAATTCACTTTGGAATAGATTGAATTAAGTTAAATCAAGGTTAAGTTTTGAAAAAAGTTATTGTATCGGGTTTCAGAAGGACCGGACGACAAACATAGTTCACACCAAGTCACCATCATGACATTTCGAGTTCGCATGGTAGTTGTTCGACAACTCTCGGTAGACACCCAGGACGATCGCTTGGTGCGGACGACACGAGACTTGACCTCACGAGAATTAAGGTAAATCATGATTAATAATAGTGTCGTGATTGGACCGTAATTAAGAAATCGCTAATCACGGGTCCATGACAGAAAATTATAAATACAGGTCAAAGGTAAGAGGTAAGGGGTTCTTTTCTCTGCATTCATTGCATATTTAACGGAGGTTTCAAAAATTTTGTTTTGAATTAAAATTTGACGTCAGATTTAAGGGAGGTTTAAAAAATGTGTGCTTCCAAAAATGCCCTTGTCCTATTCCATTTAAAATGAACCTTCTCTCTCCTGTTTCAGAAGTCTGGGTTTCGCTCTCCCGTTTGCTCTCGCTCTTCCTGTCGCTCTTCGTTTGGTTGACCCTTTCGCTCTCGCTATCGGTGTGGGTGTCGCTCTCGCTATCAGTGTGGGTGTCGCTCTCGCTATCGGTGTTTGTTGCACGTGTTCCTTTTGAGAACCGTCGTCGACTTTCTTGAGTTTATTGTGCGAAATGGCAAGTTCCGATAAGCATGATTCTTCAAGCAGCAAGGTAAAAGAGTTCTTCCTCCATTTAGTTTTTGTTTTATATTTTTATGTTGTTTTTTTAGGGCATTTATGTTTTGAGGACATTTATGGTGGACAAAGTGTATCACATGAAGAACCGTCCATCTCCCTGAGAGACATATCCACCGATCCACCTCCAATGAAGATGTATGTGAGGATGGGGTCATGAAGGCGTTACAAGAACAAAGCGCTTAGGACTCCTTACACTGGATTGCTAAGAATAAAAAATGAGTGATATTTGTATAGGTTTCTTCAGAGAATGTAAAATAGAATTAGTATTATATGAACAAATGTTTTGTAATTTGGATTGTGTTATTTTCATTGTTATAAAAGATGCATTTGATGTAGTATTACTGTTAAATGAATTACCTTTGTTATTACAGTTAAATGAATTGCCTCTGTTATTGTGATTGGCATATTTAATTTGGATTGTGTTATTTTCATTGTTATAAAAGATGCATTTGATGTAGTATTACTGTTAAATGAATTACCTTTGTTATTACAGTTAAATGAATTGCCTCTGTTATTGTGATTGGCATATTGAGGTTTTGTTTGAATTGTTAAGGAATAGAGTAGGCAATTTGATGTACTATTGATGTATTTAATGGAGGAATGAAACAATGCAGTTGGAAAGTTTGGAATTGTTTTCAAATACGCAATTCTTTTGGTCTGATTTTGTTGTTAAGGAGTCATTTTAGTGTGCTTGTTCATCTTTGGGTACCCCATGTTGGACATAGGAAACAATAACGTTGAGTGGAGGAACTTGGCTGAACTCCTAAAAGTTCTGCAGTTAAAAATGCACTGGTAATCGTTTACAACAACCTGGTAAACGATTACGCGAACACATTAAGTGATTTGTGCAGAAAGTTGTACTGCTGGAGCTAGTTCTGGTAACCAAGGGGATCATAGTCTAAATTTTTGTATTTTTTGCATAAATGTAATGGTTTTGTGTGATTTTGTTGTTTAAGTGTGATTTTAGTGTGGGAAATCAAGTTTAGGTACCCCATGTTCGAGATAAAAAACCATATTTTCATTTGAATAGGTTAGTTGAAGGTTTACAAGGTCTGGAGCAAAAAACAAAGCTGTAATTGTTTACAAGACCTTGGTAAAACATTACACGAACAAAATGCTGGATTTGTACAAAAAGTTGTACTACAAGAGCCAGTTTTGGTACCCTAGTGGACCATAGTGTAAATTTTTGTATTTTTTGGATAAATGCAATGGTTTTTGTGTGATTTTGTTGTTTAAGTGTGATTTTAGTGTGAGAAATCAAGTTTGGGAAACCCATGTTCGAGATAAGAAACAAATTTTTTTCATTTGAACAAGTTAGTTGAAGTTTTGCAAGGTCTGGAGCAAAAAACAAAGTTATAGTCGTTTACAAAACCTTGATAAACGATTACACAAATAAAATCCTGGATTTGTACAAAAAGTTGTACTGTAGGAGCCAATTTTGGTAACCCAGGGGATCATAGTCTAAATTTTTGTATTTTTTGCATAAACGCAATGGTTTTTGTGTGATTTTGTTGTTTAAGTGTGCTTTTGTGTGGGAAGTCAAGTTTGGGCACCCCATGTTCGAGATAAGAAACCATGTTTTTCATTTGAAACAAGTTAGTTGAAGTTTTACAAGGTCTGGAGCAAAACACAAAGCTGTAATCGTTTACAAGACCTTGGTAAACGATTACACGAACAAAATCCTGGATTTGTACAGAACGTTGTACTGGAGGAGCCAATTCTGGTAACCTAGGAGACCATAGTCTAATTTTTTGTATTTTTTGCATAAATGCAATGGTTTTTGTGTGATTTTGTTGTTTAAGTGTGATTTTAGTGTGGGAAATCAAGTTTGGGCACCCCATGTTCGAGATAAGAAACAATTTGTTTCATTTGAACAAGTTAATTGAAGTTTTGCAAGGTCTGGAGCAAAAAACAAAACTATAATCGTTTAAAAGACCTTGGTATTGTAAACGATTACACGAATAAAATCATGGATTTGTTCAAAAAGTTGTACTACAGGAGCCAGTTTTGGTAACCTATTGGACCATACTGTAAATTTTTGTATAAATGCAATGGTTTTTGTGTGATTTTGTTGTTTAAGTGTGATTTTAGTGTGGGAAATCAAGTTTGGGCACCCCATGTTCGAGATAAGAAACATTTTTTTTTCATTTGAACAAGTTAGTTGAAGTTTTGCAAGGTCTGGAGGAAAAAACAAAGTTGTAATCGTTTACAAGACCTTCGTAAACGATTACAAGAATAAAATCATGGATTTGTAGAAAAAGTTGTACTAGAGGAGCCAATTCTGGTAACCTGTGGGACCATAGTCTAAATTTTTGTATTTTTTGCATAAATGCAATGGTTTTTGTGTGATTTTGTTGTTTAAGTGTGATTTTAGTGTGCAAATCAAGTTTGGACACCCCATGTTTGAGATAAGAAACAATTTTTTTCATTTGAACAAGGTAGTTGAAGTCCTTCAAGGTCTGGAACAAGTTAGTCTAAATTTTTTCATTTGAACTAGTTAGTTTGGTCTAGAGTCAAAGACCTTACAATTTTTTTTTTTTACATTTATATCATGGTTGAAACTTATTTTTAGTGTTTAAGTGTGAGCAGAGGTTAGGAAGTCATGTTTGGGCAATCCATGAAAGCTAACATTATATTACAATAAGAATCTGTACATAAATATCATTGTTTCTTACAAAGACAAAAATCCATCTTTGTCTACATACATAGAAAAACTCTACAAATGAAACCAATCCTATAACAATCTAAATTTTTGTCGTGCTTCCATTCTTCTAATGTTTTCGTTGTCGAGGATCCAGTCACATACATATTTCTTTACTCGGTCAATGTCAAAAGACACAACCTTCGAAACCTTTACTCGGTCATGGAGTGCGGGAAAGACAGTGTGGGAAAACGAAAAGCCCCAACCTTCGAAAAGCAGCAACCTTCGAAAAGTTCCAACCTTTGAAAAGTCTCAACCTTCGAAAAGCCCCAACCTTACAAAATCATCAACCTTCGACGGGCAACAATGGTTAATGCCAAAGAGACGAACAAAAAAAGGAAGATGAGAGGGGAATATGAGAAAGAGTTACAGGAAAAGCGCTAATGCAAGAGTTCAAGGAAAACCATGAAAAACAATGCGAGAGACCCACAATAATGCTCAGGCAAATGAAAGAGACAGAGAACTCAGAGAACGCGAGAGAGAGAGTGGCGATGAGAGAACGAGAGAGACTACGCTAGAGAGAGTGGCGATGAGAGAACGAGAGAGAGTGCGCGAGAGAAAGATCGGCGATGAGAGAATGAGAGACAATGATACAACAGTGAAGAGCGAATGGGTGCGAATGAAAGAAACCGCGAAACAAAATTTCATTTTTTTTCAGACCTTCCAAATATGTCTCTGCCTGACTATTAAAACCTCATTTCTTTTTTTTCAAATTCAGCCAATTGAGAAACGACACGTGACAGTATCAAAAGAGTGTGAAATGTTTAGTGTCAAATAAACGTTTTCATTTATTAAAACATATTCATCGTTGAATTCAGTTAACTAAAATTTAGACAAATTTATTATTCAATTTATTAAAATAAATATGTGATTAAGTTGAGTTTTGTTGAAAAAAATCACACATCTTGAGTACATTCTACTGACAAATAAATAAATAAACAAAATTATTTAAGAAATTTGATAGTTTCTAAAGATAACAAAAAATAAAATAAAATTTGTATAACACATAAAATAATATTTTCAATCCTTTGACTTTTATTCTCAAGTATTCACACTATCTAAAACAAAAATTTAATTATACCTCATAACATTCTATTACAAAAATATAAAAAAATCAAACATTAACTAAAAATATCCTAAATTTAAAAGACAAAAAATACCATATATCTTAAATCCATTATATATTCTGTATCATCTATTCCAAAGACATATCCAAATAATAATATCAGACTTACAAAATATATTTTCATCGACCAACAATTTTTTTCATTTCTTATATTAAACTCTACATAAAACAATTCACTTTGAAATGGATTGAATTAAGTTATCAAGGTTAAATTTTGAAAAAAATTATCATTCTTGTTATGAAATAATAATTTTTAATCATTAACCTAATTAAAAAAAATATAATTATTACAAAAATTAATTTAAAGTTTGAAGTCCTAATAAATTTATTTAAAGTAATTCAAAACGTAATTTATCAATAATATAATATAATAGCGAGTTTCAAGGTAATAAGTAAGTTAATTGGAGATAAATTAAATTTAATGAAAGGAAAATGATATTTTAACAGTAATTTTTTGATAACGTATCAAAATATGGTTGAACGATTTCAAATTAAAAAAACTGAGACAAGAGCATATTTGGAAGGAAAAAACTAAAGTTTTTTTTTTTTTAATTTGAAATCGTCAAACATGCAGTGTCAAAATGGTGTCAAAAAATTGGTGTTAAAATATCATTTTTCCTTATGAAATCATAAATGAAAATTAATGTAATGAAATTAAATTAAATCCAGCCAAAGTTGAATAATTAGATAACTTAAACTCATAACTTAAAGTCAACATCACCCCTACTATTGTGATTCATTATTTAATACAGGTTCTTAACTTCTTACGTTTCTTAAGCTATGATATTTAATGCTGGATATATATATATATATATATATATATATATATATAACGGTTTGCACTTGAAACACCAACCATTTTGCAAAACCCTCTGCTACCTCTGTTTTTTTCTCAGCTTTGGTCTCTTTCCATTCTCAACTCTCGACCATGATTGTCATGTCTGAGAAACCCCTTCAACCAGTTACTCAACAGGTTTCAGAAACTACCTTTTGTCCTTCTTCTAAGAGGTATTCAACGTTGTACTTCACTGGTTTCTCTCTATGCTTTACACTTTCCAAATCTTTTTTTTTTTGCAAATGAAAAGTCTCTTCCACCCCATCATTCGCTAGTTCGCAATCTTCAATCTTGTTCAGCTCATTGAACTTCTAAGGAGAAACTATACATTATCTTTAGCATGGTCTAATGGTTTTGTAACATTGAATTAATGTTATTTTTGTTATTAAAATCTATTTAAAGAAGTAATAATATCTGTCAATAAAAGTTATATGATCTGAGGTGAAGGTTGAATTTCTGACGGTGCATGGAATTTCTTTAGTCATGGTAGATATTATCAACATAAAAATCAACGACCTTGTAAGTTATTGTTATTTTCTGCCTGTTAAATGTTTGATATTATACTTCAGGTTGGAAGGCAAAATTGCTATTGTAACTGGGGGTGCTAGGGGGATAGGTGAAGCAACTGTGAGAGTTTTTGTGAAGCATGGTGCAAAGGTAGTGATTGCTGATGTTGAGGATGCAGCTGGAGCCATGCTTGCAGAGACACTGTCTCCTTCAGCCACCTATGTCCACTGCGATGTTAGCTTGGAGAAAGAGGTTGAAAACTTGGTTAGTTTCACAGTTTCTCGCTATGGACACCTTGACATCATGTTCAACAATGCTGGGGTGCTAGGGAACCAGTCAAAGAACAAGAGCATTGTGAACTTTGATCCTGATGAGTTTAACAGAGTCATGTGTGTGAATGTGAAGGGAGTGGCTCTGGGAATGAAGCATGCTGCAAGGGTGATGATTCCAAGAGGAGTAGGGTGCATAATCTCAACTTCCAGTGTTGCAGGGGTCATGGGGGGCCTGGGACCACATTCTTACACAGCCTCAAAGCATGCCATAGTTGGGCTTACAAAGAACACTTCTTGTGAGTTGGGGAAGTATGGGATAAGAGTAAACTGCATTTCACCATTTGGGGTGGCTACTTCCATGCTGGTGAATGCATGGAGGTCTTGTGAAGATGAAGAGGGTATCAATTTTGGGGTGCCCTTCCCAGAGGAGGTGGAGAAGATGGAGGAGTTTGTTAGAAGTCTTGCCAACTTGAGAGGAACAACTCTGAGGGCAGTGGACATTGCTGAGGCTGCACTTTATCTTGCTAGTGATGAATCCAAGTATGTCAGTGGCCACAATCTTGTTGTGGATGGTGGAGTCACTTCCTCAAGAAATTGTATTGGATTGTAACTTCAATTTCTTTGTTTATTCATGTTCCTTGTTTTTCTTCATAGTTGGTAGCTGTCGGTGTAGGATCATGCAAATGTGTCAAGCTTGTACAATGGTTCTCAATCAATAATAATTCAGTATGCACACTTGCAGTTATTCTGAAGACTGAATTTTGTATGTCTTGAATGATTTTTAGACATTCATTCTATCACAAACACAGATTAAGTCAAGGATTTTATCTCATCTCGGTCTACTATGGTTGAATATATGTTATTTTGGTTGTACTTGGAACCTTTTGAATATTACCAAAATATCACTAATTTTGGGTGTGACATTGTTTTTTCCTTGAAGTTTCACTTAATAATTAGTAGTTTGAATTTAAGTTCTGCCTACATAAACATACAATTATATTAAGTGATTACAAAAATTATTATTTGATGATGGATCTTTCAAGAAATATGATAAGAGAGAAGATATAACAAGTGTTAAAAGAGATAAATTTTAAGTCTAACTTAATCTCATAAAATCAAGTTGTAAGGTGAGGTTTGTACTTACTTATATATTATAAATTAGTCTTAATCTTTAGTTGACCTGAGATTTCCAACACACCCCCTCACACAGAAGTATATATATCTCGAGATAAATATTAATATGTGGTTTGATAGTAGCCAGATAACGGGTGAAACAATATTCCCAATAAATAACTCTAGAATAGGTTTAACTTGACTCTGATACAATATTAAGAAATGGATTTTAAGTCTAACTCAATTTCCACAAAATCGGCTTGTAAGTTTTTAAAAAATAATTATGAGTGTGTTATTTCAAATAGTAGTATATCATACATATACAAAGATACCATAATTTCTTACCTATTAAAGGAATGACATCTACACAAATCTACACCAAATATAATAATGTTTAAATTATAATTAATAGGTAATAAAATATTTGAGATCTCTTAATAAATAATAATTTGTAACAAAAGCAATCAAGCATTAAAGAGGGAGCATTAATTAGGTGGCACCCACAACACTTGCTTTCTCATGAGATTGGAGAGGGATGATTATAGTAAGATGCATGATTTATGAGCTTAATTAGTTTATGTTGAATCACCCAATATGTAGTTCACAAACTACAACCAAGTTGATGAAAATGCAGAGTATTCTGATGATCAATCATACACTAACATTGTTTTTGGCATTTTAAATATTGGAGAAGATCCAAATAGGGGTTTGTGTGAGGGTCACGTAGCCCTTTGTCTAAGGGCACTATATTTGGTTGACCTTAAGAATCCCATAGTGTGGGAATCAAACACAAAACTTGTTATTAGAAAATGAGATACGACAGCGAAGAAAGCAGGGGATTCTGGGGTTTTAAAAATTGCGAAGCTCAATATCTTGTTGAAGATAATCATGACTCCTATCTTGTTTTGGTTTGGACCCTAATGTTTATATACTAACTACTTCATATTCAATCGTGATTTCTAAGTTATAACACAGATTTCAAAATCATCAAGGTCTTGAAGACTGGGAAACATCTGAAATATTCAACGTCGATGCATTTTATGAGGCATCAAATGTTATTCTATTCATAATATGTCAATATTAACATAATGTTTTTCCATGTATAAATCCCAACTACAACAAATACTTTAGCGTTGATTCAAACTTTATACTAAATGGTAGTATAATTTTTTTTTTGACGTATGTTGTAGAAATGAGAAATATTAGTTTTTGAACGTGTCATAGTTGTTTATTTACCTTCTAAATCTTATTTAAATTGAAGTTGATGTTTTGGATCCCAATGAACAATTTTTAAATATGATTCCAATTTTGAGTGCTTTGGTATCAAATTGTGAAATATTGTACAAGAAGAGAGGACAAGACCGACTTAAAACTTGTACAAATTATTTACATTTTGTGGGAATAACATAATATTCTTGGAGTAATAATATCATGACACACTTTTACATTCATTTGACACAGAATACAAGGATAAAATGATCTAAAAAACGTAAAGTTTTGTAGTTTTTCAAGAAAGAGAAAAATAAGTAAGTAAAAATAGTGTCAAATGAATATAAAAAATTTAAATGTATAAAAAATCATTTCTCGTATTATTGAGAAGGTAGTGTATTTGATTGCACAACTTTTAAATTAATAGGTATTTTGAGATGATTAGTGGAATTAGGTAGCTTGAGAAGACTTTACATGCAAAGTGTTCCACAACACAACCTGCTTGTAAAAAGGCTATATTGTCTTTAATGTGCAATCAATCAAATAATAAATTTCTTAAAATGATGCAATGTATTTATTTCTTATATATTTGTGATTTGTAGCAACTACCAACCGTATCTCTTTGCTGATTTTTCTGCATTATTTCTTCCAACAACATATTATTATACGTCCAGCTTACTCAAATTTTATGAAATTTTAATGAAATTTAAATCTGTTAAAGTTTATTTAGTGATAACTATTGAGATAATACATATAATGTTGCTGGGGTTAATATGTATACAATATTCTTAACACTTAATCATGCTTTCTGGTTGTTGTATTGATAATATTGGAAATTTGAGGAAAAAAACTAACACAAATAACGTTTGTATCAACTAACAAGTATAAGCGTATTGGATACGGTCGGCAAAAGAGTCTACTGACTCAAATTTCTCCACTTTTGCATTGTTGTTATCCATCAAAAATATTCTTTTAAGTTTGATTTTTTATTTTACTTCATATTTTATCATTTTTTAATTCACCTTAAATTTGGAAACCCAAATTAATGAATAAGAGGAAAATTTAATTCTATTTTTCACACAATACTTTGTTCATATTGAATGATGAATTTGGAAAAGAGATTCTAACAATAAGATTTTCGGTTAGGAAAATGTTTGTTTAACACCCACATTTGACACAAATATGACACCGTCCAGGTGTTAAATTTCTATTGGGTTATTTATTTTAAATTGAAAAAGCTTTTGTAATAAACTGACGGGGTAGAAGTGGTATAATGAAATATTGAATATGATTTTAGATTTGGCGGTTTCGTTTTTGTCTTTCACTTTTGCTGTGAACAGTTTCGTTTTCTCTCCAACAGGTCCCTTCGTCTTTTGTTTGCCACCATCTCCATTGCTGTGTTACTTTGGTTTTATATCAAGTAGAGGAAGGCGATCATTGAGAAGGTAAGCCCGTAGTGTGGGTATGTCGTTTTTGGTTTGGTTGAACTTCGTCTTTGTTTCGTCATTTGCTGGCATTCTCGCGTTTTGGTGTTTTGGGTTTTTGTGTATCATTTCGGTTCTCATTATAATGTTGTTGTTTAGGGGTTAATTTTATTTTTGTAAACCCTAACCAACTATTGATATTTGGCCTCTTTGGTGTTTTGATTTTGTGTTCAGTTGGAATGGCTTCCGAAATCCCAAAGATAAGATAAAGTTTCTTACTTTTATTTAGTTGGATAATTTGTTGTTAATATTAACAATGTTTTCTTTATGTCTTGTAGTGGAGGGTTCGTACTTCTTTGGATTCATCTTATATTATTGGACAACGTAGAAGCAAGACTTGGCAATATTGAGAACTGACTTCCACAAGTTGGAAACATTCAGAACCCATTTTATCATTTCACTTCCTAGTTTGAATTTTGTCTTTTATATGTATTTTCTTCCATTTGGAACTTCAACCTGAATAGTGTAATGTTTTTATTACTTAATTTCAATATCGCAATTTCGAAGTTTATTTCTAATTCTTGTTTGAATGTATGAGTGTTATATTTCACGTTCATATTAAACTTATGCGTATTATATTTCACAGCCATACAACCAACTACAAACGCACTAATGAATGTTTGTCGTTTTAGTTTTAATATTTATACCACCAATTAATATTGAAGGAACAATTAATCAGTCAATGAACACTCATACAAATTAGTGGTCCGCAGTGGTCCTCCACGTTGAAACTGGTGGCGCCTTCAGTTGAACAGGATGTCCAAATTCCTGTTATTGTTCGTGTAAACGATTACAGGGTCCTGTAATCGATTACAGAACTCAATTTCACAGGTATTTCACATAACTTGAGGTTTCCATCATGGGTGGTCTCTCCCACCATGATGGGGGACCCAAAACATAAGGTTCAACTAACTCATCACTCAGGAAACAAAAAAACACAAGTTCAATCAAGGATTTCCATACAGAACACAGAGTGGTCCTCCACATTGAAATTGGTGGCGCCTTCAGTTGAACAGGATATCCAAATTCCTGTTATTGTTCGTGTAAACGATTACAGGGTCCTGTAATCGATTACAGAACTCAATTTCACAACTACTTCACTTAACTTGAGGTTTCCATCATGGGTGGTCTCTCCCACCATGATGGGGGACCCAAAACATAAGGTTCAACTAACTCATCACTCAGGAAACAAAAAAACACAAGTTCAATCAAGGATTTCCATACAAAACATAGAATGGTCCTCCACCTTGAAACTGGTGGCGCCTTCAGTTGAACAGGATGTCCAAATTCCTGTTATTGTTCGTGTAAACGATTACAGGGTCCTGTAATCGATTACAGAACTCAATTTCACAACTACTTCACTTAACTTGAGGTTTCCATCATGAGTGGTCTCTCCCACCATGATGGGGGACCCAAAACATAAGGTTCAACTAACTCATCACTCAGGAAACAAAAAAACACAAGTTCAATCAAGGATTTCCATACAGAACACAGAGTGGTCCTCCACGTTGAAACTGGTGGCGCCTTCAGTTGAACAGGATGTCCAAATTCCTGTTATTGTTCGTGTAAACGATTACAGGGTCCTGTAATCGATTACAGAACTCAATTTCACAACTACTTCACTTAACTTGAGGTTTCCATCATGGGTGGTCTCTCCCACCATGATGGGGGACCCAAAACATAAGGTTCAACTAACTAATCACTCAGGAAACAAAAAAACACAAGTTCAATCAAGGATTTCCATACAGAACACAGAGTGGTCCTCCACGTTGAAACTGGTGGCGCCTTCAGTTGAATAGGATGTCCAAATTCCTGTTATTGTTCGTGTAAACGATTACAAGGTCTTGTAATCGATTACAAAACTCAATTTCACAACTACTTCACTTAACTTGAGGTTTCCATCATGGGTGGTCGGTCTCTCCCACCATGATGGGGGACCCAAAACATAAGGTCCAACTAACTCATCACTCAGGAAACAAAAAAACACAAGTTCAATCAAGGATTTCCATACAGAACACAGAGTGGTCCTCCACGTTGAAACTGGTGGCGCCTTCAGTTGAACAGGATGTCCAAATTCCTGTTATTATTCGTGTAAACGATTACAGGGTCCTGTAATCGATTACAGAACTCAATTTCACAGCAAACACATTGGAAATTCACTGCACTTCATTGGATTTTGACCACATTACATTATTTCTGATTCAATCATCTCTTTCAACATACATTACCACTACACAACCATTGATTCATTTGTTTCCACATACATTAATTTGAAGCCTTTAAATAAAACAAACATTTGATTTCCAATAACATAAAATAAATCAATGTTATACATATTGAACCAAATACTAGGTTTAAATACACAATACTTTTGTTCCAGCTTAACACAATAATTAATCCTTTGTCTTTCTAACTCATACATTTCCTGTGTAAGGTGTCCTAAGTGCTTTGCTCTTAACTCTTCTTCTTGAACCAATCCTAACATAAGTCCTCAGATGTGATTACTTGTCAGCCATTCCACCTGGTGCATCTGGCAACAATGGACCTTCTTCATTGTTACTCATTCCACCCCCTTCCTCGGCCGACAAACGAACAGGTGAAACAAATGCATCGTCAGTTGCTGCTTGTGGACATCCAGCACTCTGAAAACCGTCATCTGCAGTTGACTTTTTACTTCTTCTTTTGGCCTTCTCTTTCTCCAACTCTTGCTCTAAGTCATTCACCTCCCTTTTAAGTTTTTCAATTAAACACTTCTGATCCTCTGCAGTGCGCATCAAACTCTCCCTGCATTCTTTTTTTAGCAATTTCTTTTTTCTTTGCTCTGCATAGTTTTTTGGTGCTGCTTCTTCTTCTATGACATCTTTGTCATCCTTCCTTACACCACCAATTTCATCTACAACATGAACCTGCAATTTAAAAACATATAAAATGTTATAAAACTACTGTATATTTAAATTAACATTCAAGATAAAAAACAAAATCATAAACATATCAAACCCATTTCAAACACACGTTTCACAATGTTGTCTCCAACAGTTCTATTCATCCAGTGCAAGAACCTTGGAACTGTCGCTATTGCACCTTCAGGAGCCATGAAATGCTCACAAAACCAAACCTAATAAACAAGTAATTGTTATATATTACTCGTAATCAAATAACAAATATACCAAACTTTACTTGTGAAATTAGTACCTGCAACATGTAAACACACCCATCAACATAAACATTGCTTGTTGCTTTGCCTTTCTTCACAGAATCTGAGGCTTCACTCAAATTGTCTAACAAATAACGATAAACTAACCCACCCCAACAGTATTTACTCAAACTACTCAACTCATCCACAATTCGAAACAATACAGGAAAAACTCGTCCACTACGATTTGGGATTAAAATCTCACATATCCCTAACAGGATGTACAAGCTACAAAAAACCTCACAAGGAAGGGTTTTTTTGTGTTTTTTCAACAAAAATTTGAAAATGAATTTCAAATGGGTAATGTCCTGACCTAAATACTTCACACATTTACTATTACCCACTGAAGAATACTTCAAGTTTATGCTTTCACCATCTAAACTCAATCCTATTCCTGAACAAAATTCATTTTCATTGATATTGAAATGCTTGTTTGCAATAATAAAAAAGTTGGTGGAATCCACCCATGTCTTGGTTAACTCACGCAAAAGTTTAGCATTCAATGTCACTTTACCACTGAACTCTAAAAACCAAAAAAATGGAGTCTTGGAGATGACTTCCCTTTGGTCCTCTGTCAACCGTTCGTTGAGAGCGCTAATATACATGGTTGAAAATGAATGACGCACACTCAACTGTCCATAACAAAATAACAATCCAAATCAAATAACAAACAAACACCATAGACAACCCACAAGAAACCACAAAAAAACCCAAAACCCAAACCTAAAACCAAATACCCAAACATAAATCCAAATACCCAAACCGACAATAAAGGTACTTACCTTGGTCCAGCGATGGTCCAATCCAGAACTTGTCATTTCAGAGCACCGGAGAGCAATGGACACGACGACACTGTCAGCGGCTGATGGAGAAGACGACTCTATGAGCACTAATGGAGACGACGATGAGAAACCCAAATGTGAGAGAGAAGCAATCTTTCACGCTAAACTGAAAATGCCCAAGGATAGAAAAGGAATACAATTTCTCTAAAAACCTCTGTATTTTTCAGGCCAAATTTAAAAAAAAAAAACAAAAAAAAGTAACCAATAACACGTTGACACGTGACAGTATCAAATGAGTGTCAAATATAGAGTGTCAAAATATCGGAATCCTTTGGTTAAATGAAAAACTTTTGATAAGAATACGGTAGAAGCTTCTGCACCCATCAAATCCCATCAAAAGTTTCTGAATTTATTTTTTCCGTAATCTGAAAAAAAAATCGAATTTATTTTAATATGTTGCGGAAAATAAAATCTGAAATGATGGAATGTCAGAGAAATTCGATAGTTGTAAAAATACAGTACTTGCAAAGAAAAAAAAAAAACCATCAAAAGTATAATGCGGGCAAGACTGTGATAAAGCCCAATATTATGGAAACATGTGATCAAATTTTTGAACCAAACTAATTTTCTTACAATATTTCTGCAACCTTTTGACAGAGTCAAACTTAAAAAGTAAATAAAGGACAAAGTAAAAGCTTCAGAGCCAAACGATAATAAAACTCATTAAAACATAAAATAAAAATCTAGCCGTTCTACACCAAAAACTAAATAAACAAAATTTTAGTTACAATTTTAATTCCAAAGATTTGTATTAATCTTTGTTTTAGTCATTCCAATTTTCAAAAGTATTTTAGTTCTTTAAAACAATTAAAAAAACTAAATAAACAAAATTTTAATTACAATTTTAATTCCAAAGATTTGTATTAATCTTTGTTTTAGTCATTCCAATTTTCAAAAGTATTTTAGTTCTTTAAAATAAATAAAAAAATAGTTTATAAACATTAAATTTGAGAAACTAAAATAGTTTTTTAAGAATTAATGTTTACGATTTAAGATTTAAGATTTTCTTTAATTTTTAAAATGTAGTATTTCGAAACTGAAATTATATGTATTTTTGAACTTTGAGAGAAAAATATTTGTTTTCTATATTTTAAGAACTAGTTTTTATGGACAAAAATAAATTAAAATTAAAATTTAATTAATAAAACTTAAAAATTGACAATTGCAAAATTAATTAGACTATTGTTTTTTTTTTTATGGAAGATTAAAAAGAAAATATGCGGTAGAAATAGCTTTTTGTTAGACTTTGGATATATATGATATATATTGATATGAGTTAATAGTCATTCATGATCAATTATTAAGTATTAATGAGTTAGATTCTTTTACTCTTTCCAAATATACGGTATTAATAATTAATTATTGGATTTGATTGTCTAAAAATATATTGCGTTAATGGTTAATCAATATATTTGGCTGCCATAAACCTTATAAATATACACGAAATGTTTAGGTAAAACCAGCTTTTTTGTATCATAATAAAAACAAAGCAGTGATCTCTTTATGAAACATATCTGACTTGACAGTTAGAGTGTCTTTTGCACGTCATCAACTCATCGGGTGGATTGCGTTCTTGAAGAGGATTGGAAGATCGAAGCATAAAGATGAGAAAGGAAGGACGACCGACCCTCAAACCAATGTAACAGAAACATCTTGGCGCCCACCGTGGGGCCGACCGACATTCCCATGAAACCACGAGGAACCAGACGCGTGCGCACTTTCAGGAATGGTGAACATACGTTCAACCTTGACAGGTTCAAATTTTCATTATAATTTATAAATTATAATATATTTGTATAACTCATATTTTTGTGAGTAAAAATATCCTGCACAGGAAGGTTCAGTCCTACGTTCAACCTTCGCAGATCTCCTGTACAAGAAGGTTCAATCCTACATTCAACCTTGGCAGATTCTCCTTTTCATTATAATTTATAAATTATAATATATTTGTTTAACTCATATTTTTGTGAGTAAAAATATCTTACATAGAAAGGTTTAGTCCTACGTTCAACCTTAGCAGGTTTCACTTTTCATTATAATTTATAAATTATAATATAATTGTTTAACTCATATTTTTGTGAGTAAAAATATCCTACACAGGAAGGTTCAGTCCTACTTTCAACCTTGACATGTTCTTCTTTTCATTATAATTTATAAATTATAATATATTTGTTTAACTCATATTTTTGTGAGTAAAAATATGCTGAACAGGAAGGTTCACTCCAACGTTCAACCTTGAAAGGTTCCGCTATTCATTATAATTTATAATTTATGATATATTTTTTTAACTCATATTTTTGTGAGTAAAAATATCCTGCAGGTTAAGTCTTACTTCAATCTTGGCAGGTTTCACTTTTTATTATAATTTATAAATTATAATAGATTTGTTTAGGTCATATTTTTGTAGTAAAAATATCCTACACAGTAAAGTTTAGTCCTAAGTTCAACAACCTTTGCAGGTTCAACTTTTCATTATAATCTATAAATTATAATATATTTGTTTAACTCATATTTTTGTGAGTAAAAATTTCTTGCATGGAAGGTTCAATCTTATAGGAAGGTTGTTCAACCTTGAAAAGTTTCACTTTTCATTATAATTTATAAATTATAATATATTTTTTTAATTCATATTTTTGTAATTGAAAATATCCTGCAGAGGAAAGTTTAGTCCTACGTTCAACCTTGACAGGTTCCACTTTTCATTATAATTTTTTAACTCATATTTTTGAGTAAAAATATGTTCAGTCCTACGTTCAACCTTGAGATGTTCCACTTTTCATTATAATTTATAAATTTTTATATATTTTTTTAACTCATATTTTTTGTGAGTAAAAATATCCTGTACAGGATGGTTCAGTCTTACGTTTAACCTTGGCAGGTTCTGCTTTCTATTATAATTTATAAATTAAAATATATTTGTTTAACTCATATTTTTGTTAGTAAAAAGGTCCAGTCGTACGTTCAACCTTGACAGGTTCCACTTTTCATTATAATTTATAAATTATTATATATTTGTTTAACTCATATTTTTGTGAGTAAAAATATCCTGCACAGGAAGTTTCAGATCAACGTTCAATCTTATCAAGAAGGAAGATTCAATCTCCTACAACTTAATGTTCAACGTAGGAGGTTCGAAAAAGAACTCCTGCCATAAGCCGCTCAGAGGAAGTCCGAAAAAAGGCTTCAGAAATCTATGCTTAACTAAGAAAGTTAAAAAAATAAGTCCTGCCTTCAGCCGCTCGGAGGAAGTCTGAAAAAGGGTTTCAGAAATCTCCGCTCAACGCAAGAAGTTAGAAAAATAACTCCTGCCTTCAGCTGTTCGGGTGGAAGTCTAAAAAAGGGCTTTAGAATTCCTCGTTCAACGTAGGAAGTTAGAAAAATAACTCATGCCTTCAACCGCTTGAGGGAAGTCTGAAAAAGGGCTTCACAAATCTCCGCTCAACGCAGGAAGTTAGAAAATAACTCGTGCCTTCAGCCGCTCGGGTGGGGGGGGGGGGGGTTACGAAAAATGACTTCAGAAATCCTCGCTCAACGCAAGAAGTTCGAAAAAGAACTCTTATTAGTCGACTACTCAACAGGTTTAGCTTTGTCAGGTTCCAATGTCTTTTCATTATAAAAATAAATTATTAAATATTGAATTGTTTACTTTATTTTATTTAAACGCATATTTTTTGGAGTGAAAATTTCTTACACAAGAAAAAGTTCCAAAGAGAACTCCTACTCCCAATTCGCCATTTAACCCAATATTGTTGTTAATGGTTGGAGAATAAGGTGTTAAAGTGAGCTAACACGACTTACCATGAATTGGTTTACTATAGGTTGAGTTAAAAAAAATCAATTCAACTTGCCTCAACTTTTAGTGAGATGAAAATTTTAAGCTCACAAACCCACTATGGATTGTTAGACTAAGTGGGTTAGCTCATTTAAACAAATTTTGTTCTTCCCACTTATTTCATATGGTTATTGCAATACAATTAAAGTATATTAACTTGACCTACCTATTTATAGTAGTATAACAAGAGTATTTACCTATTTCACTTAATATTAACCACAATTATAAAGAGAAATTACAAATATAATAAGTAAAAATTTAACTTATATAATTGGATAAACAAACAATTGAGCATAAAAAATATACAAATTCCATTAAATAATGTTCTAGCTTAAAAAAATCAAAATGTTAACCTACATAATTAAAATTAATAAATAAGTATAATAATAAAAATTATTTAAATAATTATAAAGGATTGTTGGTAGTGATTTAAAAGTTTATCCATCTCCAAACCAACTCCGATATGTTAAAATCTTATTCACAATTAGAAAAAAAATATAACCTTTTCAAATTTCTAGTGAGTTAGGTTGACTTATAATTTTATGCCCATTTCAACATGCTGATAACCGTTGACTTTACGTGTTTTTGTATGTATGTTTTCATGAATAAATCAACTCCATAATAACTTTTACCTTGCTTTGTTCCAAAGTTTAGTGTGTTTTTATGTTTTCCTGTGTTTTAGTTAGTTTTTGCTTGTTTTACCTCTAATGTCTCTTTGATTGTGTGAAATAAGGAAATAAAAAGCAATTATGGTGGAGGAAAACATGTTGTAACTCAAGAAAGCATGATTGGACAAGAAATAATTATTTTTAGACAAATACCCATTTTAGGGGTTCTAGAATCGTACACAAGGCTCCAAACATGAAGAAAAAACTCACTCATAGGGTTATACTACCATGGACTGCCCCTAAACGACCAAAAAACCACCATTGAGTGTCACGCTGAGTGACTGGATGAGTTAGCTTCTCATTGGGTGAGTCATCTTGAGTGTCACGCCCAACGAGTTACAAGTTTGAGAGCATTAATTTTTTGGCCTCACTAGGTGAGAATGAAGTTGTTGGGTGAGTATGTCAGTCTTGATATGCAAAAGGATGTATTTAATCATGTTTTCGTGAAGGTTTTCACAAGTTCTCATTCTTACATGAATAAAATAATCTAGGATGCCTGGGAAAGACTCTTAGAGGCTATTTGGAGTGTTGGGAAACTCTCCCTCTCCTCCTTGGCTTTCCACCTTCATCCATGGCAGTTTTCCCCTTTTTGGAGTTGAAGATGAAGATGAGCCACAAATTAGAGGTGTTGATGTGGAGGGGAGACACAATTGGAGCAAGGAGTAGCTGCCAATAACCTTGGGAGAGGGGTTGCATCTTTTCTCTGGTTTCCATTCCTTCCATGTCTCTACAATTTGTAGAGCCCTACGTTCTCCACCATGGAAGGTTGTTCTTATTTGTTGAGATTAGTTGTAAAATATGTAACTTTTGTATAATTTTGTGTTATTAATAATATATGATTTTCCAATTCATGTTAGTATTCAATTTCCATGCTTAATGCTTGATGTGGATTGGTTCCATGCTTGATTTGTGGTTCTTGATATACTGAGAAATATTACTTGAACCTAGAACTGAAATTAAATACCTAATGGAGCTTGTATCTAGGGATAAAACATAATTTATTATTAATCTTAAGACTCTTGAACTTAATGCATGATTGCTTGTTAAGGATTCAAAGGATTGGAACTTGATAAGTTATCATGGGCTTAAAGTCACTAGGGATAGGATTTGAGTATGCTTTGTGAGTTGATTTTGACATGAATATTGAATTGAGGTGATTATTAATGCATGAATATTGATTCAAATTATTATCTTATTAAAAACATACCTTTATCTAGAAACCTAGATCTCACAAAAAAATTTTAGTGACATGTCCTGTGAGGGGTATAAAGAGCAAAGAGAGGACGAAAATATGTATAAAACTCTTAGGCTGACGAAAATGATTAAAAACAAATTGTGCTCATTTTATTTCATTATTATTTATTATCATATTTTTCTCTTTTAGGTTAAATTAAAGTTTGAAAATTTAAAGAGAATTTGTTTTATTTATTATATTTTTTTTAAGGAAATTTATTTTATTTAATTTATATTTTTTACTTTCCTTTTTTTACCCACCATTAATATTTTATTATTATTCTTTATTTTTTATATTAGTTTTTTTTTTGTTATTGACTTACCTGAATAAAATTGGATGTTGACGCTTGTATTTATATATGTTATGCATCTTTCCTTTCTTTGTGTTATTTTTATGTTTTTTTCTGTTCAAGTTTCTTCTTTATTTTTAGGCTTAAACCCTCCTTTGGTTCTAATATTTGTGTGAAAATATCAGTTCGGTCCTCAAGTTTTGAACTGTCTCAATTGGGTCATAATTTTTGTAAAAATACACACATTTTATCCCAACCGTTAACTGCTACCAGACGGACGTTAAATTGAGCTGATGTGTTTATGCTGAGGTGCATTGGAATTTTTATTTAAATTAAAAAATTAAGACGTGGCTCAGAAGAGAACCAGAGGAACCCTAGAAGCGCTCATCTCCTCCGCGAGTTGCGCTCCAAGGCGTCGTCAGCACCGTTGTTCACCATTGGAGGCATCGCCGGCCATGGCTTCGGGTCAGAGCTTCGCCGACGACAATCTCTCTCCGTTTCTCTCTTTCTCTCTCTAAAGTTCAAATTTTTTTTTCGCTTTATGTTGGAATTGGGTCTCTCCCGAAGATAAAATTATAACTGAGTCAATAAGCTGAAATATACCATTCGAACTTGACTAATGTAGGACCGCACTCTATTATCAAATTCTCCAGGATTTTCGCTAGACATATATTGCTGCAACAAAAACGCTTCCTCCTCTGCCTGTACAGATATAATAGCACATGATCTGGAAATGAAAATGAAAATGAAGTTTCAACTAGAAATACATATGGAAATGCTTTCCGTTTCCAAAATCAATGATTCTGAACACATGATCTTAGGTGATACCTGCAAGAGTCGGGCCAATTCCTCATCGGATTTCAACAAATCAGAATCTCTTTGTTCCGATTCCGGTTTCGGTTTGGTATCCTTGACCGATACGAGTCGAAGTTTGTCAGAAATGGCGATGACATCAGAATCATGGGTGACTGGAGTATCTTGTTCGGCTCCAAAAATATGTGCAATGTAAGCAGAGAATCAAAGTTTAGGAATGAGGAACTGAAAATTAGGGAGAAGAATTGAGAATTACGAAGGCGAATCAGAACCTTTTGCTGATGAGGTGGAACGGAAGTGAGGGAATAAAGTTGGAACTGAAAAACCTGCAACAGTGGAATAACGAAGGTACAAAGAAATTGATGGAATTGGGTCACACATCACCGAAATCATCATCACCAGTTTCCAGTCCCAGTCCCGACATCAATCTATTTTTTCTTATTAATAAACAGAATATATTGCACAATGTCCTTGACATAAACAGAAGGGTACAAAGAAATTGATGGAAATGAACCATCAAAATTATTCTTTGAGAGAATTAAAGTATTTAATTCAGTCCAGTTTCGAAAATTTGATGGAAATGAACCATTGAAGAAATTGAATCCATTGTGTACGCAACCGAGAAATTCAATCTGGAGAAATTGTTTCCTTCAAGTCTCTTTTGTCACCTCACCTTTCAATTTCTTCATTAACTCCACTGCATACCCAATTGGATTTTCATAAAGCTCCCCTACAGTCGTAACAACCAAACTTTTTCACTGTTAGGGCTTTCCCCAATCAGCAAACGTTGATGCGGTGATCGGCGGCGAGCTTGCACAAGAGACGATTGACGGAGGAACAAGAGAGCTTCTCTCTCACGCGCGAAGAGAAGAAGGAGAAGCTCCGACCCGATGCCTCCTATGATGAGCAGCGGTGCTGGCGACGCCTTGGAGCGCGACTCGCGGAGGAGATGAGCGCTTCTAGGGTTCCTCTGGTTCTCTTCTGAGCCACGTCATAATTTTTTAATTTAAATAAAAATTCCAATGCACCTCAGCATAAACACATCAGCTCAATTTAACGCCGTTAACGGTTGGGATAAAATGTGTGTATTTTTACAAAAATTATGACCCAATTGAGATAGTTCAAAACTTGAGGATCGAACTGAGATTTTCACACAAATATTAGGACCAAGAGAGGGTTTAAGCCTTATTTTTATGTTTATATTCCTTGTTTATATAAAAAATTGAGCTAACTTATTTGCTGGAGTACCTTTTGTGTTTTTGTGTGTCAGGTATTGGTGATGATGATAAGGAAAAAGACACAAGGAGTAGAGAAATTTGAGCAACATGCTTGCTCACCCCAAAAAAAAGAGTTTACATTTTTTTCTATTTTTAATTCTTGTTTTGATGATAATAAGTGTGGTTTGACTGGTTTGACAAATATGATGAGTTTCATGATTTTGAGTGAGTTTTGCATGATTTTGAGAGCCAATTGTGTTTGCTCATAAATTGATTTTGGAATACATTGAGAATATGTTGTGATTTAGTGAAAACTTATGCTTGTGGGTGTTCTTATGTGGGTATATCTAGAATGTTGTTCTCATATTGGTACATCTAGCTAAAAGTAATAACCTTTTTGTTGAGAAGCGAAAGTTTGAAGAAATAAAGAGGCTTTTCCAAGACTCTCTCACTCATCCAACAACGCTCTTGACCAACATGACTTAATCCAAGCTTGCTTAACGAGTCTTGTCTTCGTCTAACGAGAAAACCTAACATTCGCCCAATGAACAAATTGTTCTTCTTAATGAGTCAAGAAAGTTTATTTTAAAATGAAAAGCAACATCTTACTTAGCGAGAAGTTAGGCTTATCAAAGAAAAGCTACTTTTTTTTTTGGATATTTAAAAATTGAGTTTTGAATGAAAAAGGAAAAAATTTAGAGAGGAAATTTAACCAAAGCCCATTGATGGATAAAGGGACAAGGAAAGCTCCAAAGCTACTTTATCTTTATTCTCACCACTCTCTTTTCCCATTTTTTGTGTGCTCTTAATGTGTAGGAGTAGCTAACTTCCTTATTCATTGGGTTAGATGTAATGTATCTCAATTTGATGTAGTTTTCTCCTTGTAATATAAATTTATTTTATGATTATCGCATTCTTTCTTTGCCTTTCATGTACACATTGGTTATTTATACTATTTTGTGGTCTTCAACCATTGAAAAATGCTTTTAAACTTATAATAAGGATTGAACGACATAAAGGTTTGATCCTAGACATAGATGGTAATCTCTTAATCATTTTATACGCATATTCCCAATGAAAATCTTATAAAAATAACTAAGTGATTATTATTTTCATATTGAAGTTTAGAACTTGTCTATAAAAATTAGTGACCTTATGAATGTTAGGATTATGTTAGAAATATTGCTTTGAGTCATTGCATTGAATTAAGTTCATAAAATCGAACTTGGATGAAACTTTGCCTCAATCAATTAATATAAGTTTAGTTTAATAGTTTTATCCACTTTTAAATTTATAATCATCATCATTGAAAAAATTGAGTCAAACAATGTTTATATTCTTAGTTTGAATAAAAAAAATACAATTTAACTAAACACACACAAATATCTTAAAAAACAATATTCAAAATTTTCAAATTATTACTTATAAAATAATTTTGTACACTTGTGAAAGAATTTGAATTTTTTGTCTCCTCCATCCTGCCTAGAATGTTAGATGTTAACCCAATGGGACGTGTGTGACTCCTAAACAACTTCACTCCCAACAATTAGACTTTCTAAAGTTTTTTCAAAATTTGTAATAATTATATTCAAAGTATCCTACAATAAACAAATTTTTGTTCTTCGACCAACAAATTAAAATAGAATTATAAAGTTAATTGAGTGTCGCTAAATCGTGACTAATATAATCTACACTTTACAAGTTTATATTTACCAATTAAAACACAACTCTAAAACTAATTGGATATTACTAAATAATGACCAATATAGTCTACTCTTCGCAATTTATACTTATTCTTAAAAACAAATAAAAATAAGTAAATTCTTTAAACTTATGTACTCGTTCGAGAAGACTTTATTATTTATTTGAATCGTACTTATTAGTTTTCCCTATACTAGAAAAGTCCAAATAAGTTTAAGAAGACACAATATTTATTTGGTGTTGAGAAATGGATAAATATTAGAATTTCTAAGAATCCTCCTTGGTCCATCAACAACAAAAAGTAACTTAACCTACCTTCTATAATGTCCCATTTATAAAAAATATTTACAAGTATTTATAAATGTCCCATTTAAAGTCTTTTTCTTTTTCTTTTTATGAATTTTCAATTTTTCTAAATTTTCTAATATCATGATGCTTATATTCATGATAAACCATATGATAGAGATGACATTGCATGAAAATAAGTATAGATAATATCTATTAACTACTTATTTCTTTTAATTAAATTCATTGTTACTTATAAAAAGAATATTTGTATGTATATTTTCATATTTACCGATATTTATAAATACTTGTAAATATTTTTTATTTTTTAATTTCAACCAAGATTATTTAAAAATAATTCTTTAAAATATAAATTCAAATAAATTGGTGAACATCGTCTTTGCACGAAACAACTATAGTTGATATTCTAAAGAAAGGTAACCGAAGACATGGTGCTAAATAGAAGACTTTAGATAAGACATTATAAAATAAAATAAAGATACACTTTATGGCCTAATAAAAAATTGAAAATAAAAGTAATAACATACGCTTTTCATTTCATAATTAGCCTTGAAAATGAAAGTTATATATTTAACGTGATATTGAGAGGTTAAGAAGTATCTGTTTTCACCCTAAATTTACCAATATTATTGTTACAAAAGAATCAAGAATGAAATATTGTATTTCTTATTGGACCACCCAATTTCTACTTCACGCACGAGATGTCTATACCTCAGCGTGAAGGGCGTGTGTTGGAAGTCCCATATCAGCTAGAGATAAGGCCAATTTATAATATATAAGTGGGGTGCAGACCTCACCTTACAAACCAGTTTTGTGGGATTGAGTTATGTCTAAAACTCACTTCTAATATGGTATCAGAGCCATGGAGCCTATCCTAGCGAGTTCTAAGTGGGCAATTCTGTTTCTATTCCACCCGTTGTCGGACCGCTATTGGACCACCCAATTTCTACTATCACGCACGAGATGTCTATACCTCGGCGTGAAGGAGGTGTGTTGGAAGTCTCACATCGACTAGAGATAAGGCCAGTGGGTGTTATGTAATGAATATAGACAGCCCTCGGCGTGAAGGGGGTGTGTTGGAAGTCCTACATCAACTAGAGATCAGATCAATTTATAATATATAATTGGAGTGTTATGTAATGAATATATACAGAGAGAAAAAAACTCCTGTGAAAATTTCTTCATTTCTTATACTTTTAAAGAAAATATGTAATAAAAGTAAATTGTTATATACTCTATTTTACGTGTGAAATAGTATGAAAGTAAATTTTTATTTTAAGTGGAAAATATTTATTGAAAATAATAAGTTGACACAACTTACATTCATTTATCATATTCTTTTAAAAGAAAACAAATGTATTAATAAGTGTAAAGTATGGTAAAGTAATTTTTTAATATTTATTATATAATTATTTTTAAGCTGAATATATTTTTAAATTTAAAGTTTACATACATTTTAATTTGTAAGTTTTAAAAATAAATAAATATAATTATTTTAATCTATCTTTAATAATATTGCCGGCTCACGTTTAAAGTAAAATACATAAAAATAATAAATACAATTCAAATGATATATTTGACAAGGACAAAATTAATTCAATTAGGTTAAAAATAATATATTTATTAATTTTTAATTTTGAAATAAAAATATATTAAAATTTAAATAAATTTGAACTTTACTTCTAAATTCAATAAATAATGCATTATCTCATTTTAATAGTATAAAATTACTAAAATATTATGTCACATATATGATAATAGAATCACTTAAAAGAAAACAAATCCACACGAAGACAATAGATCTATCTCTATAGAACCATCTAACAACTCATTTGTTTCACCTTCACATATCACTGGAACAACTGAAAAGACTATCTCCTTAAGTTCACACCAATAAGGTGATAATTGTAAAAGAGAAAACAACACATAGACAAACAAGAACAAAAGTAAGGGTAAGCTAGAAATACAAACAATTTATAATACATTGAAACATGTTAAACATTTTACAGAAAATACATATATCACACCAAACCACCCAAACACTTTATGCATGACAACCCTTTGATTGACTATTTGGATTGGTATGAATATTGAGCTATGACAGTTCAGTTCATGCACTTGTTATGGTGAAACATCTGCCCCACCCCAAGCTACCACACAAGGTTAGTCTATTATCACTCATCTTAGGCCAAGGTAAAGCCCCTAGACTAGAACCTCCAGTTATTCTCACGACATGCCGCACCCTTCTCTACTTGAGAACGGGTGATCATTAGAATGTCAAGATGAACTCCAAGACTGAGCTTCCCATATTCATACTTACAATACTTGAAACCACTATTGAGAAGTTCCTCCTTGGAACTCTCTTCCATACCTTTGAAACCATTGAGATCACTTCACACTCACATAATATATTAATACATGAGACTAATGGTCATACTTTAAAGAAATAGAAAAACTCATACAAGTCATAAAAAATCACACAATAACACAATTTTCTTCATAGAAACTTGATACTCACACTTAGGCAAGGAAAACAACTTTGAAACCTTCACCAACAACACTGAAAGGGTCTAAAACCCCTAAAACGACCTATAGAATGTACAAAAACGATATCCGAAACTCCTAATTTGAGATTTCCAAAACTTGAAAAAAAAATCCAAAACTGGTGCAGTAGCGTTAAGAGGGCACCTAGGGGGCGCTCGGGCGAGTTCCTCTTGTAAAAAGGGTGCCCAGAGGGCGCTCAGGGACGCCTGGGCGCGATCTTTTCAGAAAAAGGGTGCCTAGGGGGCGTTTGGGAGGCGTCAGATGTTGTATCAGGTTCTAAAACTCTCTTATTTTTAATTTGGTGACCCTCTACATAAGTTTAAATGGTTCTTAGAACCTCTTAGGCATCGAGACACATCTGAAAACACACCTTTAACTCAAAATGACCATCCAAAACCGAATATCACTTACCTAATCTACCCAAACTCAATTCCACCTTTTCTAACTTTCATATCAGCAAACCAACATCATGTACAAGTCATAATACACCAAATAACTCACTCTAACATCCCAGTTTACTCCCAAACTTGCTATTTCAAAATCTCACCATACAAAACCTCATTTTTGACCAAAAACACCTAATAACTCTCTCCAACATGCCATAAACAGTTCTACACCAGATTTTCATCTTTTGACAGCCTAGACAAGTCATAATAGGTCTCCTAATCAACTCGCAACTGTCTAAAATAGTCCCGCCTCTTACCTCCAATTTTCACTACAAAACTTTTTTTTTTACTTAAAAATACTTCAAATCTTCAACAATGGACCACTTCCTTTCTCCAAATCAGTTTTCAATCAAAACAAACACCTCTAGCAAGTCTCAAATTACTGCATAAAAATCCTAGAATAGTTGTTCTCTCACACCCACCCTTGTTTCTCAAATTCACCTATTAAAACCCTCTTTTTAGGCTTATAAACTCAAGTAAAAGACCCTTCCTCAATACCATAACATATTCGACAACATTCAACATCTCACAACATTCCAAACCAGATTTAGTTCCAAATTAAATTAGCAAATCATACAAACATCATCAAATCAAGAATCCATATTCCAAACAACTTCAAATTCATAAATACCACTTTTATAAAACAATTCAACCACATTCATTTATTTCATAAACAATTAAACATCCTTTCATACTCAAACATTGAATTCTAAAAACATTACTAGCTTCCCTTAACTCAAAGCAAATTGTCGCAACTCTTAAAACGTCCTGTCGATTGCTTGAAACGTAAGGAAACTCTAGACAAACCTATGAAACACTAAATTGGAAACAGATAGAGTTCTTAGGACTTTAGTGTCAGAGCGGCTGCAGCGGAATGGTTAGCGTGGAATAACAAACCAAGAGGGTGTTTAAAACAAACGTGTGCCTTTTAATTTATACTTTATTTATCTTACTACGCAAATAATAAATATAAATAAAAGAGTAAGGTAGAGAGAAATTTGCACAAATGAATTTTATATTGGTTCGGATCTTACCAATCCTACGTTCAGTCGCTTATCTCAAACCAAGATAAACAATTCACTAATCATAAAACAAATACAAATTACAATCATAAAAAAACAATTTGTAAGAGTTTAGAAACCACCTCTCTTGATACCACAAGAGATGAACATGCACCTCCTTTGAATCTTCACAAAGGATGAGACACCTCCTCCGAATACTTCACGAAGGATGAAACACCTCCTCCGAATACTTCAAGAAGGATGATCCTCTTCCACACACCTCCTCAGACGCACCAAGGATGAACTAGCTATTCCTCCGTCACCGTAGTAACAATACACCAGCACCACAGATAAGAGTTTCCTTAGCTGAGCAAAAGCACACAATTCTCAACAAGTTCTAAGTATTTGAGCACAAGGGAAGAATTACTGATGATGGATAAGGAGAGCCTATTTATAGACTCAACCAAAAACTCTTCCATTCTTCGTAATTGGCCGTTTTACGCTTTTAGTCGATTATAATATTACTGTTAATCGATTAAAATAAGTGCAACGACTAGTTTTCAAAAACCAGAAAACTCCAACGGCTATCTTTAATCGATTATTCTCAGGATTAATCGATTAGCTAATTGATTAAAATAGGAAATAATCGATTATTTCAGTGCCAGTTGAGTTTTCAGCACCTGTAACGTTTTAATCGATTAATACTTGATTTAATCGATTAAAACCGTGCGTTTTTTATTCTGAACAGCAAATATAAAGTATGAAGGCACAAGAATCAAAACCTACTTAATCTAAGTCCTAAATAATAAACTACAATTATTACAAAAGTTTTTAATAGCAAAACAAGTCTTCAAAGGATCTTCTTGAATTTTGATATTTTTGATTTTATTTGGACATCATCAAAACTTCATCTTCATCATTTTGCTAACATTTAGATTACTCAAGAAGGAGTAGATGAAGCAAGATTACATATGCAACTACACTTAATTCTTCTAAAAACAAATTATGAACAAAAGAGAAAAAATGAGTCAAAACTTACTCTATAATCAAAATTGATAAAATAAAAATACAAATTACTTTATCATGATTGTTTAGGTATCTCCTGATCATGAAATGAATGACTAAAAAATTAAAACCTTTAAAGAGAAAATAGAAAACTTTAAAAAATAATTTCTAAAAAAAATAATATATATTTAAATAATAAAACTCATTTATACAAAATTATTTATAAATAAATTATTTAATATTTAAATAAAAAAGTCTTATTATTTTTAAACTACCTAATATATTTTACAAATAAAAATCATATATTTTTTTAGTAATCAGGTGATTGCATTATGAATTTGAAGTGAAGGCAAAGTAAAAATAATTTTCGCATTTATGAATTTTGTTTGGAGTGTTAGATAAAAGACAAGAAGAGTATATTTAATGAATGGGTTGTTTGAGTGTAACAGTTGAGACAGAGAGTACAGTGTTGTTGGTGTGCATGATGAATTCAATTTGGATTTAGATTTACAGACATAGAGAGTGCAAGAAAGTGCCAGAAAAGTCTGCAAATTGCCCAAAACTTTGCAGACACGCAGAGGATTGCTTAAAGAACATCTGATGTGTCCATTGGATTCACCACATACGTGTCACTCTCTCACACTCTTTTTCTACCCCTACCCTCTATTTTTTAATCACCATAATCATTTTCTTCTAGACACCATAAATATTTATATAAATATCAAAAAACCAAATTAATACATTTAATGAATATTGAAATACAAATTCTGAATTTGGCATGAGGTAAAAAGGTTATTTATTAATTAATTAATTAATTTAACCCTAGTTTTCTTGGTTGTAGAAGGTGAGCATTAACTTCAGTATCCCACTAGCAAGAGTTATATTCTCAGTGGTCATTTTGCTGTATGCAAAAATTGATGATGAGTTCAGAGGAAACTCATTTTAGAAGAAAAGGTTCAAGGAAAAGAAGGGATGATTCTGATGCGTGGAGGTCACAATCATCATCACCACCAACACCATCACCATCACCATGTGTCACGGTGACAGTCACAGAGAAAGAGAGCATGGTGAAAGGTAACAACAACATAAACCACAACTCCGAGAATGAAATTCATGTGTTAATGTCTTCGGATGCACAATATTGTTACTACATGTTGGAGGCGATGCCTCAGCCAGGACCTACATGGTCTACACCAGGTCCTTGTGTGTTGGCCGAGCCAACACCAGCATTTGAAGGCACCCGAGATTCTTCATGCACTTGGTGGCTGAGATGTCTTCAAGGCTTTGATGAAAATTTGAGCATAGAGAAATTGGATCCACCTTTTCAGGAAAATGTTGTCATGGAATCACCTCTTGTGGATGCAATAGATCTCAGTTATTGTTGTCCAGATGATTGGTTGGTCATTCCAACAATGGACCAGGATGTTGGAGACTGCCTAATGCCATAGGATTTTCCTGTTTTTCTTTCAATGTTCTGTAAATTCTTTTGATGGGATTCAAACATATATTTCGTTTTCCAACCAACAGAGAAACCTTAAATTTCTCTCCTTTGCACTTCAAATTTGTGAGTTTGATGTGGTAAGATCTTCAACTTTCTCATCAGTTTCAAACTATAATAAATAGGGTTTCATTTCTTCATTCTATTTATTTGTAAGCAAATTTTAAGTTTACCTTGGAATTTATCTAATAATAAAGTGTATAATACAAAAATAAAAGTAGGCCAAATAATTAGGTCTAACTCAAAAAAGAAAAAAAAAAGTGAATTTTGACAGTTCAAATACATTTAAACTAGGAATAGTTTGTAACGTATGAATCAGTTCATTTAAATAATAATAATAATAGATGAAATGTATATTATTTAGGAAAATGTTACTTTAACAACTGGATTTGACAACTATTTTGACAACCACACGTGGCGTGCTGTGATTCGCTCTTTTAATTGAAGTTTTTAAAAACAAAAAATTATTGGGGAAGGGCATTTGTGGAAAAGGGTTTGCTGGAAATGAATGTTATTGGTGCCACTGAAACGTTCTCTCTCCACAACAACACTCATCTCTGTCCATGACACAGGAAGCTCTCCCTTTCTGAAATCTTTGCATGTCAGCGAAATTGTGTTCGTTCCTTCCACCATTGAAGCATTGAAGTTGCACATTGAAAGCTATCACGTTTGTCCACCATTGAAGTTTTGGGAGGAAGTGTCGAAAGGGGCTAGCATTGTCAGGTGTTGGGGGAAGGAGAGGTTTTTTTCGATCTTATTCCATCGTTGAAGACATTGATTGAAATGTTTGGTTATTTTCCCCTTCCGAACGGTGTCACGTCCGTCCGTCATTGAAGTGTTGGGAGGAAGTGTGGAAAGGGGGCTAGCATTGTCATCTGTTGTCGAAAGGAGGGGTCTTGTTTGGCTCTTAGTCCATCTCTTGTCAAAGAAAGACGAGATCTCCGCATGTTCGTTGGCGAAAGACTTGACAGAATTGAAAATCGTGTTGGAGTTGTTGAGCAAGAACTTATTAACTTCTGCAATCAATTTAATCAACCACCACCTACTTAGATTACAAATAATTCCATATTGTTATGTACCCTTTAATTTCAAAACTTTGTGTTGCATGAACTGTTGCTAGATCTTTATATTAATGTAACTGGCAATGTTTAATGTTATGAACTTAATTATTCCTTCTAAGTGTGTTTAATATTACTTTAAATGTTATGAATGTTTATATTGATGTTATTCTTTAATATTATTTTAATTGTCAATCTTCAAACCAAAGACTTCCAACTATATATGGGTCTGCTAACTGGAAAGTAATGCATACTGCATACACTGGTAAAACAACTTTGACCATACTAGTAAGCCACTCAGGCAGGAACTGTTAGCAGCTCTCAAGTTTTGGTACAGAACTGTATTTTCTCACTGGTAAGCGATTACAGGGCCTCTGTAATCGCTTACCATAGCATGAGACCCCTACTTGCTTCAACCTTGTTGTTTTCCCATGATTGAATCCTGGCAAACACGTGTAATGCATACTCAATTTAATTTCAATACATGTTTGACCATACTTGTGAGCCACTCAGCCAGGCACTGTTAGCAGCTTTCATGTTTTGGTACAAAATTGCATTTTCTCACTGGTAAGCGATTACAGGGCCTCTGTAATCGCTTACCATAGCATGAGACCCCTACTTGCTTCAACCTTGTTGTTTTCCAATGATTGAATCCTGGCAAACACGTATAATGCATACTGAATTTAATTTCAATACATGTTTGACCATACTTGTGAGCCACTCAGCCAGTCACTGTTAGCAGCTCTCATGTTTTGGTACAAAACTGCATTTTCTCACTGGTAAGCGATTACAAGGCCTCTGTAATCGCTTACCATAGCATGAGACCCCTACTTGCTTCAACCTTGTTGTTTTCCAGTGATTGAATCCTGCCAAACACGTGTAATGCATACTGAATTTAATTTCAATACATGTTTGACCATACTTGTGAGCCACTCATCCAAGCACTGTTAGCAACTTTCATGTTTTGGTACAAAACTGCATTTTCTTACTGGTAAGCAATTACAGGGCCTCTGTAATCGCTTACCATAGCATGAGACCCCTACTTGCTTCAACCTTGTTTTCCAATGATTGAATCCTGCCAAACACGTGTAATGCATACTGAATTTAATTTCAATACATGTTTGACCATACTTGTGAGCCACTCGGGTAGGAACTGTTAGCAGCTCTCATGTTTTGGTACAAAACTGCATTTTCTCACTGGTAAGCGATTACAGGGCCTCTGTAATCGCTTACCATAGCATGAGACCCCTACTTGCTTCAACCTTGTTGTTTTCCAGTGATTGAATCCTGCCAAACACGTGTAATGCATACTGAATTTAATTTCAATACATGTTTGACCATACTTGTGAGCCACTCAGGCAGGAATTGTTAGCAGCTCTCATGTTTTGGTACAAAACTGCATTTTCTCACTGGTAAGCGATTACAGGGCCTATGTAATCGCTTACCATAGCATGAGACCCCTACTTGCTTCAACCTTGTTGTTTTCAATTGATTGAATCCTGGCAAACACGTGTAATGCATACTGAATTTAATTTCAATACATGTTTGACCATACTTGTGAGCCACTTAGCTAGTCACTGTTAGCAACTCTCATGTTTTGGTACAAAACTGCATTTTCTCACTTGTAAGCGATTACAGGGCCTCTGTAATCGCTTACCATAGCATGAGACCCCTACTTGCTTCAACCTTGTATTTTTCCAATGATTGAATCTTGCCAAACATGTGTAATGCATACTGAATATAATTTCAATACATGTTTGACCATACTTGTGAGCCTCTCAGCCAGGAACTGTTAGCAGCTCTCATGTTTTGGTACAAAACTGCATTTTCTCACTGGTAAGCGATTACAGGCCCTCTGTAATCGCTTATCATACCATCAGACCCCTACTTCCTTCAACCTTGTGTTTGTGGAATGATTGAATCCTGCAAACACGTGTAATGCATAGTGAATGCACTGGTAAAACAAGTTTGACCATACTTGTGAGCCACTCAGCCAGACACTGTTAGCAGCTCTCATGTTTTGGTACAAAACTGCATTTTCTCACTGGTAAGCGATTACAGGGCCTCTGTAATCGCTTACCATAGTATCAGACCTGCCCCTATCAACCAACCAAGACCTGTACTTCCTCAAAATCCTCAAAAAGTTGTTTTTCATTATGCTAATCGATAACAATCACCCTGTAAGCGATTACAACCGGACCAGGCCACTGCCATTGCTTCAGGAACTTACATTCCAACCCACACAAACCTCTACTTCGTCATCCCCACAAACATATGGGTCACTTAACTTACATAATGAATCAAAATTAAATAACTCATGGAATCAACAGTACAATAAAATATCCTTTCCAATAATAACTATCTCTGTTCACAATCATATTAAGTGGTCCAAATACAAAGATACATACTTCAAAGTCTACCAAATACTACACTATTACAAAAATTACATAACTCTCAACCAAGTTTTGGACTGTATATGGTGTCTGGAGTTCTACAGGCTTTGCTCTTGAAACGCCGTCGACGAAATACACCCCCAACGACGACAGAGGCGAAACTTAGCTCGAAAGATCGAAACCCAACAAAATCCTTCAATCTCTCCTCAGATTGCTCACCATTTCAAAGCCTTCACTAAATGGACACGGAAGGAACAACTTCAAAGGAACACGAAAACATTAAATGGATGAAAAGAGAGCTTCGGAGAGAAAAGAAAACCTACAATGGAATAAAAAGAGAGAGAGTGCTTAAAGAGAGAGTGCTTCGAAGGAGAAATACTTATTCAAACCACTGAGGGTGTTTTTGGAACAACACAAAATGTTCTTTTTCAAATCATTATTTTAATTAAAAAAAGAAATTTCAATCACCCAATAAATTGCTGACACATGGCGTTGTCAAATTGTTGTTAAAATTTGGTTGTTAAGATATCAGTATCCTATTATTTAACTTGAATACATATGTACATATGTTGTATACAATTTAATTTTCTTTATTGAATTAAATTTAAAAATAATTAGTTCATTTTCTTTTTTAAAATAAGTGGGTTTAATATAAGGCGGGGGTATCTAAAATTTAAAAAAGTAGGACTTGACCCATTTTCTTATATTTGACCTTTGAGATTGTTTTGGGCGGTTTGCTTTGCCAGTTCTACAAACAATATCTTCATAGGAATCAGATTTTGTTACTTCAATAGATTCTGTTTCATAAAACATAAAGGTAGACAAAAATCACATATAATTTTAATTCTTACGTTTTATTATCCATGTATTAATTTTTTAAAGTTTACTTATTTTAATACATTTAAATGTTTATTTTAATCAAAATACATGCATAATATAAATATTTAAAATTTTTATATAAAAATATTTTGTAAAGGAAAAGTAATTTATTCTTAAGATGGCAGTTTTAATTTTTTGGATACCATTGAATTATTTTTAAATATTATAAAATCATTAATAAAAATAAAAGCAATAATTGTAAACTATGTCTTCATTTATTATGGTTTATTTTGAGTGATAGTGTGGATGGACATAGACATATCATTGAGATTCATATCAACATTATATAATTTAATTGATTGGATTGGTCCTTAATTCTCGTCCGTCGGATTCTAGAAGCATTGTTGTTATGTCATGAACCATATGGATGAGATTAGATGAGAGAAGAGATTTTATAAAGAATGGTAACTTAATTTTTATTAAAATTATTTAAAAATAAAGTAGATTTATATTCCAAAGAATAATCACATGTAACCCAAATATAATTGCAATTTGTTTTAATTTTGATACAAAATATGTCATTGGTTAAACGTAAGAATGATATTGATTTTTAAATTAGATATAGAAATAAAAATTAATATATATATATATATATTACAATTTTTATACCGATTTCATTCAAAATTATTGAAACATCTTTATTTTTTTTTATACTAAGTTTTCTCATATATTTTAAATTACTTTTTTTTCTCATTACAAAAATCAAATCAATAACAATATGAAATAATGATATCTGATCAAGATAATTAGAATTTTAGTCATTCAAATTTGTTATTGTTCAAATCCATACTGTTTTGTTTTAAACTATAAAATCAAATTGTTTCATCACTTCAATTGAAGAGAGAAATTCAATTGAAAAATATAAATATTTTAGATATTTAATAAAATTCAAATTGAGAATTGAGGAAGAATTTAAAATTCAATAAAATCGTTTTTTCTTGATATAGAAACACAAACAATACAATAGAAACATCAAAACAGAGTAAGAATAATGTGATCTCATTTGACATCAACATCAAACTGCACTGACTCAACTTTTGAATAAATAAAATAATTTTTCTTGATAAAAATATTTAAATTTACAATAAATTTAAAACTTAAGTAAAAAAATGATAATTACTACTGTACAAATCTTGGACGCGATATCCTTCAAGCGAAATTGAGTTACATAATGCAATATTAAAAATAAAATATTTAGCTAATTACATCTAATTAGTAGATATAATTTTTTTATTAAATGTAATTATGAAATGTTGTTCAAAACTTCCATTTTAGTGATAAAATCACTCTCAATTTAGTTTATATAAATCATATTCATATATTCACATTTATATGATCATATATGAAATATGTATTTGCATATACGTAATATATATTTTGTAAACTTACAAATATCACCACAATATTAACATTAAAACAATCATTGTCGTACATAATTTCACTAATCATATAACTTCATTGGATTCCTTTTTTTCCAATAAGTATTAAAAATTAGAAATTTACAATTAACAAAAGATATATTGTCCTTCAAAATATCAAATATCGCATCTCGATCAAAACAATAACAAATTCATATTTTATTTCTGTAATATTGTAATATTCATTACAAAAATTTTCCACGAAAATATCTAGATCCCACCAAATAAACTTAAAAAGCCACATGTTAAACGATAAAATTGTTTCTTTGTTGGAACTAACACAAGTTGGCTATGATGAAAGAAAATTACATCAATTCAAGTTCATAGCACTTTTAGATTAAACCTAAACTAAACATTTGAAGAAAATGACTAATCCAAACCAAACATCCCAAGGCTTCATTAGTCATTCTACACATAATCCCTAACTTTAGTAGTTTAATATTGTGATATATTGGTCATTTCAAAGGTGCAAACTTTAACCACAACTTTAGGAGCTAATCCACATCCTTCAATCCCCCATATCATAAATCAATCAATCTCAACCATCTATGCATTATTGAACCAATACCAAGGGACCAAACTTGGATATGTATACCTTCCTTTCTTTGCCTATAAAATGTGACACAACACAACCAAGTCCTCCATAACACAACTTGTGCAACCATTTCCTAAAACACAATCCTAGGACCATACATTAATTTCACAACATGGACGAAGTTGTTGTGATGCAAGAGAATCATCAAAAGATGGAAGTGGAAAACAATGCCATAGTTGAAATTCTCTACAAGTCACTATGGGGACAAGGGACAATGGGCAATGTGACCAAATTGCTAGCAAGTGACCTTGAGTGGTGGTTCCATGGTCCCCCTCATTGCCATCACATGATGAAGGTGCTCACAGGAGAGGCAGATCACACCAAAGGCTTCCGGTTTGAGCCGAGGCGGGTCACCGCCGTCGGCGGCGACCACGTGATCGCGGAGGGGTGGGAGGGCAAGGCCTATTGGGTGCATGTTTGGACACTAAAAAATGGCCTCATAACTCAATTTAGAGAGTACTTCAACACATGGCTTGTGGTGAGGAATCTGAGGCAACCAAGTTGGGAAGATAGGAAAGAAAACATCATATTTTGGCAAAGCCAGGCTCGTGATCTGTATCAAAGGTCACTTCCAGGACTTGTACTAGCCATTTAGCCACCACAGCAACACTTGATGGTTGTGGTTAATTGGAAGCTAGTTAGGGACATTATAATGTATAATGTACCATAAAGTGGCCCTACGGATTAAACACATGTTGTTCTACTCGGCAACATTGGACTGCATTTTTTGTATTATATTTGGCTTGTGGACCTCATCCACTGTTCTATAAAATGATTATCAAGTTGAAAGGGAAAAGAGTAAATAAGAGGGCCAAGAAAAAAAGTTGTGAAAAATATGGTCTGTGAAATCATGTGTATAATATTAAATGTTCATGTTGCACTCATTATTGGTTTTGTTGTCTTGTTCTGTAATAATGTGTTGGATTTTCTTTTCTACTATATACTGAGCATATTATTATATCTGATGTATGAGTTGTTTATATAAGAAAATTTGTTTATATGAACGTTATGATTTGAAGGGTTTGATCATAATTTTTGGCGAAAGAAGGTCTTTGGCCTACATCTCACAGATTTTACACACAAAATCAGGTGAAATGATATGATAATCTGAAGAGAGAATGCGAAATGAAAGTTGATGATGGTACTAGAATCTTGGAAGGTATATAGAGAGTTGGACACGTTTAATATAATTGCTGTGTTGTGTAACATTTATTTTAAGTAGTATTAGGAAATCAATCTGCATATGATGATGCAATTGTCTTGCATATGACAATGAATTCAGTCTTCTTCGTGCTCTTCCAGACTATTTATTCTATTTTCTTTCATTGTAGGCATTTGCCACTCCTTTTTAATCTTTCCATTGATCACTCACCAGTATTAAGCAAAAAATAACTGACTTTTTGGTTTTTTTACGTGTTCTTATTAAAGTAATTATAGTAAAAGGACTCAACAATTTTTTATAACAACTTTTTTTATTATTTTATTTATCAGTTTAAATTTATTTGAAAAAAATATTTAAAACATATTAATCACAAGTCACCGTATAAACATAATAAAAAAATTGTCAAAAATAATTGTTAAAAAAGTAATTTTCTTAACAAATTATGGTCTTTTCTATTCTTCTCCTTATGTTAAGTGATAAAAACACTAGTGCAAAAACGTTGTTTAACGTCACTTAGTAGACGTCGGTTTCCTGATAACCCGACGTATATGAGTGAACGGTGGCATTATCGTAAATAGCTTGGTAAACTAGACGTCGGTTTTAAGTTAAGGCGACGTCTATGATATTGTAGATGTCCACACTGCCGCAAACCGACGTCTAATAGCTTGAGGTAGGTGAGAAGACAGTCTAGTGACATCGGTGTTAACGGGGGCCAACGTCTACTAGGACTGCAATTAATGCTCTTCACCTAATTCCCAGGCGCTTAGACGTCACATAGTCAGAAGACGACGTCTAAGGCCTGTCTGGAAGGCGGGAAGACAAAAAATGCTTCAATTTAGACGTCGGTGTTGAGGGGAAGCGACGTCTATGTGCCTGTAATTAATTATGTTCACCAAACTCGAGGGACTTAGACGTCGACTAGAAGGGCACTGACGTCTATGTTATTATAGACATCGGCGCCCCATCACAACTGTCGTGAACACCCATGACAGGAAATCAAACGTCAATCGGTTCAACTTCTTAGACGTCGGATCCCCTCGAAACCAACGTCTAATGAGTATTCAAAAAGTCACTTTAAATGTTAACTTGGATGTCTTATTAGTGAGATCACCGACGTCTATGTGACTATAGACGTCAGTTTCTGGAGCAACCGACGCCCAATTTCATTTTAAATAAACCGCAAACTCTTCGCGGCATTCAGTTTCTGATATCGTCTTCCTCTTCTCCTTTTTCTCTTGCGGCACCTCTTCTTTTTCTCTCTTGCGGCATTCTATTGTTGTTTCTGATATCTTTATCGTCTTCCTCCTCTCCTTTTTCCCTCTTGCGGCATCCCAGGTGCATGTTTTTTTTTTATGCTTACTGTTTAAACTTTGTTTAGTCTTTCATCGATTATCTTCTGGTTCAACTGATTAAAATTTGTTTTCTTTGTGTTGTGTTTTAGTGCAATTTTGTTCCTTTCTTGGGGTAACATAGTAACACATTCTCCATTTGCTAGCTGCCTCCCAGAAAAAGTGGTGTCTTATGAATTTCTTTTGGTCGTTTCAACCCAAAAATGACCCTGGGTCGTTACCTAGTTATCGTTTCACCGTGATTTTTCCCTCTTGCGGATGAAAATGGAACTAAGCAACAACCCAAGTTCGATTTTGGGTTGAAAGGACTCATAAGAAATTCAAAAGACGCAAGCTTTTTTTGGGGGGAAACTAGCAAAAGGAGATTGTGCTACTAGGCTATCCAAAGACGGGAACAAAACTTCACTAAAACACAACCACTGGATTAGACGTCAGTTAATATATACACTGACGTTTATAGTACCTTTTAGACGTCAGTTTGTGTCATTTTTGAAGTCTTTAGTGCCTCGTAGACGTCGGTTATTGGTTAGACCGACGTCTATATAATGTCTTTAGACGTCCAGTTAGTCCTACTCCTCCGACGTTTAGTGATGTCAGACATGGCAGTGACCGACGTCCCATTGATGTCACCGGAAATGACGTCAGTTGTTTTGTAGACGTTAAAAGCCCAAAATAACCGATGTTAATCAGCGTTTTTCCACTAGTGAAAGGAGTAAAGTCTTATTTTTTGTTGAAGTTGTAAACTTTATATAACATTAATGAAAAAAACACATTTGTATAGATGACAATCTCAACATGGTTAACATCTTCATCTAAACTTAAAAGGTTAAATTTATCTCTAAAGATATAGGATTAAGAAATATTGAAATATTATCCTACCAAGTTTGTCCTTGAATTCTCAATCCAAAAGGCACCAACTAGTGTGCACATTAATTAACTCCCGTATATATGGGATAATGCAAACTACGGGAAAGAAGGGCATTATCGACGCCGTAATCCTTCGGTAAATCATCATTTCTGACGGTCTAGCGATGACCTTGAAGTCGTCGGTAATCTTCTTGTCGCTAACCATTACTGACGGCCTTTGGCCCTCGGTAATTACCGAAGGGCAAAAGCCTTCGGTAGTTCCCGAAGGGCAATGGTCCTCGGTAATTATCAAAGGGCATTGGTCCTCGGTAATTACCGAAGGCTTCTGCCCTTCAGTAATTACCAAAGGCTTCTGCCCTTCGGTAAAACCTTCGGTAATATCCAGCAAGATCTTAAGCTTATATGTATTTCTTATCCAACCAAAGCAGCCTGCATAAAAACAGACTTGATAACATTTTCCAATCACATACAGACCTGTATAATGTGCATCTCAATCATCTAATCATTGATCAGAAAAACAATATAACATCTGAATCATCCAATCATGAATAGAACATGTATTTATAAATGAAACATAAAACAATCTCACATAATGTTCTAAGAACCAAATCATCGAAATGATCTGACATCCAAATATTCTAATATCCAAGTCTGCCATTAATGATGTTCAATAACAAAATAAAACTAATATCCTTCATAGTTATCATGTAAAGGATCTCCATCATCCTGCTCCTCCTGCTTCCCCTCTGTAGATGGTTGGATTGGTGTGGGTTGAACTGATGTAGGCTGGTAAGGGACGACGGCTGATGTGGAAGGTCGTGGTTGGGTCGGATCCTGTGCAGTTTGAGGCAACACACTCATGAACAGGGCCTTAAAGTTTGTAAACTCTGCTCTCAAATCAGTTATTTCCTGGTCACGTTGATCCAATGCCTGCATGAGGCGGACAACAACCTCGTCAGCAGTAGTGGTGGAAGAAGAAGGTTGAATAATCCTATAATGTTTAATGATCCTTGAATATTGAAAAAAAAAACTATTATTTATACAATTCAAATAGAAGACTAAGAAGGGGAATAGTGGTTAACAAAAATTAACACAACGGCTTGGTGGCGGTGTTGGGAACATTCTTGGAAAACCCACATGCCCACTCTCCGCCAACTTTGCAAGCTGGTGACTCCTTATAAAACCAAAAGTGTGTCCTATGATGCAACCAAACCACAAAACAAGTATGACACCCCATTTCTAATACTATAATCTGTTCTTTCATATGTTCTAGGCCAATAATAATATTTTAATGCTTCCACCTTCCTTTGTTGCTTCCGCATCTTTCAACTTATAAATACCAATCCCATTTCTCTTCTCTGCCACAAACATCCCTTCATCCTTCCCTCCTTCTTATTTTCAAATCAGCCATGTCATCTTCACCAATAATTATCCTTTCTGCATTCCTATTCTCCTTTTCCATTGCAGCTTCTGCTGTAAACTTCTATAAGGATTTTGATATGCAACTCAAGCTTGTACCTGGAAACTCTGTAGGAACTGTTACTACCTATTATGTAAGTACACGTCCAGAAACATGTTGAAGCTTTGTGCTTATGCATTCCTTCATGCCCATCCTCTTGAACTTTGGAATCCCATTATTTTTATCCTAATTTGGTTTTGTGTGATGTAATCAAAAGGGTCAACCTGGGATGAGGTCGACTTTGAATTCTTGGGGAATCTAAGTGGTGACCCATACACACACCAATGTGTTTAGTCATGAAAAAGGCAACATGGAGCAACAGTTCTATCTTTAGTTTGACCTAACAGCCGATTTCCATACCTATTCCATTCTCTGGAATCCTCAATGCATAATGTAAGTAAGCATTTCTCAATGATCACACATCCCTGACAACGTTATATTTTAGTTTCTCACACGGTTTGCCTTGAATTGTGTTACTGAATGTATGGTGGTTGACACATGTTTTAGCTTCTCGATAGATGGGACTCCCATAAGAGAATTCAACAACATGGAATCAAAAGGAGTTGCCTTCCCTAAGAATCAATCGATGAGGTATACTCTAACCTTTGGAATGGTGATGACTCGGCAACAAGGTGGTCTTGTGAAAAATGATTGGAGCCAAGCTCCTTTCATAGCTTCTTACAGGAATTCCAATGCAGATGCATGTGTCCATTGGGGATCATCATCATCTTCTTGCAGTTCCATTTTTATATCATTTTTATATCATTTACAACAATGCAGCAGAGAACAAGACGACAAAGATTGAAAGGCTAAAAAGTGGCTTTCAAACTTGCAAGCCTCAAGGAACCAGATATTCCAAACTCAAATTTCGACACAGATAACAATCATAAGCTAATAAACCAGAGGGATATTTACCTATCGGGCTGCTGCCCTATACTCAGTTTTCATTCCAGAAATATAACTTCCTAATAACCATCACTGCCATCCTAAATCCTTGCCCCTCATTTCAATTACAAACCAATAAACTTTCTCAATCAAATAACAACATACACGGATGTCACAAGAACACCAAACAGATTTGAGAACAATGTAATTCAGCATGAATATTTAAATGCACAACTTACCTCAACCTCGATAGCCCTTAACGATGGCAACCTTTGTAGAGCACAACGGCGATAGAAGCCCACAACAGCCCTTCCAACGAAGTCCCTCAACCAGACACAATGGTCTCCCAAGAGCCTCCCTTGACGAAGACAGGCAATGATAGTAAGCCAAGTGCAAAAAGTGTTTTGGAAGCAGAGAAGATGAAATCATACAAAAGGACCTTACCTCGTCACAGACCCCCTATAATGGCCTCGCCCTACGATAGTGGAAGCCCTGGTCATGCCGCCACAACACCGTCGTCACGCCACCAGAGCACCGTCGCCACACCACCACAACACCGTCGCCAAACCAAAACAACACTGCCACAGAACCCCCAAATCGGCACAAACGACCAACCAGCACAACCCGCAAAGCACGTCATCAAACCTAGCACCCAACCCACAAATCGTCGTCAATGGACCAACCGAGCAATAGAGACTAGAGCACACAACGTTAATTCACGGCACGAGCACAATGAGGAAGGGAAGGGAAGGGGAGTTGGAGACGACGACAAACGGGAGGGAAATTGGGGAAATTCTGAGTAAATGGGAACGAATACCCAATTCGAGAACTTAAACTATTGCAGACATTACCGAAGGCCAAAGACCGTTGGTACGTTATGTCACCAGCTAATGACCGTCGATAAATAGCTTCATAAGAACCATTGGAAAAGCCTTCGGTAAATGACCATTACCGAAGGACTACGGGCCGTCGGTAATATGCCTTCGGTAATCAACACATTTCAAGTAAATTTATTTAAAAAACTTGAACAAGAGTCCTAGAGACAATTTCCATTGATCCAAAAGAGGATTTCCAATTGAATTTATGTAATGTAAGCAAGTCAATCCCATCACTAATACTCTTTCAGATTGCAAAAATGTTAACAAGTCTTACTTTTTCAAATATTTCATTTAAATATCTAAGTTTACTTAGGAAATTGGATGAAACAGTTGCAAAATTCATCATTTTTTTTTAACTTTAGGACTACGATAACATTTTACTACTCTAGGAATTAAAGTGATAATTTAATTGTTAAAATATAATAATAGTCTCCTTGAAAAAATTCTATAGATTTTTTATTAGGTATTGTTAAAAAAAAGGTTATTGTTTCAGTTATGGGATCCGAGACTCAACACTCCAAGCTTTCCCTTGATTTCCCGATCTTCCAACACGTACGCCAAAGGTTTCCACTGAAATGCCGAATGGTGGTGACCTACAGGGAAACACTCCGACGCTCAAGTCAGCTTGGTCACAAGAAGGTTAAAATGAATCTGATTAGACCAAAGGTAGTTTTACTTGGTTATTAGCGCTGTATTTATAGGCTTTAGGCCCAACGGTTAGCATTAACTATTCATAAATGTTGTATCTTCTATTTCTCCTTATGTAATATTCGCCCTTAGAGCTATTTACATTGCTTCTAATGTCATTAATTATCTTTTAACGTTGCCTTCAATGCTCTTTTACTGCTCAGCCCTACAGTCGAACTTCCTTGGCCCCGACCAGTCGGTCCTCGCACCTCAGTGCCGACCGGTTGGCCACCCCCCAATACTACATAAGCCCCTTAGCCCCGAGCGGCACCGCAAGCGAAGGGGTTTTACTACTGTCTTGGAATTTGAACAGTTGTTCGCTCTTGAACTTGCCACGTCCTGCCCGTTGACGTCGAATGGTTAAGCTCTATTAGCCACACGATTGACTTAACACAGAGGGCCAGGATTTAGTCGCCAATCTATCAAGTTTGGGCGTTGAAGAGTCACTTTTTCTCCACCATTTGGTCTCGTGCCAATGAACGGTTACGATGAACCCTCGAAACCGTCTTTGTCGACTATAAATAGGTGGAGGGTCCCCCCTCATTCACGTCATTTTCCTTCTAGGAATTCCCTTGCCGATCTCCCACTACCTCAATGTGATGTCTTCTTCCTCTTGGTCGACCGATGTGCTTAGCGGCGAGGGTCGGGGGTATGTTGATGATGTGGTAGCCTCGTCGTCGTCTGGGTCGTCTACTTCGGGCTCCACATGTTCTCCCGATCGGCGGGAAATCATTTATGAAGACATTGAGCTGAACTTAGACAATTCTCTCATCTGGACCAATATTACCCCACCTCCTGTAGTAAAGGGGTACGATTGGGCTCCTCACGACATTCGTGATATCCTCCTTATTTTATTACCATTGCCTCTGTACTGCAACTAATAGAGCAGGTAAACTTGTTATCCAATATTAGAGACGCGGTAGATATTTCTTTAATCGTATGTTGTTCGAATGAGCGGGCTTACCATGGTCAGGAAGGATATAGTTTAGATTTTTTCTATGTATATTCTCTTTATATATAACAATGGGATGTTTCTCTCTGGAATTATACAAAGTGCAACTTTCATACATATATAACTGCAAACTATAGACTCATTAACACATTTTTGTGTTCCAAACATATAATCCTTAATCATTAAGGACAAAATATGCTACAATATTGAATTCTGAAATACTGTATCTGAAGTACTCTCAAGATCACTTAGATAAATGATAATTACTACTGCATCGATGGAATGAAATGAAGGAGAGAGCCACCATGCTAAGATCATTTACGTGATTGAGAATGCATTCTTATTTTGTAAATTTAACTTAATAAAGGAAATACTAATATCACTATCAGTATTCAAGAAAAAATAGTGGATGAAAGTAAACAATGAAAAAAAAAATATAGGATTGTTAAAAATGTTATAAATAGAATTATTTATGTAATTTCTAAGATGGTTAATTTTATTTAATTTTTTAAAGATGATTGTTTTTTGAAACCAAAAAAAAAAGGTCTATTATAAAGAAAAATAATTAGATATGTTTTATTTGACTTTCTCCTTCAGGTGATTCAATTGATGCAATAATAATTATCACTTGCCAAGGGATTCAAATGAAGCCATAGAAAAATATTCCGGATAAGTTAACTTGAATACAATGTTGTTCTATTTTTTGTCTTTACCAATTATATTTTCCATTACCCAAAGTCTAGATTGGATGATTAGGCATAAATACTCCATTATTGTCTTTTCAAATCAGGTAATCGGAAATTATGATTAACAAAACCTGTGATTTAGAAGTATAGATTTGAAGTTATAAAACATATATTCTCAATTTTTTTTAACTTAAGAAATTATGTACGATGAAGAGGATTTGAAGGTACAGAGACGCGTGGTTATGTGAATAGTGGACAACGAATGTTTGATTTTCAACTTTTACTTAAGGTTATTTTAGTCATTTCAGGCCCTCTACGGTGATACTTGTGGAAATTATGGAGTCTAAGGAGAAAAAGCTTTCACTTTTAACAATTTACTGACAGAATAAAAAAATATGCAAGATTTGTTTAAAATTATTTTTCAAGAGACTATGTTCTTTGAAAAAATAAAGCTAGGGTGTTTGAGTAAACTATTTATGGTATTAAAAAAAGGAGGAATTTCCATTTTTCTGCTAAATTTTTTAGAATTAAATTTCTATATAATCAAATATTTCGTACAATGATATAAGAAATAAAGGATATAATAGAAAAGGATCAGATAGAAGATGTAGTAATTAAACATGCTTAGACCTTGTGAAGATGATCTACTTAGCAAGGGTTAAAATCCAATTGTTTAATTTTAATATGATTATTTAACATAATCATTTCAATAAAAACCATTTAAGTATTGATGAAATATATTTTTTTTAAATTGTCTAAATATTAAAGTAGATATTCATGAAATATTTTAGTTGATGTTAAATACTTCAACTTCGAAATAATATTTATTGATGAGCCTTGTACATGTACTTTTTGCCATACAACCTAAAAACCTTGATAAGCTCACCAGCCTTAACTTATTAAAAGCACATTTATAATTCTTCAAAATCAGTTTAAGAATCGGATTGCATGTGAAGAGATAATTGGAAGGGAAGCAACAGAAGTATATAACACTGTTTGACAATATAAAGTTCCTGATCACGTGATAACAGCATTTGATGAAGCAATGTAAACATTCGATTTACATGGACCTTTCAGATGCCAAATCAAGAAGCTTACGGAAGAACTCATGGGGATACAATGGTGGTTGTTCGGCTAGTGCCTGAGATATGTAAAAAATGATACTTAGAATCATAAAACTGGAATGTAGGCGTTTGTTCTGGTTGATGCTGTGTCTTTTTACATGAATAAAGGTGTTTTAATTTTTTAATTTTAGTCTTATTTTTATTTATCTATTTGGTAGAAAGCTTCCGTTTGCTCCCTACACTTAAAAAGTAAGCCTTCGTTTGTATATGCTTCAAGTTCATGTCATTTAGCCTTTGTGATATGCCAACTGCTTTTAAATGCAGCGTAGAATAAATTATCCCCATATGGAACCTCTACGAGGTGAAAGCATATACTTGGGGAGTTCCTAGATAGAGAGGAAAATACATAGAAAAGATTATGAAAGAAAAAAAATTATCAAAGCTAGAATATACCTGATGAATCAGAACAGTGGAAGGTGTCATTCCAGGCACAGTATTTACCTCTATAATCAAAACCTACAAAATTGAAAGTTATCCAGGAATAAGATGACAAGTCACTGAAACACAATTCTTGCATAAGAAGACTAAATACTAAGTGATTTCGTTGATTTTAGTGAATGGATGATGACAATCTATTAAGCATAGACTCTCAATATACGCTATGCTCTTAAACAAGGATGTGTTGTTAGCACACTAGCTGATCAGTATATTTGAGCTGAAAACAGGGTTAAGTTTAACAAATAAAGTTTATTATAGGAATACTAATGAAGGCATCACCTAAATCCAATAATGGATACTTTACATTATATACATATATACATATATACATACATTCAGCTCTTTTAAGTATTCTAAAAACCTTGAAATACATTGTGAGGTACTTGATGCAAGTATTGTACAAGGTGATGCTTGTTTACGAAGATAGAAAATAGACGGGTATGAAACAAAACATAAGAGAATGACAATAGAGGGGTTAGAATTCAACAAACCTCTCCACTGTCAACATTTACAAATGCATCTATTCGTGAAAATCCTTCCAATTGTAGAGTATTTGCAATGAGTTCAATATGCTGTTTACACCTCTTCAAAGCATTCTCACTATACAGAGAAGAAAAAGACAATTAAGATTCAAAATCTATTAAAAGAAACCAACAAAGAATACAATAGGAAATAAGTACATCGGCACAACATTGCAAAGTGAAGAAACAATGACTTGTTAACCTTTCTCTACATAATAATACATGATGGACCATGACACGGGTCTACCTAAATACAATTTAGGAAATCTGCACTGCATTATAAAAAAATTTCAGACTGTACTTTGAAAATAATTCAATCATAGACGTCAGAAAGCATCAACCTTAATTGCAAAGGAGGATGGATTTACATTACCAAACAATCTAATTCAACCCATAGTGAAGAGGACTCATCTTTCTGACTTCAACCGATCAATATATAAAAGGAAATTAAGGAACAATAATTAATGCTAGGGTAGAAAGTGTGAACCATATATAAGTTGCAATGAACTTAATCATTAGCAAACTGTCAATAGAATCAAATCAAGCCTTAATGACATTCTTATCACCACAACAGAACAGGCTATGCCCTTGTCAAATCTTGGATTCCAAATGCTCTTAAGAATGAAGCGATAAAGCTGAGTAAAAGACACACGAGATTAGGAGGCACAAAGAAGGTTCTGCCATTGGGTTGTGGAATTTATTTAGAATACCTCATAATTGACAAGGGAGGCGGAGTCAGATTGATGCCGGTCCCACCTGCCAATATACAAGTATATGAAAAAATGAACTATGGTGAACAACTGCATTTGACAAGGTAGGAAAAAGTACTAGAAAAGAAATCAAATAGATAAGAGGCATTCACATATAGCCCCCATCCTCAAGGCAGTTATAACTTCCTCATACATTTATTCCTCTTTTCTTTTGTCTACTAATCAATAGTAGCATCCTCCTAACCTCTATGCTTAGCTTGGATTAACTTATTGTGCATTTAGAATTAAAAATCTTTTCAGCACGGTCAATTAAGATTAATTTTCTTTTTAGTTTGATGAGAACTTAACTATCATTAATTATGCTCGAAGCATTTCTCCATTACATTTTCCCAGCTTGAAAATCATGAGGGTTCCCATCAATTTCAAAGATGGATCCAAGAAACATAAAGCATGCTACTTGAGGTATGATTTAGTGTATGCACAGTAAGAAATTATTTTTAATACATTATCACTACAATTTTAAAATCTTTCACGGATAGCTAGTAAAATAAGTGACTATTTTTTACATTAAGTATAACCAAGCACACAATCCCCAATTTTCACCTAAAAAATTTCTAACTCAGATATTTAATACTCTTTAACTTGAAATGTCTTATCTGAAAAGCCTTTGATTCCGGAAACTTAAGTGTAGGGTTTTCTTCATAGAAATCTTAAACCTCACAACTCCATGGTTCTGTTGGAGTAAAGTCCACTAATTTCTATCTTTATACTATAGTTTCTAAGTTTTGTAATTATCCTTCTATAAAACTGATTAATTTTAAATTCTAGATCATTCTATGATGGAGACCAACCTTGGAACTTCTCCTCTAGTGACAAAATATCACCAGATTCTTTGACAGTTACACTAGGACTTAGTGAGTGCATTGATCCACGTTTTCCTATGACACCAACTGTTATTTCCACCCATCTGCTCTTCCCTTTCCACGTAAGGCCACTACCAGTGGCATTCTCAAATTTGGTTGTCACGAGTATTTCATCTGTCTGTATGAAAGGTTCAAAGATTAAGTGCTCCGGAGGAGGGTTTGGCATCTCAATCATACCATGTGCCTGCACATTTAATACAAAAGGTGAAGAGCTAATCTAATGCGGTGATGCTACTTGTATGTTACAATATGAATAGATACAGCAATATTATAAATACATATTACTGCGATGCCATTACACATTAGTACCATTCTTTCAGCAAATGCTTTTTTTCCCTGTCTCTCATATACAGAATCAGAGCTACACTACTAATGATGACTCAACATTCCTCAACAAGTGAGATTGTGACAAGATTTTATTACTTATGCATACCTTTGATAAGCTATTTGGAGGAATTCTTAGTAGACAGTCCTCCAGAGCTTTGACATATATTGCAAGGTCCTGGGAACAGCTGTATGAAAATAGAATTAGCTAGATGTAAAACATAATTCATTAAACCCTATGACAACCTTCAATCATTGGTATCATTCACGAGATACTCAAAAGGTAATAAATCTACCATAGTCTAGCAACCCCAGTTGAGCATCCATCTTTTGCTGGTTTGACACATAATGTTTGGCATTGCAGCTTCGAGGTAAGGTCATGCCATGTATCATTTATAGACTTATTACAAAGATCGGCTTTTTGCCTGACATCCTTGTTTATGGTAAGAACTCCCGAGTTTGCAAGCTTTTAAGATCAGGATATTAGAATGCAAAATCAGAGAAACGTGTCAAATTGTTGAAAAAACTAGGCTTAAATTTCAATGATTTTTCTTAAAGAAAAAAGGGATTGTATCTTACAATTGATAATAATTATACCTATTAATTTTAAATTTGGCATAATTGTCCATAAATATGTAAGGAGCCCATAACCCCTACACTAACATTCATAATGGAAGAAATTCTAAATTAGGGCCATATCCTTAATACAAATTGAGAAAAGTAATGTAAGAGGAGTGTTCTTTATCTTTCTCTGAAAAAATATTCAAATTAGGGGCACGTACATGTTTTAAAGCCACAGAAGTTGCAACTTTGTCCATACAAATCTTTGATGCCATTGCACCAGGACCTTCAACAAAAGATAAAAGAGAACAAAAGAAAATAAAAATTAAAAGAATAACTAAACATGATTAGTGGATACCATTATACCAAATAGTCTCACATATTGCCATAAACAAACCTGAATAGGGCACTCCTTCAGCATCCAGCAAAGATTGAAGTGTACCATCTTCTCCAATACCTCCATGCACTATACGAAAAAAGGAATAAAACATTGTATAACGAATCAATTTCATAAGCTTGCATTCTGTGAAAGTTTATCCATACGTTTAAATAGTTAAACAACTGTTGAAAGAATATGCAATATTCTGGTAAGTCTCACTATTATACAAAGAGGAGTGTCAGAGACACACTCCTTAATAAACTATTATTAATTATAATTTACTGAAAACTACAAAATCATGAGAGAGAGGTTCAATTGAATAAGATTGGACCTACAAAGTTGTGATTTCGAAAAAATTTGAACAAATAGGAGAGGGTGTTAGAATGAGCTAGACGAGTGTCTTTGTAACATTTCTCTTACATAGTGTTTGGTTGGAGGTGGAGGAGAGGGGAAGGGAGGACTTCTTTTAAACCTTTTCATCCGAAGTTTTTCCCTCGTCCAATAGTGGGAGGATTTGGATGGGAGGGGAGGAGATTTAAGGGTATTCTATTTATCTTTTAAAATCCAAAATTAATAGGTTATTGGTTCTAAATTATGATTGCCTTATGAAGAGCACAAGAGACCGTCTACTATAATACCTCCAGTAGTGTTAACATTAGCTAGATCATCTACCCTTTGTAATCTCTTTGAATGTAGAAATCAAAAGGTGGTAGGATGCAAGTAGGTATTTAAGAAGAAGGAAGAAATACTGGTAGTAAGCGAAAGGGAATAGACTATAATGATATTTGTCACCTGTGGTAAAACAATGTTCGATAAGGATCTTGATGCCAATTGTTAATTTGTATAATCAAGAGTTGGAACAATTGGAATTAAAACATATTTCTTCGTGGAAATTTGGAGGAGATCGTCTACATGCAAGAACCTAAAAGGTTTGCTGAAGGTCAAGGAAAGATGTATCTCTTCCATAGATCACTAGATGATTTGAACAGAGTCGTGAAAGTGGTATAAGAGGTTTGATAATTTCGTGAAGAAGATGGGATTCCAAAGGAGAAGTTATGATAGTTGTATCTACATCTTGAAAAGATAAGAAAGGAGTATGTTGATTTTGCTCTTGTGTGTAGATGATATCCTTACAGCTAGTTCATACAAAAAAGAGATAAATGAACTCAAAGAAAAATTAAGGTCAGAGTTTTAGATGAAAGGTCTCGGTCCTGTAAGGAGAATACTTGAGATGAACAGGAATCATATGGTTGAAGTGTTGCATCTATCTCAACAAGAATATTTAAAGAAGATTGTTGAGAGGTTTAGATACATTAATCTAAACCTATAAGTACACCTTTGGGTCATTACATGAAACTCTCGATTACCCAAGCTCCTAGTTCAGAAGAACATAGGAGGGAGATGAAGACTATTCCATGTTATAATGGACTAAGGAGCATCATGTATACATGATATGTAGTACATTGTGGCACATACTATTATTGTGGTTAGCAAGTTCATGATGGATCATAGATGTATTGATAAGCTTTAAAGTGGGTACTGAAATATTTGAATAGAGCAATATCGTTTGGACTGTGTATAAATGGTCTACTCAAAGCAGAGATGCTATTGAAGGATTTGTAGATATTGACTATGCAGGGAATATGAATAGTAGAAGGTCCACTTATGGGTAATTTTTACATTGCTTAGAATTGCAATTTGTCTACTTGAAATCCCTACCTTACATTAACCATTAAAAAAATTTGCCTCTTGTTAATCCAACCATACACTTAGACAAATAACGAGGGACTTGTAATCTACTTTAGAATATGTTACCATATTATTGGCTTTATTGTAGTCATACCTAAAATTTTTTTCCCCTATAACCTTTTTGTGGTTCTACCTCAAGAAATGTAACTTCTGATTATCTTGAAGTGTAAGATCAAAATGATGTTTGTCAAGATGATTTACACACTCCATGTTGATACTAACAGCTAGCTATTCATCTTCAATGATATATAAATAGTGAATATGAAATTATTTTATCATGTATTCTTAGAAACTGACATAGGCAAGCAGATCAAGTAATGGCAGAAAAAAATAGATAATGGGCCTAGGTACAAATTTGGGAAAGTGTACAAGTCAGATGTTTTGATGAGGGGGGGAAGAAGCATGTGCTTGAAGATGTGGTTAGTTAGACATGTAAGAAAGAGAGGGGAGGTAAGTGGGAATTCAGTTAGAGAGAGAGTATGGTGATTCCTGTGAACAAAGGAACGTTCCTTGTGACCGAGGAGTGCCTAGATGCAAAGCAAAGGCAGGGGAATACCTGCAATAAAAACTGTTGCCTGGACTTCCTTGGCTAGCTTGATCCACTTCCTTAAAGAAAATTTCACTGGAAGTTCATCAGAAATATCAAACCCTGTAAACCAATTGTGGTCTTTCAAACCCTGCATAAGCTCATCCATTACTTTCTTCCGTAGGTTAGATGTTATGGCAGCTCGTTCTGGCTCAATTGCTTCCATGCATGCATCCAGTACCTCCTCAGTAGTATGTCGTAGCACAAGAGAATAACTGTACACAGATAATTATAAAATTATTTCTTTCTAACTACATTATGAAGATGTCACATGCATAAATCACAATCAACACAAATGTTACTGATCATTGAAGTGCCTATGAAGGTACTTTACACAGATTGTTGGTTCTGGAACGTACCAGTTATTTGATACATTTCTAGATTGCAATTGCTGATTTTATAACCCTAATGAGAAGAATATAATTTTACTTTCTGGAGCATAATATATTCTAAGAGAAACCATGAATGAAAATCAGTTCCGGATAGAAGATTGCAAGCAGAATATAACATCCTGTGTAGAACCAACTCCTCTGAAAAGGTAATCTGTTAGATGGAGGTCCAACAGTGGTTTTTTATTTGTGGCACACTTCCTTGTTCGATATTTCCTTGGGCTTCAAGAGTCAAATTCCACTTTTCAAATTGGTAAAATTTAATTTAATTGTGAACAACGGAGATGAAAAAGATCAAATTTCACAATTTGGCCAACTTTAGAAATTGGTCTTAAAATCTAACTCCACTTTATAAAACTTACTTAAAAGCTCTATTCAAGTCATCTCCCTAGTTGAAGTGGGACTAAACACCACCTTAAGGCAACTCCCAACAAGGTGGCAACTAGGGCAGATTAAGATGACTACAATAAGCAGCTTTCTATTTCTAATACCAACTCTCCTGAAACCATAAACTAATGGGGGAACCCTAGGAATAGTTTCATATGTGTCTAATAACAGTAAAATAAAGTTGTTCTCGTATGAATATTCAAAAATCAAGGAAAATCTTGAGGTAGAGAAAAGGAACAATACTTACGGTAATGACCAAACTGTTCTATTCATTACGTCATCATCCTTCTTTCCCACACAAGCACTAGGTGAAAACTCACTTGTTGGGGAAAGCAAACATGGAGTGACCTCAAGCTGCAAGACCAATTATTTTAGTTTTTTATAGAAAATCCGATAAGTTTTACATAATGCCATAAGACCTATATATATATGTATATATATATATATATATATATATATATATATATATATATATATATATGAATGTATGTATGTATGTATACATGTATCAGAAAATGAAATATTATGTGCTAAACAATAAAGGAAAATGTCACACTCATGAAAGATCCTATCAAAAAGTAGACTTAAGCCTAACTCAAACCCACACAACCAGTTTGTAAGATGAGGCTTGTACTAGTCCTAGGATAGGCTCTAAACCGTACAAGTGGAATGATATGCCCAACAAACAACAAATTTGTTAGGATAGACTCTAACCCATGACTTTGATACCATGTTAAGAAGTGGACTTAAACCTAACTCAATCCTACAAAATCAGTTTGTAAGGTAAGGTTTACATCCACTTATATACTATAAATTGCTCTTATCTCTAGTCAATGTGAGACTTCCAACAAATCGTATATTCTAAAATAACCCCTATTCCACTTAAAGAGAATGAAGAGAACCTCGATAAGTGTGTTATATCTGTTACATCACATTCCATGATGATTCTGAATGTATGTAAATATGCAATAGCTTAAACAAACTAAAGGCAAAAATGACAAACTAATGCTTATTAGTTTCTTTCAAAAAATTGTCAAAAATTAGAACATAAATATTTTAAATTGGATGGCGCATTTAAACTTCTGCAGATGGGTTACCAAAGCATGTACAATAACTTTAAGGTCTTCCTGATTGTGGACACTTACATCATGGAAGGCTAGCAAATTGAGCCAAACATTTGTACCACTCATAAGAGATACTTGTCGTTCTGATGTGTCACCTCCAAAAATGACAAAAACTTTTCGAGCTCCTTTATGGTGAGATAATGAATTGTTAAGTTGTAAGGATTTTGACCTGCTTGGAAGTTGACCTATTATACCATTAACTGATGCAAGATTTGGAAATCTCAAGCAAGCATGATGAATAATGCTTCTGAGGATGTTTGTATGAGAAAACCCAACCTGAATAACATATATAACATTTTCAAGTAGTGAACAATAAGAATTGGATAGACAAGAAAAACAAAAAATAATTAAATTTATCATCTGAAAGTGATTTAACTGGTTAGTGCTGTGTTTAACACCATGCTTTCAATACGTGTAACATTAGATAGATCTGGTATAATCCCCTTAAAAGGAAATAGAGAATTTGTCATGTCACTAAAACACATAAGATTAAAACAACCACAACAACCACCTCCCTACTAAGTGATCAATTACATGAATCACACAATGCAATTGGACTTATTAAAAACCAAACTCTCGGGGATATTCCCCATAGATACCTTTTTCCTGATTGTTTCTAATGTTCTTCTTGGTTGGTCTCCATCTACCTGTATTTATAGCGCTAAAACCTATAATCTACCTCTCACTAGTAGTTTGAGTGACCTTCTTTGCACCCATGCAAACCATCTTAACTAAATATTTACATTATTTTCCTTAAGAGGTGTCATAAGAATATCTCCTCTTATACAATCATTTTATATTCTGTCATTTGTTTTTTGTTATCACACATTTGGCTTAACATATTCATTTTTACTACAGTCACCTTTTTTTTCTCTTATTTCCCATTTAAAGCTCAACATTCCCTATCATAAAGAATAATTGGTCGTATGACAGTCTGACAGAACTTCCTTTTGAACTTGTTAGGTATTTCACTGTGACCAATAACCCCTAATGCCTTTCTTCATATAACAGTGAGATTAAATGGTCAATTTCAAAGATAAAATAAAAAATTGGCCACAGAAAAATACAAACCAAATACAAACACATAAGTATGACAGATATGCTTTGGGAAAAAATAGGGAACTGTGGATATAGAATACAAGAAATGTGATGCAGACACATCCAGAAGTACCTTAGAAGCTTGCTGAAATAGAAAACTGGTCTGTTCCATACCACTGATCTGAAACATGTGTTGATTTTAATATTTAGAAAACTAGTGAACAATCAAGATTAGTAGTGAAACTGCTAAAGATAACCATATTATTCCCTAGGAAGGGAATCATCTCACCAGGTTAATGTCAGTGAATACTATGGAACCCGATTTAGTCCTTCCAAACTCGTTTTCTGAAGATGGTGATAACTTGGAACCTGAATTTGGCAAAAACCATCCATCAATTCGAGCAAAATCTTGCAGGCAAAGCTGTTGAAATAACATAGATGCTCCTTTGCGAATATTCTCAATTACATCCAAAGGAAACCGTGGTGGAGTGTGATAAGCAACCTGCAAATATGTTTCATCTGATTAAGAACATATTTGCGAGCATTGACTGAAACCAAATAATAAATAAACTGAAGGAAAAGGAAGAAGTTCACTCGGTGCACTATTTTTTAGCTCAGAAAACATGTGCCACATATCTTGTGTGCATATAAACAAATTCACACAACTGCTGACCTGTTGGGTTGGAAGGTACTTCCTGCGGTAATTAAATATTGCATCATTCTCTTTCACATCATTTGCCCCACGAAATTGAAGCTCCACCTGTTTATCTAAATGTTACTACGGAATGTGGAAAATTTATTGGGCAATAACAAATGCAATTTCCACGTACAAATTGCTTGAGTAATTTCCCATAGACATTGGCAGCCACAGAATGATTATTTATAAATACAAGCAATCCCAACTATTATCACTAAATTTTCTGTAACGAGTCATGTCCAGTTTATGGACTTGAATTGAACTGTATCCCACCATACATCACATATCCTCAAGTTGAAAATTCCTTTAACTTTCTTCTTCATTTTATACTTTTGAAAATAGAATTTTAGTCAGATCCAGTTTGATTCAATGGAATGAAGGAAAGAAGAGGAATAATCATTATCTTCAGCATGTTTCATTCAGTCTAAAAAAATAATGATCATTCCATTCCAAACCAAATTATATAACTGGTACATGAAATTAAATAATGCAAAGAAAATATTGTTGACTGGAAAAACAAACATTCATTAGGCAAAAAACAAGGTGGTAGCAGAGTATACGATATCAATTTTAGAAAAGACAATATACAAAGGGAAGTAAGATCAATCCAGTTTGAATTGAATGGTTCAATTTTGGAGGGAGTAGTGAAATTCACATTCCTTAAGAAACTATCATTCTATTCTAGAGTTTTTCAAAGAGTTTTAGTCCATTGAATAAAAGGAACTGATACTTTCTTGTGTCTTATTTAAGATAATAAAAAACAAGTACGAATATTACAGAATTGCAGTGAATGAATAAGAAATGTCAATGGAAAAAAGACAAAACATACCTCAGTTGGAAGTAGTACTACAGGAAAGTAATCAGAACCAGATCCTACATCAAGGACAATGGCTGTAAACTCACTCCCTCCTTCAAGAAATACTTCTATTAGCACTTTATTGTCAATTCCCTATCACATTCAAAATCAATTATCAATACCAAAAGTTAACTTATAGAGCAACTTACACAGAAACTAAATGAAGTTTCATCAAATTTCTCCTAACCCCTCACCCTACTTTACACTGATATTAAACAAATCCCCTATACATTACACAAACACCCACTCAAGAAACAAATCAAACCATGTAACTGTACAAGGGGATTGCTGTAAATGTTAAAAAAGTAAAGTTAGGCGAAATCTCAAGAGGTTTTAGAGTAATTTGGTCAAACATATATTGTAAGAGATGTACAGCTTGTTACTCAGATATATTTCTCAATAGGAACTTATAGGAAAAGAAAATAAGAAGGTAAAAGGAACATCTTAAGTGTATTAAAATCAACTTATACAGAACCTCTATTAGCTAACTTCTCCATAAATGAAAAATGCATTGTTAGAAGTGGACTTTAAGCCTAACTCAACCCCACAAAACCGACTTGTAAGGTGAGGTTTGCAACCCACTTATATACTATGAATTGACCTTATCTCTAGTCGATATGGGACTTTCAACACAATATGTCCAACAAACAACAAATATCGTAGGATAGGCTTTAACGATGGTTCTAATACCATGTTAGAAGTGGACTTTAAACCTAACTCAACCCCACAAAACCGACTTGAAAGGAGAGGTTTGCAACCCAGTTATATACTATGAATTGATCTTATCTCTAGTCTCTAGTCGATGTGGGACTTTCAACATGCATACATTGATTTTATCTTAAAAACATTTTCATTCATTTTACATTTCTTCTTCTTCTTAATATTATTATTATTATTATTATTATTATTATTATTATTATTATTGTTATAATTATTATTATTATTATTATCATTATTATTATTACAAAACTACTTAAGCTTATTCAAACAGAGCCTTAATATCTCTATTGTTAAAATGTATTTCTCATTAGTTATTGATTTTTATTCAGTCATATATATTATTAACGGAATCTGGATTGCATTGAAGTGAAAAATTTATTAGAAATACCTCAAACATAATTTCATTGGCTTTTACAAGGGAATCATTAACACCATAAGCAACTCTAACACCAATGCTTGACCCTCCTCTTGTTGGTTTTACCTGAAGCATCAAATTTACAACATAAATAAGCATAACAAAACTCCCTCACAATGAATTAACTATGAAACTATAATGACTGAACCAAAATCAAACGCCTTACCACAACTTTCCCCAAGTCAGGGTCCAGCTGGTGCTTTTTAAACCATTCTGATACTTCCGATTTGTTTGTTTCATATCCCTAATTGACATATTATAAAATAGTGTGTAAATAATAAAAGTTGGATGACTAGATTTTAAAGATAGAAAATACTTTAATAACAATAAAACATGGACGAAATCTATTAAAATAAAAATATTGTTGAACATCCAATTACAATTAAAAACATTAAATCATACAGACTTCTGAGACACAATTAATTATCATTACAAGGTGAAGCAATAGTCTGTTTAAAACACAGTTTATAATACCTGAACTAAGAAACTGGGTACTGTTATGAATCCATGCTTCCGGAGCTCCAGTGATGCTTTATGCTGACAACAATTTTAAGGGAAAAAGTGAGTCAGAGGAACAGTAAAAGTCAAACTAGTAAGTAACAAAAGACTACAAGAGAGGAAAAGGTTCGAAAATATAAACCTTAGATCTAAAATGTGTGACTGCATTCCAGGTATGATAAACAAAAGAAAAGAAAGATGTTGGGGAAGAAACATGACAAAATACACGTCCTATACCTTGTCAAATGCTTGGACACACTCCTTTGATCCCGTGCCAACAAACGGAACATTATATCTTTCCAGCAATTCCTGTTAATATTTGACATAGAAATATCATTGATAAATACACACTCATCACAGCCTAGAAGAATTCCAGATATATATACTACATATATACTGCACCTGAATGCCACCATCTTCACCAAATTTTCCATGTATAACTGGAAATACTATGTCAACAGCTGTAGCTAGATGCTTTGCTAAGTCAGACAATGTCTGGAAACTTTGGGCAAGGCTGCAATTGAAGAAGTGGGCATCTTGACTCTCAGGTTTTAAATACAAATTATTCCATACAACATTTTATGAGTATTTGATCCATAATTTAAAGGGCATATTAGGAAGAAGGAATTATTAGTAAAATTATTTATATTTTGGGAACATTTAACCACACAAGTGTGTTGTTAATTATTCCTAAATTGGAGAAAGTTTGACCAGAACTTTATTGTAATTTTCCATAATTTGAAAGGGTACACTAACCTTTCAAGTTTAAAATCAAAATCAGCAGGTGTGTTGGAATATACCTGGGAAAGACAAAAAGTAGAAGAATGAATGGCTTGAATGCGACAAACCAGACAAAACCAAACCAATGACAGATCATGGAGATTTCAAGTTAGAGGTGATGATCGGTAAGTAGACATTTCACTTATTTGTGTTTACTGGGATTAACCAAGAGTTATATAGTGTTAAACTTAATAAAGTTATAAGGAAGAATTGAGTAGACTGTAGACCAAAGAAGAACCTAATTCAACTAATATTTTGCCCCATATGGTTGTCGAAACTGTGACTCGTCTTGCCTTGATTTTTTTTTTTTCAGATTTTCTACTATCTAATTAATCATATCATAAGTTTAGCCTCATTCGTATCAGAATTCTTCTCAATATACCAATCAGTGTAAGAAAAGCTATAGTTTGACAGAAAGAGAGCTCATGGAGCATATTTTGGGGAAGATTTATCATACTAACCTGAGCTGAGGAAATTGCATACGCATTGAGATTGCAGTCAATATAATAGCAACTAACATGTAAATTGTCTCCCTGTCAGACAACAGGAAAAGAAATGAGACTGATATATATGAAAGAAATAAGGATACTAAAACAGAAAACAAGCCAAAATAATGAAATGAAAAGACAGTAAACTCAAGTGAAATTTCTCTCACAATTGCAACATAAATATACTTAAATTACCACGGCTTCTTCTTAGTCGCTTTTAAAACACAATATACTGACAATATAATTATAACTTGGAAGTAAACTGAAGAAAGAACAATCACAGGAACCAGCTGCATTAGTCTCTGACTCAATAGACCGGAGGAAACACATGGTAGGACAACAAAAAGGTAAACGAAGGGCATAATTAACTTGTAAGAGTTTGAGTTTTAAATGTAATAATCCAAGGTTTAATAAAATCAACTTAATTATGATGAAAAGGGTCATAGGACCAAGGTTTAAAAAATCTGTTCGCAACTACAGTTTCAACGTCGAGGTCTCTCAATGACCAGAATAGTTGACTTTTGTAACAACTAGTTCAAAAGCCATATTTAAGGTGATTTCTATTTGGTTAACACCTATAATTGTACAATGGTTGACTTTTTAAATAATTACTTCAAAAGTAATAATTAAGGTAATTCTAATTGATCAACACTTTTATAATTATAAGATTATTAACTTTTATAAGCAATTACTTTTTCAACCGTGATAACTAAGGTGTTTGACTTTAGTTGGACCTTGAGGTATCCAGTGAACTTGGGTCCTCTGACCCAATTATGGTATTAATCTTTGGTGCGAGCCTTAATCTGACTTAAATCCCCGGTCCCTCTCCGAGGAAGTATTTTCCGATAATCGAATTCTAGTCCTCTGATAAGCTTAAACCAAAATTAAACTGTAACAGAATTCCGAAGAATCTGTACCTGCAAGTGATCAAGGAGTGATCGAGCCGAATTGAGGGAAATCCCACGCTCAGCGGAAGGACCACCGCATATGAGACCAACCTTCAAAACCTTCCCCTTCTCCGTCGCCTTCTCCATCACTCCGCCGGCAACAACAGCCACCTCGTGGTTGGAGCAGAAGAGGTTGATAGAGTTAGCAAGCGAGGAGGAGAGCGAGCGAGAAAGGGAGAGCGTGCGGCGGCGGAGAAGCGAAGGAATATCAGAGACTAAAGAGCGTCTCGGAAGAGTGAAGTGAGTGTGAATTCGTGTTGAACTCAACATTTTATGCTATGATGGAAAGGCATGGTGCCTCCCAACACCAAGAGTTCAAGCACAACAGTGGTTGCCGGCAAGCCAAAATTATAATTTTCAAAAAGGTTTAATACTTGGTCCCTCTTTTTGGGGGGTTTGTTCAAAATGGTCCTCCCTTTTTTAAAAAGTTCAATAAGGTCCTACTTTTTGCAAAAACTGTGCAAGTTAGTCCTTTTTGCTAACAGCGTTAATTTTGTTAACGGCAGAGCTGTCAGCTGGCAAATATTTGATCACTTGTACAAATAAAATTCGTTTTAGTCCTCATATTGGTTTAAAAATGTTTAATGTGGTCCTCATATTGGTTTAAAAATGTTTATTGTGGTCCCTTTTTTCTAAAAAAGAAAATCATCCTTAGAGACAGTAAGCAGCTTCACAAATTTGTCAATGGTTGCTCTTGTGCAAAGTTTTGTGATTTTCTAAGAAAAAAATAGCTAAAATTTCACGTGTTACAATCCAAAACTGATGCGTTCTTTTTTCACATCTCCATACTTACTAATATAACACGTGAAACTACACTGATAAGCTTCAAATTAGATCATGTGTGAAATCTTTAACATGTATTAAAACGGGACCACAATAAACATTTTTAAACCAATACGAGGACCACAATGAACATTTTTAATCCAATATGAGGACTAAAACGAATTTTATTTGTACAAGTCATCAAATATTTGCCAGCTGGCAGCTCTGCCGTTAGCAGAATTAACGCCGTTAGCAAAAAGGACTAACTTGCACAGTTTTTGCAAAAACTTTATTGAACTTTTTAAAAAAGGGAGGACCACTTTGAACAAACCCCCCAAAAAGAGGGACCAAAATAGGTATTATACCTTTTCAAAAACAAACATCAAATTCATATGTGTAATAAATATTTTGGTTCATTTTCTACTAAATAAAATCTTAAATCTTATAAAAAATTATATAAATATTATAATAATTAATGGATTATTTAGCATAATAGTGTTAAATTTATATTTTAAATAAAAAAAATATTATTTGAAACACACCTTAATTTTTTATATTCATTTAATATTATTCTTATTTATTTTTTATTTTTTCTTAAAAAAATACAAAAAATTATATTTTTATTATCAACTTTATTCTTTTACTACGTCTTGTAAAAGTGTGTATTATTACTCTTTAAATAATCCACCAACCCGAAACTCTTGGGGAGGGAATCTATAATATTTAAATCGGGAAATAAGATAAGATAAGGATGATGGTATTTAAGTGAATTTAACGATAAAAACAAAAAGAAAAATAAAAGGTGCTGCTTTGGTATATTTAACTATTCTCAGAAATTTGGTTGTTTTAATGTTGGTGACTTATATTATGGAGGAGACCCACTTTCCCAGATTAAAATATTATTATTAAGATTTGATTTAGGGATCACGAATAACGTTTGGGTAAAGGGGAATATTTGGACTTTCTTTCTATCTTTGATTTAGGGGAGGTAATTAATAGAGAAAAATAATAGATGACTTTGTACGAGTATCTAGTATAAATGTGAAAATTAAATTATTTTAATAATTTATTATACGTAGAAACCAAAGTACAGAAAAAGTTTAATTCAATTTTTTTTATGTAATGTAATTTAGTTGAATATTTCCACTCCTACTTAAAAATTTAATAAAAGCTTTATATACGACATAAATCCCGTAAAATAAATATTTTACATTTATAACTTTCAACTTTATTTTAAGAGCTTTTTCAAATATCATTGCTTTTGAAAAACACCCCTCTTAGAAATTTAGTTCTCCAAATCGGATTTAATTTTCAAATTCTTAAAAATCTTTGGATATAAATGATTTTGGTTCAATTTTTTATGAACATGACATGTCTATGTTACTCATTAAAGTCATACAAAATTTATCGCAGATCTAACGTCGTTAGAATTATAAATAATTTTAAATTTGGAATGTATTTTATATTTTCAAGACGTTAAACGCTTTGATTATTTCATTTAATATTTTTCACGTAATGGTAAGATCTATAAAATAATATAATTTTATTACTCAAACTATTTTACCTTGTTTTTCTTACATTTTACTGTAAAAATCCAGAAAATGATATTTTAGAAGTGGTAGTAGTATAAAAATAATAAGACTCGATTATTTTAATATTAAATAGTTTTATTATAAATAGTTTTGTTATAAACGAGTTTCATTATTTTAAAACGTATCATCTCTCTAGAAACCATTAGGGTCTACCTTCTCCCTAAGAGTTCTAACTCCTGAGTCATCTCTTTGACGATCAAGAAGTACCTAATCGACCACGACAATGAGGTCTATGTTTCTACCTAATTAGTTTCTTCAATAGAGCAAGTAAGTTTTGACTCGTTTTTTCCCTTCCGTTTCTAAATCTGTTTTAGAGGAATTTAATTATTGTTGCGTGTGTAATCATTCTCTCTTACTCGTTCTTGGTTCATCTAAGGACTTTGTCTGTTTTTAATTTGGTGTTTCGTAGGTTCGTCTAAGTATTCCTTACAGTTCAAGTAATCGGCTAAGCGTTTGTAGAGTTTGGCAGTTTCTTTGAGAGGTAAAGGAAGCTAGGATTCTTGCTTTAGTTTGGTTATATTAATAATTTGGTATTTCTATGAATGGTTGTTGATTTTGAAGAAATTAATATGATTGGGTGTTTTATAAGTTCGTTAATTGTCAATTTGGATGGTGTGATGTTGAGTGTAACTGAAATTGTGTGATCTTGATGTGTTATATTGTTATGAAGGTGTTTGATAATTCAAGGTGGTTGTGATGAGAAATGGTTACATGTTTAGTTTTAAGTCTAAAAAGGAGAGATTTACATAAGTGAGTTTGAGAAATAGAGCCTTTTGAGAGTAAACCATTGTTTAGTACTGTCATGAGGTAGATTGGGATTTGTTGGATGTATATTAGGGATTGAAATCTGAGCTATAGTCAAAGTGAAGTTTATAGTTGAAGTTTAGTAGTGTTTTGAAGGAAAAAGTGGGGTTTTAAGTAGTGAAATTGTGAGAGAAGGATTGTAAATTGGTTTGAGGCATTTGATGACTATTATGAGATGTTATGTGACTTGTCTAAGCATTGAAATGGAGGAAATTTGATGTAAGAATGTTTGGTAATTGATAGGTAGAGTTTAACTTGGTTCAGAACTAGCTTTTGGGGGTTTGGACTAGTGAGAATTTGAATTATAGGTTATGTGTCTAAATTGTCAATTTGGAGGGTATTAGTAAGTCATTTGGGACTTGTTAGAGTCCCTAAGTTGTTTAAAAATAGGTTATAACTGGTATAATACAATTTGGATATATAAAGTAAAGTTTTGGTTCATTTTAGATTGAAATCGTGTGGTTAATTAGTTTAAAATGAGTTTAGGTTGGTTTAGATATGTTTGGTTATGTCAATTTGAGTTTATAATACAACCTAGGAGTGTTAGAAGTTGGGAAAGGTGCATAAAATTGGTCAGGAGTGGTTGAGATATGCAAATTCTGTAGTTTTCGTGCTGCAGAATTATGCATTCTTGTTGAGCGAACTCCCAGCTGAGCGAGCAGAAGACTTCTAGCTAAGCGAGAGTAGTCGTTGAGCGAGAGGTGAGTGAGCAGAGCTCACTATTTATGTTTTCGCATAACGAACAAACTTGGTGCACTGAGCGAGTGCGCTTTAGCTCAGCGAATAAACTTGGTGGTTGAGCGAGAATATCATATTTTCAACTAAGTTTTTATATATATTTTTAAAGTGTGTTCGATGTATGTGAATGTTTGAAGGATTGGTTTATAATACTTATTGTGAAGTATTGATTGATTTGTAAATGATGAAAGGTCATATGCATATGGTCTCAAATGGATTCAATGTAAAGGTGAAGTGATATCAATGGTTTCAAAGTTGTGGAAGAGAGTTCCAAGGAGGAATTTCTCAGTGGTAGTTTCAAGTATTGTAAGTATGAATATGGGATGCTCAGTCTTGGAGTTCATCTTGACATTCTAATGGTCACTCATTCTCAAGTAAAGAAGGGTAAGGCATGTCGTGAGAATAGCAGGAGGTCCTAGTCTAGGGGCTTTACCTTAGTCTAAGGCGAGTGATAATGGACTAACCTTGTGTGGTAGCTTGGGATGGGCCAGCTGTTTCACCACAACAAATGCATGAACTACCATAGCTCGATATTCATATTAATCTGAATAGTCAAGTCAAAGGGTGGTTGTCATGTATAAATTGTTTGGTTGATTTGGTGTGAGATGCGTATCTTTAAGTAAAATGTTTAATATGTTTTGATGTATTATGAAAATGTTTTGTACCACTAGTTTACCCTTGCTTTTGTCTTTGTTGTTTGTGTGTGTTTTCTCTTTTTCCACCAAGACAGGGAATTGAGTAATGCATAAACCAGCTACTAGAAGCTTGATATCTCCTCTCAATCCATTCTCAAACTTCCTACATTGATACTCTTCATTCATTGCTAAGGTGTGGAAGCGAAGCAAATGCTTGAATTTGTCCGCATATTCAGAAACGGTCATATTTCCTTGGACTAGTTGCAAAAATTCAACTTCTTTTGCAAACCGCACACTATTAGGAAAATACTCCTCATAGAACTTGCTCTTGAATAACTCCCAGGAGATTGGAACATTAATGCTCTCTAATAAAGCTCGAGTGCTACTCCACCAGTGACTAGCTTCCCCAGACAGTAGATATTATGTAAAAGTTAGTCTATTCTCATCAGGACTCTTCTTGGCTTGATAAATTCTCTTCATATATCTAAGCCAATGATCTGCCTCATCAGGAGTACATTTGCCAGTAAATCTAGCAGGGCAATGTTGCATAAAGCTTTCTAGGCTCCATTCTTGTGTTGGAACAGTAGTAGAAGAAGAAGAGCCTACAACACCTCTTCCACCAGCCATCATCTCTACAAACTGCCTCCGAGAAGCTTCAACTGATACCTGGGAAGCCTTCAATTGCTGCAAAGCAACTGTATTTTGTTGAACTAGAGCTGCATTCTGTTGTTGCATTGACTGCAACACATTTTTCAGCATCCTCATCATATTTTGAGCCTCATTATTGTCATTAGGTGGAGGAGGAGGAGGTCTACGTGACATCTTCTGTTTATGGTCAAAGAGTAAAACAATTAATCTTACTTAAAAAAATTAGAATGCTTCTGTGCATTTAAGAGCACACAAGCACAAGCAAGGGATGCACACAACCTACAGGTTCTCTAAGGATAAAAACTACTCTGATACTATAATGTGACATCCCAAATATCATATAAAATATAATATAATAGGATTCAACTATTATAATATAAGAAAGCAGTTAAGAGTTATCAGATGAAAGTATTAAGTATACAGTCATCCAAAATATGGCTGGAATTTAAAAACTTTAAGTACAAGATGAATAATGTTTCAAAATACAGCATATGTTTAAAGGGAAATTAAAAAAAATTCCTAAGAGCTAGGGGCAGCTGCATCTGACTCCTCAAGAGCTTGCTCCAAAGAAGCCTCATCTCCCTCTGCTCACATCCAGATCTGGATGATCATTGGAAAGAGAAAGAACACACAACATGCAACACAAACAAGAGTAAGGGTAAGCTATGTTTTTAGAACATATAAGTCATCATACATCAGATAAAGAATGGAAAGGCACATTCAAGAGATTAAACAATTGTCCTAACATGTTATGACACACTAGACTCGTCCGGACTTAGAATGAATGTTGATCTGGGATGGGTTGTGCACTTGTGGTGGCCTCTACTGCCTTGCAAAATCATTGCCAATGGGTTTCACCCTACCACACACAAGGTTAGTCCGTTACCGCGCAATAGGCCTTCCAAGAAGCGCTTACACTAGGACCTCCCACTACTCTCACCACATGCATCAATCTTCTCTAAGTGAGAATGAAAGAGCATTAGAGTGTTGGGATAACCCCCTATATGGTAGCCTCTTAGATTCATTCTAAACACTAAATGATCTCACCTAGAGATCGTACTTTGATTCATATTCTTATTACTTTGATATGGTTACATTCCCTTTTTAATCCTCCACATGCCATTCTTTAGTTATATAAGCATATACCATATCATATTAAGTCATATAGGTATCATACATTACTAAAAAATCAAGCAAAGAAGAAGGAAAGAATGAGTTATCTCGAAGGAATTCGCTCAACGCACATATTCGCTATGCGCGACCAGATAGGATTTGTATAGCGAACCCAGTTCGCATAGCGAATCCTCAGACAGAGACACCTCTCTTCAAGACATCCGCAGAGCGACTAAGGCTCGCTTTGGGAATTAACCCATGTTTGTCCCAGACCTCACACCCTCGCATAGCGTCCCAATTTGCTATGCGAGAGCCCCTAGACAGAGACTCGAGTTCTACCACTTTCGCAAGGCGGTCAGGGTTCGCCTATCTAATTAAATTGTTAGTTTTCCCAACACTGCTCCAGTCGCAAGGCGACTCAGATTCACTAAGCGCCAGCCACTCTCATCCCTGATTCGCATAGCGCACCCCATGCGCTATGCGAATGCCCTAGCAGAGAGCAATTCGCTAGGGCGACTCGTTGTGCGAATTTTCTCGCACAGCGAGTCTGCAAAATCTGCAGAATCCATTTTCTGCAGATTTACTGAACTCAAGCACTCTAAATTTGTTGTAGGTGCTTTGATGAATTTCTAACCCTCCTAGTGTGATCAATATGATGAACTAAACTTGTTTGCATGGCCCTAACACTTCCTAACTTCATTTTCTATTAGTTATTCATGGATTTCCACCTAAAAACTAAAAAACTCTTAAACTATGGACCTAAATCTGATTCCACCCTTATAAGTCTAATTTTGATCATTTTAGGGACCCCAATAGGTCCCAATTTACTTACCCAGGCTGTCTAAATACTCTAGCACAGACCAATACTCCAGATCCCCAAATTCACATTCTCACTTTCTTTAGATTAGCTTAAAACATTATAACCACTACACCTTTCATCTAAAAATCTATATAACATAATTCCCAACATTCAATTGCTTGATTACATCATTTCAAACTATCCAAACCAGTTCGTATACATCAAATTCACAATTCACACAACAGAGTCAACCATCATCACAATTCAAATGGCAACAAGTATCCCATATTAGCTTTAATTATCATTCAATTTGACATAAATTGAACACATGCATTATTTGATCATGTCTATTAAAACTAACTTAAGCATGCAAGCCATTCGCAGAACATAAAGGAAATCCTAGCTTCCCTTACCTTAAGATTTTGCTGCCCAACACACAGAACGATCTAATTGCACAAACGCCTCAAGAGACTCTAAAATCACCTATAAACCGTAAATTTGTGATAGGTGCCAAAATTAGGAACCTAGACAGACATGGAAATTGTAAAGAAGAAGTAGAATGTGCATGTAATAAAAAATCTGATGCACGCAATACAGCCTTGAGACGTATGGAAATAGGGAGGAACTACTTACTGGTGGCGGAATAAGAAATTAACCGGTCCGATTGGAACCCACGACTTCTAAATTATCTAAGCGCTCTCTGATTGATGAACAAACGGTTTAAATTGGAGAAAAGATGAGAGGGTACAAAGAGGAGAAAAAAGGAAGTAAGTTGGCTTAGAAGAGGGGCACGTTTTAGAGATGAAAATGAGAATAACTTGTCAAGTTATGTTTCAGTAACATAAAAATATGTTTTATTTCACTTATATTTTATTTTAACCAATGACCCATTCATCAACTGCCACGTGTGCTTCTTCTTTGGCTGACTTTTTGAGTCCTTACAAGTGTAACTCAGAAAAAAAGTTATGACAATTTTTACTCACACGAGCAATAATACTCTTTTAGTGATGTATATCATTTATGTGTATAAGTATTCTTATTATTTTATCAACTATCACTTTGTAAATTAAAATAATTATTTATAATAAAAAATTATATACATTTAAATTATTTACATTTACTTTAATAATTTAATAATATTTTTAATATTAATAATAATTATTTTATTTTTCGTTATTATAGAATGTGAATCTGAAGAGAGAAACACATAATAAAGTTATCTATTTTTAAATATCATTAAGTATTAATTTAACTGGATTTTATTATACCTTTTAAGAATATAGATTCCTGTATACATATTTCAGAAGATTATCAAAACTACTAAAATCTCCAATAGACAATTCAGAAACTTCCTTCCGAAGCTGATCATGAATAAGTTCCTCCAATTATAATAATATATAGGTTTAAACCATTTAGACGTTCCTATTTTTGTTAGGTATTCCCAATTTGGTCTCCTTTTTTTGAAGTGTCCCAATTGAGTCCTTATAAGTGTCAATTTGAAACAAATTAGTCCCTGCCATTAAAAATAGTTAACGGTGATAAAATTATGCAAAGGTGGGTAGATGACGTGTTCAATGTTTAACTATCAGACGAAACGTGGCAGTGCATTGAGTGATACGTAGTGTTTTAGCATAATTGGTAATGACCATTATGAAATAATTGTAATTAAAAAGGGAATTAGGGTTCAGTTAAATAAAAAAGGGAATTAGGGTTCCCCCAACATATCAACACGCATCCAACCATCAACGACGTCCACCACTCTCTCAATCTCCACCGCAGAAGCTGCCGATAGCCATCATCAAAGCACCGCTGCATTCGTCTTCTCCTCCATCACCGGCCTCCAAGAAGCTTTGTCGAACTCCTTTGTTAGCCGTCACAGGTCACGAGGCCTCCTTCTCCTTCATCTTCATCAACCTAAAAATCCCAAACAGCAGAGAAACCCATATCGTGTTGCCCAGAACGCGAGTTCTTTACCAAATCGCACCATGGCAGCCACGCTTCCATCATCCGCGAGCACCTCCTCCACGCCCAAACTCCATGGAAACCGTGAAGCATCTTCACGAGTCTGTGCCACCACCTGCATCAAAACCAGACCTACAACAAACAAACCCAGAAGCAGAAAATCCAATTCCAGGTTCACGCATTCCTTCTTCACATTCAGAAGTTTTTCTTCGAGCTCCATGGAAGCACCATTCAAACCATCAATCCTTTTTGAAAGAAATATGCGCGAGTTCTCTTTCATCCTCTTTCACATCTCCACCTGCAAATTGAAACCAGAAGAATGAGAATGAATTTGCGATGCACTCATCTCAGATTTGTCTCACATTTCTAATGTAATTGAATCCCAATTCCCTTTTTGATTTAACTGAATCCTAATTTTATATAATTACATTTTATAAAATAGTGGTCATTATCAGTTTTTAATTACTTGCTAAAACGCCACGTTTCACTTTCAACCCTGCCACGTTTCGCAAAACAATAAAAAGTTAAACATGTCAGACAACCATCTGTGCACAATTTTAACACCGTTAACGATTTTTAATGGTAGGGGCTAAATTGTTTAAAATTAGCACTTATAAGGACTCAATTGGGAAAGTTTAAAAACAGGAAACCAAATTAGGAATACCTTACAAAAATAGGGACGCCTAAATGGTTTAAACCTAATATATACATAAACACAAATGCCTGAGCACTTTGTTATTCTCTTTTGTTAATATTTGTTGATTTAACAGAAGACCGAACATGTCAATAACATATTCATAACGAACATGTCGTGAAAAGTGACAAAGCTAAGAGGCCAAAAATAGACATACATCAGTACAGAACAGTGATATTTTCTTTCGTCATTTCGTGAAATGCAAATTGTTAAACTTATAATATGACAGTGAAGCAGTTGTTGCCGTCTTCTACATGTAATCGAGTCTCGTGAAAGAACGAAACAGACACCAAACAATTATTCGGAGTTATGTTTACAATCAATAGAATATTGAGATAGGAGCAAGTTGATTCAACAGCTGATAGACCATCTTATCTTCCAAGCATGTAGCAAGATTAGGTTTTTATTCTCGACCAAGAAACTCCGGATTCACCAAAACCCTTTCGTGTCTTGGATGCTCAATTTTCTTATAAGCACTTCAGAACTACCACCATCTGGACAAAGTACCATGATGCCTTTAAACGGTTTGGACAAAACAGATTTTTGTCAATTTTTGCCTAGAAGACCGACCACAATGATAAGAAAAATCATCAAAGCATGGCAAAAAATAATTTCTTTACCAGTGACATTTACAGAACTGAGTTACTTCTTTGGAAGTAACCATTGATTCAGGTTAAATCATCCTCTTGCATCTCTTTTTCTTTCAAAACATTCTTTACCCTCAACAAAAGGGTTGACTTCCAAGGTTCCTGCATTGAAACGATCAAGTCATATACAATGTTAGAAACATATAGGATTTTATTGCTCTCTCGAGATTATTGTGACTTCAACTTTTTACATCTCAGATGATAGTGGCGTTGTTACAATGCCTATAGCAAGATAGCAGATAGTGGGAATTTTGAATTCTTTTTATATATACATATAAATTTTCAAAAATGATAAAAATTACTCAAAATTACTAATAGACATAATTAACAATAAAAAGGCATCGATATCTTAAACATACATACAAGTAAATAAATACTAATACTAATAAAAGTCAAATTCAAGTTTTCTAGACAGGAATTATCAATCAATACTTTCTAAATCCAAGTCTTTCTATCATTTTCACTATTATCATCTATAGATTTTAATTTTGGAAATTAAAATCTCAATAGTAGCCCCCTAGAAAACACCCTAATGTATTCAAAGGGAATTTAGCACCAGTATAGGACCTACTTCTGTTGTTATTGAGGTACTATTTGCTCTCCTGTGACCGCTACACTAAACCACTCCATTACATAGTGTTGACCCAATTGATACACTAAAAGCATACAAGACACGATCGTCATCAAAGAGGTCTGGAAGTAGCATTATTTAAACAGATAGAAGCAACAATTGAGGAGCCGAAGATGCGTCTTTATGTACAATGATATTCTCAATTCTCCATTATACCAACGACATACAGAAAAATACAACAATGTAAATACCAAATAGCTCCAAGAAGACATGTGCACAAGAATGCCAATAATGTACAATATACTTTATGCCATGTTGGTTGCAAAACATGAACAAATTAGGCTTATGCATTGTCATCTAAGACATCTATAATTTTTTATTCTAAAGTCTATGTTCCCTTTCTTATTCCAAAGAATTTGTTGAGTCATTTAAATGTGATGTATGTCAACTTAAAAAGCCTCACTGTGCCACATATCCTCAAAGTAATACAAAAAATGTTCATTCTAACGTTTGGGAGCCTACATCAAACTCTAGTATATCTAGTGGTAGATGGTTTGTCACTTTTGTTTATGACTATACCTATGTTACATGGATGTTTCTCATGAAAGAAAAATCTAAAGTTTTTACCTTATATGGAAGTCAATCAAATGTTTGCGTTATAGTAGAAAATAATACTGAGATTTATTATTTAAAATTGATTGAAAATACATTCTCATATCCTCTATTTGTAACAATCTAATTCTCCTAAAAAGGGAAATAGAGAAACTAGGAAAACAAAATAAAAATAAAAGATTGTATATCTATTTTTTGTAATTAGGAAGATTCTAAAGATATCTTCTCTAATTACAACACTCCCCTCAAGTTGGTAAATGAATATCAATCATTCTCAACTTGCCTACAAGATCTTGAAATCTACCCGGAGGAAGCCCTTTTGTAAAAATATCTGATATTTGAAGTTCTGTAGGAACATGAGTTGTAATCACAAAGCCTCTGTCAAGATTATCTTTGATGAAATGTCTATCAATTTCAATGTGTTTGGTTCTATCATGCTGTACTGGATTATGGGCTATGCTCATGGCAGACTTATTGTCACAATGTAGTTGCACCGGGTTCTCCACTTTGACTTTAAGATCATCCAAAATTATTTTCATCCAAAGTCCTTCACACATTCCTTGAGCAAGAGCTTGAAATTCAGCTTCTGCACTAGAACGAGAAACTCTATCTTGCTTTTTGCTTCTCCATTTTACCAGACTATCTCCAAGAAATACACAATACCCAGAAGTAGATTTTCTGTCAGTAATAGAACCTGCATAGTCAGCATCAGTATATATCTTCATAGTCAATGTGTCTTCCATTTTGAATAATAGCCCCTTTCCTGGACTTGACTTCAAGTATTGGAGAATTTTGTCAACTGCTTGCATGTGTCTATCTCTTGGATCATGCATAAATTGGCTCACAACACTAACTGCATAAGCAATGTCTGGTCTTGTGTGTGATAGATAAATTGATTTTCCTACCAATCTCTGATATTGGGCCTTCTGTACAGGAGCACTTTCTTCACATCCCATTCTGTGATTCTGTTCTATAGGAACTGTTGAGGTTCTACATACCAACTTTCCTGTTTCTTTGAGGAGATCAAGTACATATTTCCTTTGGGAGATGAAAATTCCTTTCTTGGAGTAGGCAAACTCTATTCCAAGAAAATATTTGAGTTTTCCTAGGTCTTCATTTCAAATTGAGCTGCCAATTTATCTTTTAATGCCAATTTTTCTGTTTCATCATCTCCTGCAATAATCATATCATCCACATAGACAAGTAATAGAGTGAGTTTACCTGTAGAAGAGTGCTTTATGAATAGAGTATGATCTCCTTGGCTTTGTTTGTATCCCAAGGAAACCATTGCTTTTGTAAATCTTCCAAACCATGCTCTAGGGGATTGCTTAAGACCATACAATGCTTTCTTCAGGAGGCATACCTTGTTTCTTTTTCATTTTTCACTTCAAAACCTGGGGGAATCTCCATATACACTTCCTCATCTAGATTTCCATGAAGAAAGGCATTTTTCACATCTAGCTGGTGTAAGTCCCATCCAAAATGGGCAGCCAAAAGCGAGAATAACTCGAATTGTATTCATCTTTGCCACTGGGGCAAATGTCTCCTCATAGTCAATCCCATATGTTTGGATATATCCTTTTGCCACCAATCTAGCTTTATATCTTTCTATTGTCCCATCTACCTTATGTTTCACTGTGAATATCCATCTACACCCCACTGCCTTCTTATCTCTTGGCTTATCAAAAATCTCCCAAGTTGAATTTCTTTCTAATGCATTCATCTCTTCTTTCATGGCTTGATTCCAATGTTCAAGTTTCATGGCCTCTTGGATTGAGGTAGGAATTTCTGTGGCATCAATGGCAACAATAAAACTTTTGTGCTTATCAGAGAGATTATTAGTGCAAACATACTGAGAAATATGATATTTAGCACATGATCTTCTTCCCTTTCTCAATGCAATGGGTAAATCCTCAGTAATACTTACCTCCTCCTCATTGATATCTTCAGGGATCCTCACTTCCGGATTAGACAATTTTTTTTGCTCGAGAGTTGAAGTTTGTTGTTCTCTTCTTTCATATTTTTTCCCAAAAAATCTGTCTTCTTCCTCTTCTTCCTCACTGTGGACTATGGTAGCTTCATTGCTCAGGTCTTGGTGAATTGACATGGTAATGACAAGAAGGAGAGTTCATCCACTTCAAGTGCTTTCTCCCCCTGAAGTGGTGGACTGACATAAAAGGATTGTGTTTCATGAAAGGTGACATCCATGGTGATAAAGACGCGACGACTCTGAGGATGATAACATTTGTACCCTTTTTTATTAGACGGATACCCAATAAAGACACATTTAAGAGCTCTGGGATCTAATTTACCACGGTTAGGATGATGAGAGTGAACAAAAACAACACATCCAAAGACTCGACTATGTAGACTCGTTAGTAGGGAAGAAGAAGGAATAAAAGACAAAAGAGACTCTACAGGACTAATGTCATTTAAGATACGAGTGGGTAACCTGTTGATGAGATACGTGGAAGTTAACACAGCTTCTCCCCAGTAATTTTTTGGAACAGACATTTGAAAAAGAAGAGCTCTAGTTACTTCAAGAAGATGACGATTCTTTCTTTCTGCAACCCCATTTTGTTGAGGGGTATTAACACAGGTTAGTTCATGAACAATACCATTATGAGACAAAAAATTGAGAAATTCATGATTCACATATTCAGTACCATTATCAGACCTAATTCTTTTGATATTTTTTCCAAATTGATTTTGGACAAGATGGAAAATATTAACAAAAAATTGAAAAACTTCAGATTTATTTTTCATAAGGTATGTCCATGTGACACGGGTACAATCGTCAATAAAGGTAACGAACCATCTAGCTCCAGAAATAGAATCTATGACAGGACCCCAAACATCAGAATGAATTAAATCAAATGGAGAAATACTCTTTTTATGACTAATAGGATAAGATGCACGATGGTGTTTTGAAAATTGACAAATATCACAATTAAAAGACTCAACAGATTCTTTGGTAAACAAGTGGGAAAACAAGGACTTGATAAGACTGAATGAAGGATGCCCAAGCCTTTGATGATGTAACCATTTGGGATTTTGCCCACGTTTCAGATGTTGCTTGTTGACTCACGATTTTCGTGTTGCTTTGGTCATCAAACTCTAAAAAATACAACCCACTCTGCTCCTTAGCAGTTAAAATTGTCTTCCTCGTGGCAAGGTCCTGAAAAACACAATAAGTTGGAAAAAATGTTACTGAGCAATTTAAATCCTTTGTGAGTTTTTGCACAGAGATAAGATTGTTAGCTAATTGAGGAACATGTAAAACATCCTTCAATACAATAGATGAGTCCAAAATTATATTCCCAGAGCCGCATATAGGTATACCCTGACCATTCGCAACTGTAATAAGTTGTTCTTTATTTCTTTTACCATATGAGTCAAAGGACACACTAAAAGGTGTCATATGATCAGTTGCACCCGAATCAAGGATCCAAATACCTTGAGACACATGATCAACAGTATTGAGGGAAATATTACCTTTTATGGACAGAGTGCATGATCCAGAGGACTTACTCATTGATTCATCCATTGCTTTCAAAGGAATAATTTTTACTTCAGACAACGCAACGAGGAGTCTCCAAGACGATGACAGTGTATGGGTCACACCGAGAAAAAAAGGAGCAGAACTTAAAAAAAAAAGATCTACTCAAGAAAAGGTCAAACGGGTTGTCACAAACCCTAGCAAGAAACTCAGGAGGTTCCGGCGACTCTTCTCTGGCGGCGACGGCGAGTGGGTCTCGCCGGTAAAAAGGAGTAAAACTTAAAACTCAGATATGCTCAAATACAGCCCAAACGAGTCGTCACCGACCCTAGGAATGGACTCAGGGCGCTCCGGCGACCCTGTCTGTGGCGGCGCCGGCGTGTGGGTCTCGCCGGAGGTGGGCGCGTGGGCTACACGCGCCGGCGACGGTGGCGGCACGTGGCGGCTCCTCTCACGGAGCGACTTCCGGCGTTGTGGTCGTCGGAGTTGGGCGCACCTTTCTGCCCTATCAACGACCCCAACTGGCGACGGCGGCAGCGGTAGTGGTCGGACAGCGGCGGCGGCGACTGTGCAGCGGCGTTTATGGTCGCCGGAGTTAGGCGCACTTTTCTGCCCTATCAACGACCCCAACCGACGATGGCGATAGCGGCGGTGGTCGGACAGCAGCGGCAGTGTGACTATGCAACGGAAGGAGTTCCAAGATTGGAAGCTCTTGATACCAAGTAGAAAATAATACTGAGATTTATTATTTAAAACTGATTGAAAATACATTCTCATATCCTCTATTTGTAACAATCTAATTCTCCTAAAAAGGGAAATAGAGAAACTAGGAAAACAAAATAAAATAAAAGATTGTATATCTATTTTCTGTAATTAGGAAGATTCTAAAGATATCTTCTCTAATTACAACAGTTATGATAATGGGAAGGAATATATAACATGTCTAATTCCTTTTCAAAATTGGTGTTATTCATGAATTCACATGTGTGGATACACCACAACAAATTGGCGTTATTGGCTATCTTCGAGATGACATAGACACTTCTTTTCTATATGTTTGTCCCTAAATCTTATTGGGGGAGCCTATCATCATTGCTGCTTATCTTATTAGTCGATTACCCTATCGGATATTCGATGGTCTAAGTCCAATTGAGACCATGTTTTCCTTCTTTCCATCTATTCCTTTTTTTCTCTAGTCTTCATAGTCGAGTGTTTGGACGAGTTATATTTGTTCATATTTAGTTAGTTTTGTGAAACTTACATCCTGGAGTTGTTAAATGCATATTTTGGTTATGTATCTAATAGAAAGGGATATTGTTGTTATCATCATTCAAGTCAAAAGTCTTTTAACTCAATGGGTCTCATTGTTGAAGAAACTAAATCCATTTAATCGTATCCTCAACTTCAGGGAGAGAGTTCTTTTGACGCTGACTCTTTTTGAATCTTTTCAGTTAACTTTTGTCCCTTTCATACAGGAGTCATCTAATATTGATACTACTCTTGGTACTCTTGATACTTCTCCTAACACATCTTATATGGATGTCTCTAAAGATGCTCCTAACAAGGGTATCTTCTACGTTCCTGAGTTAGGGTCAACTCTATGCAATATCAGATGAAAATCAGAGAAGGTTCCAAAGATTGGAGGCGATGATTAAAAAGCTGACAATGATGGTGGAACGGTTTGCATCCTCTAATAAACATACCCAAGAATAGTGCTTTTATTGTCAAGGGAAGCAGTAAGGACAATCCAAAGAATGAAGGAAGAAATTTAGGAGTGAATGGAGAAAAATGGAGGAAGCTGGATATTCCTGATTTTATAGGAGAGGAGGCTTATGGCTGGACTAATCAGTTAGAGAGATATTTCTAGTTGAAAGAAATCAATGAGGAGGAAAGGATGAGGGATGGCATGGTTTCCTTGGAGGGAAAGCCCTGAATTAGTTCCATAGGCGGGAGACTTGCTATCCGAATCCCACATGGTAAGCTTTCAAAGAAGCGGTTGTTCAATGGTTCTAGCCAACCATGCTTCAAAATTCTTTTGAAGTCTTGATTGGGCTTCGACAAACTGGATAGGTGAAAGAGTATATTGAACAATTTGAACAATATGCGGGGTTCTTGAAAGATATAAGGCAGGATCATTTGACTGACATTTTTTTGAATGGATTAAACGACGAAATAAGGGCAGAAGGTTAAGTTGTATGAGCCCAAGAGCCTTAATTTTAAATTAGATTAGCTTAAGAACTTGAGATTCTAAAATAAGTTTTGCTCCAGGAAGGAAAAAGGACATTTTGTGATCTGCATATGAAATTATAGTGTACGTCCGTAACTTTAGTATATAATTTGCTTAAGAAAAAATCTCTAGTACATTATTTCTAAAAACAATCAATCAGATATTTATTTAGATCACAAATAAATAAAACTAATGACATCTATATGGCAAAGTTTGACATGGAGATCAACATTGCCTCAATCAAACAGCGAAAACATTTTATATTACTTTCCAGCAGTTAACACAAATGGATTCTGATTTTGATTTTAATAAAATGATACAAACATTAAAAGAATTAGATAACATTAAAGAGTAGTCACGTGACTCTGTTTTTCTGTCTAGGGATAGAGAAGTATACCAATGGGGTTATGTCATTAAACTCCTTGACTACTCTAGTAAGTTTTTCAGCATCTTCCTCGTCAATTGAAGCAGCTAAATCCTGAAATATGATGATTATATTATGTATATTAGAAAGAATAGAAGGGTGTGCAGGAAACTAGGGGAGCCAATTACTACTGTGGCACTTGTCATTGAGACTTAAGAGCTAATTGGACAAGCTCTAAGTTACTGTCAGTTAGTAGTGTGATTTCAACACATAGGAGACAGAACCAGTCATTGAGAATTTAAAGACAAAGGTAGAGGACAAAAGGAAGGTCAATTTCACGAGTGTAGATTCCTCTTTGCACACTAATTTTTTCTTCTTCCGTTTTAGATTTGTAATCTCCCATCAAGATCTTAATAACAGACACCATAAAAGATGTCCCTATTATCTCTATTCTACTTCATCTGAATATGATCCAGTTCCATTAAAATTCCACGACTTACAGCCAAAAATTTGTATTCACGGGTTGTGGAGAATGTGGGATCCAAGTCCTACGTTATCAAATGAAAACATGTTAGAAATTTAAGTGCGAAGTATTCTCCAGTATGTAAAAGAAACTCTAAAAAGAACCTGATAAAGCTCCAAAGAGTTGGAAATTGCAACAAAATCCCCTTTAACAAGCTGACAAAGGCCTGAATTAAGAAGATGTACTCTAACTCCATATTTCAACAAGTTGCTATTCAGTGACTGTCGGGCAATATCTTCATAAATCTTAATTGCCTTCTGGTATCTGGTGAAAACATCAAGTAGATCAATATACCCCAAGTTTTAATGTTTTGCAACTTCATCTCTAATCAGTTTGGGTAAATAAACTTTACATGGTATGCATATCCCAACGCAATTAATTGGTAGCTCCAACCATTTTAAGAATAGAACAGAATTTACATGCAACTTCAAGAGATATGCAGGTAAAAGAAAGTTAAACACACTTACTGTTGAAGCTGGACAAAAAATTGTGCAACTTTAAGCTTTCACTGTATGACAGAGGTTGCTGCATCTCCAATTTCAAAAAGTTCAGCAGCCCTCTCATAATGCAATCTGGCACAGTCTGTCTTTGTTGAGCTCACATAAGTCACCAATTTCCTAAATCCAGGAACATAAATTCAACTCTGTAAATTTACTTTATTTTCAAAGGATTTAAACTCCCTATCAGAACCGCAAAGAACGAAAGAAATAAACAAACAACATATACAGAATAACATAACATAACACCACATGAACGTGAACTTGAACATGAAAGGGTCTTCAACAGAATTGGGGAAACAGGACAGGAAGGCACATACCAATAGACTTGCCCAAGTCATGTCCCTATACTCAACAACAAAAGGTACCTTTGAATACTTAGCAGCCATGATGTGCCTCCCAAGCTCTTCGTAGATTTTCACTACTTTATTTAAGCAGAAAACAGCTACTTAAATGAGAAAACAGAAGCAAAAATAGTTAGCTAATGTCCTGTTTCATTCTCTTTTCAACTTTTGGTTTAAAAGACATTTTCTAGTACAACTTCACATACTCATGAATCAATGTCTCATATATATTCTATCAAGTATTACAAAGTATTTCCAAACAAGCGTTTAGAAAAAAAAAACATAAACAGTAAGAAATGTTTTCTTGTCTTTTTTTTTTTTATCTTGTTCAACATTTTTGAACTCCACATGTATATGCCTTACACCACACTGCACCAGATGTATAACTACCCTTGTTTAGCCAAACTTTGAAAACTAAAAACAATTTTCAAAAATAGGTAAAAAAAAAGCACCGTATGGTACTGAGATGGATCTTCACTGCCCTGGGAATGCAAAGACACCAACGAAACCGGATTGTTTGCAATCATTTTCTCGACGCATTCACATAGTCATCACATTGTAACTACCCATGAAAATTGAATAGCTCAAATCTCAAATGCTTCTTTTAGGTCCAATTTACCAAGATAAAACATAAGTCATCCCATCTTAATTAGATTGTTCCAAGTTATTGACAATGTGAATACATGAAAGAAAAATAAAAGTTTATTTACTCTGCCAACATACTTACACAATCTTTACATTTTACTCCTTACCCTCGAAACCTATACCCATTTTAGTTCTTACACATGCACACTTTGTAACTTGTTTCCATCTCTACATATACACTTTACAGATTCCAATTTAGTCCCCACAATTTCCGACAACAAAGAAAAAAACGGAACTAAATAGTATACATGGAGGGCCTAAAAATAGCAACTTCTAGGTCTGCAAGAACTAAAAGAATAGAGAGATTATGTATAGGGAGCAAATGAGTAATTAAGCAAAAGTTCTACACGGAATCCGAGGGAGGACGTTAAAGAGCACCTTGTAATGAAGTTTTCTTGTAGCAACGAGCACCTTCAATATAAGCATTTACAGCATCATGCTTGTTACCTAACTGCACTACCATAATTGGACAAAAGGGCATCGTATTATATAATATATATAGTAACAAATGAACCCAAAGCACAAAACTGAGTTTCAAAGTGTGAAAAGGATCATGGTGAGAACAGAACCTTCATGTGACATGCAGACGATTCAACGAAGAGTGAGCCCGCCTTGTCCCCTGAACGAACAAAGAAACAGTTAAAAGTGTGAGAAAAACATGAAAAGGAAAAGAAAAAGTTTTGGAAGAGATTGTGTGTGAGAAAGAGAATGCGACATGATTTGGCGAGTTTGAAGGAAGTAGCGGATTTGTGGAACAACAGAGCGGCGTCTTCGACTTTGGAACCGAACAAGGGGCAACAAGCGTGGAGCTTGTTCTCCGCTTTCTTGGCTAGTATATGTCCCTTCACCATGTGATCGTCCATTGTTGCTTTCTGCGTGCGTGCGTTGCTTCCTTCGTCACCGTTGCGTTTTGGCTACAGAAAAGGTCGTCACAGACGCTGTTGCGTAAAAACGACGTCGCGTAGTGGTATTGGTTATGCATCTTCTTTCTGCTGCTTTGCTTGTTAGTTCGGTTCGTTTCAGTCAAGCCAAAGCCGAATCGGACAGGTCAACTTCAAAATTCTGCAACCAAGTCCCAGATTCTCGTGTTTAAGGTTTCACGTTATCCTACGTTAAATTAACTCGTGTTTAGTTATATTCAAGAAAAACTGTTCAAGAAAAAAAAAATTACCATCAATATCTCAATTTTTTTTTTTAATTTAAAATTGGCTTAATGCTTCTTTTAATTTAAAGTAATAATTTATTTTTTTTTATTTAACGTGAAAATCACCTTCCATCAATATATAAATTCGTCAAGCTGACCCCGATGTGAACTTTCAACTCTAATATATAACTTATAGGTATTTTAAGGAAAGATTATTCGGAAAGCATATAAAAAAATTAAACTACTTTCAACTTAAAAAGAAAATAATATTTTTACAACAACTTTTTATAACATTTTAATATATGTCATTATGTGATTGGTTTATGTTAGTGTTTATAATTATTATTAATTATAAGATAATTTTAAACCAATCATAGTAACATCAACGATGTTAAAATGTATAAAAAAATGTTTTGAAAAAATCATTATTTTTTATAGTAATAAAGTAATAAAGTATTAAAAAAACATTATGTAGTGATATTAAGGAATAGTTTGGGGTTTGGATGGAATAGTAGAATGGTTAGGAATGGAGTGAGTGACATGAAAGCTATGATTGGGATTGGGATTGGGAAGGGTAGATTTGATGGGTGTTTGTTTGTATCATTGGTTGGTGGGACAGGCATTTGAAGGAATGGTAGAGAGAAGAGGAAAATGAGTGTAAGTGCACTAAAATGATAAAGTGGAACATTATGGTCATACAATTGCATTCATGTACTACCTAGGATTTGCAACCATTTTGGACTTTCAAATTTTACAACTAACCAACTAATCATTCATTAACAATTTCATTCCTAAAGTGCTACAGTATATTTGGCTCAGATAACACAAATAAGTAGGTAAAAGTAGAAAACAAATGAGGAAATAAAAAATATTTTATCAAGTGAGGATATCATCCAAACAAAATTCAATGAATAGTTTTCATTTTTTTTAAGCTAGTTCAAAAAAAACCGACAATGAAGAATTAGATTGATTCTTTAATTCACTTAATTTTTTTTAATAAGTAATTTTTGTTAAGTTAATTATTTTACAAAATATTAAAAAGAAAACTTGCCTAGAATTAATTTTGTGTTGAATAATTAGAAAATATGAAAAATTCACAAACCTATATTTAATAACTTAATTTTTATACAAGAATAAATTTGAAACTTAATTTTTATACAAAAAAATTGAATAGTAACGAAGATACTAAAAATTTTATTGAGAAAATTTGTGATATTGTGAATCAAATTTTAGGTTTAATTGATCATAAATATAATTTAAGATTCTTCTCATTTATTTAGATTTGAATTAGAAATTTTTTATTATTTTTTTAATTGAAAAAAAACTTGTAATTAAATGAGTTAATGAATTAATCCGTTTAGCCTAATAATTTATTGTGAGTCAAGTTAGATTTAAATTTTTTCAGCTTGCTAATAAGTGAACCGGATTAAATTGGTTCTTTAAGTAACTAATTCATACTAGTTAAGCTGGATTGAGTCGGATAATCCATTTTAAGTACACTAATTTTAACTTTAAGTAGTTTGGATTCATTCTATTTTTGTGACATTTTACATTTCAAAATAGTTTTCTAAAGAATTCCCAAAATGACAAAAGGGTCTATGAGATTTTCTTCTTCTTGATTTGTTGTAGGTTTAATTACATTACACTATTTAATTAATTTGGAAGCTCTTAGCTAAAAACAGGATTCAAGCAAACTGTGAGCCCAATATGAAAATGTGAAGCTGTCAACTTGAATAGACGTATCCATGACTCATCACTATATACGCAAAGTTAGGCCACAATAGACTAACAAGACAATTGGGCTGCTGCTATTCAAAGTTTCCCCTCAACAGTCTTATTTTTAAGATTATTTTAAACCAAAATTCACTTTTTTAGATAAATATCGAATAAAACATAGAAATCGTAAAATATTGTTAAATTACATAACTAAATTTTAAGCTTTTTTAAAATGAAAAGTCATATTAATTATATTTAATTTATGCTTATTACAAGGAAAATAATATATTTTTTGGTTATAAACTTATAGTTTTGATTGATATGTATATTATTGAGAAACAGTTGTGACATATACACTTTTTACTTTTAAAAGTATAATGTATAGAAGTTGTAAATGATAATAAGATCATAAGAATAGGACTTTTGAAAGTAATTTAAATATTCTTTAATTGGTCAAAAGAAGGTGTAGGAAGTTTCTACGCATACATATACATAAATATCTATACTGGAGTATGAAGATACTTATGTATATATAAATTTATGTTCATCTTTTATTTTTATTTTTATACGATATGGAACTTTGTTTGTATCTAACATAAGAATCACCATAATTTGCATATTGAAGGGAAAAAATCCATGAAGGAAGCAACAAGTGAAGTTGGTTTTGGCCATGCACATGTCAAAGTAGGACCATTCAACCACTATGTACTACTGATACATAATATTACAGTCATCAACATTAGATTGAGATGCTTGTTAAAGGCCTAACTTAGCGGGATTGGTCGTTGGTTATACAAACATGGTTTGGCCATTATTCTCTTTCGCTTCCAATCCCACTTTTCTCTTTGAATCAACCAAACGCAACCTCAATCAACATATAACATATGTAATATACTTCAACATCTTGCATCAACCCTATTTATACATAATTTTGTAAATTATGAAGGATCATGATGAAACTAACAGTTGGTTGCAGTGTGATTCATAACAATAGTTTTTAAATTGATTAGTAAAAAAAAAAGGACGATGATGAAAGTGTAAGTGTGATTTGAAATAGAGAAGTTTACTATTTAGTTGATCTAGATGGACATGGCAACTTTCTGGTGGGGTGCATTTTGGTAACCAGTCCAAGTCAGTGATCTTAGCTTCTGTCATTATGATTTTTGAGAGAGAACAGCAAATTGATAATTGATAATGACAGCCTTTCATTTCTTTTTTGTGTTTCTTTTCCTAAAAGTATGTTATTTATTTCTCTCTGTTAACATATTCTAGAACTTTGTAATATTATGTATGTACCCATCACTTCATATATATGTATACTTATAAGCACATATACTGTTTTTATTGAGTTTCATTCATTTAGGAACAATTGATTGAAGAAAGAGAGTTTCTTTTAGCCAGGGAAGAAAATAGAAAGAATTGAGCGAATTATTTCAAGAACTTTTGGAAACTTTAATCATATTAATAAATATTAATAAATAGTTTTCAATTGAATTCTCATATACACTAATAACCAGTGCAGTCAATAGAAACGATAACGGTTTATTTCGTCCATATCCAAACGAGACAAAAAGGAGTAGACTTTTTGTCTTAGTTCTAAACTAAGACATAAAAGGATAAGATTTTGTCTTGGTTCAAAATTAACCGAAATATGGTTTTTGATTTTTATTTTCGCAAGACTTTATGCCTCGGTTCCATCTGAACTGAGCGATATGTCCGCCTCTACTATCTTGGTTGGACTTGAACCGAGGCAGTAGGGTCTATTTTATTTTTTTTTTGCTTCTTTCGTCAGTCTTTATGTCTCGGTTATGGTTTGAATCGATGCCATAGGTGGGTTTTCTGCCTCGGTTAATGTCACAACCGAATCATATTCTCCTATTTTTTTTAAGAACGTGTTTGTTTCTGCAACATTTCCAACTGCAGAAACAATCTGCATACAATTTTATAGTCAATACAGTCTAGAACAATTTAGAAACATATATTTTGAATAAAAGTTATATTAAAACATAAATACATTCAATGTAATCATAAATCAACTTTTTAAAAACATAAATCAATCCAATGTAATCATAAATCAACTTTAAGCATGAATCAATCCAATATATAAAGTTAAACTAATAATAGTGTACAAAAGCATAAAACAACTTAGAAGCATAATATAAGATATTATTTCAAATAAATTATTTAACTATGAAACATCTTAATTAAAAGAGGGGCAACATATATAACATTATGTTGATACTAATTAATGAATCAATTTATCAAGGATTGGAAAGTGTTACATTTTTGACCTAAAAGGCACTATTTGAAGTTTTGTTGATTAAAAAAGAAAAAAGAAAATGGTGCACTTGTTTTGTTTTTCTTCTTTTAATAATGAGAAATCTTATGATTTGATCCCAAAGTTCCACTTTCTTAAAATGAGTGGTGGATTCCATTATCAGAGAGTTTAATTAGTGCAACAGAAATTAGCATTTCCTGCATAACATGAAATGATTGAGATGGTGATTTTGGTCCCCTTGAATTCAAAGTATTAAGCAGTTACGTGCTTGGTAGAAGAAGCTCATCATGTTTCCAAGTCCTAAGCAAAAACATGGTCAATCTCAAATGCATGGCTGTGATGAATTCCATTGAAAAGAAAACTTCCTTCCCTTTCAACGTTGAAAGGTATTGATTGAATCTGCAGGCATTAGCCATACCTGAAAAGTGGTCTATTTCTCCATAGATGAGTAAAATTTTCCGTATATGACAATTACTAAGTTAATCTACTGCTACATGGTTTACTGCCTTCATACTCAACTGCATATTTTAATCAAGTCATGTAAAAGATATATACTTCTCATTACTCTGTCCTTATCTCGTTACAAACATCAACCAAAATCATATCTTCGAATAATCTTTTCTTGCTTTTTTCCATTTGATTGGACAAGAATAGCAATCATGCTATTCACTAGGAAAATGCCTCTTGTCCCTACCTAAATTTTTAAAAATATCATTCTCTTATGGGTTAGAAAATCTTATACTAATAATGCTAATTTAATGTTCATAAGTGAAAAACAACCCTCGTTTCATGATCTATTTAGTTCTTTGAGTTCTATTGGTCTTACATTTACATTTAAATTTATAAATGATATATATAACAGTCTATATCTTATAATAATTTTTATGCAAACCAGTTCTACAATTTTTTATAATAATTATGATGATATGAATATAATAATTTATATATATAAGTATGATAGGACCAAAACTAAATGCTTAATTAAAACCCTTCCTGGAGCGCTTGCGCTATCATGACGATATGATGGTGTGAGGTACTAAACCATGTTCTTCATTCCAAATTTTGAAGAAAAGAAAAAGCTATATTCACACCATAGCTAGATTATATGAATTTGGGGTCAATCAGATATGCACGTTCCTAACTTTGTGAAGGATTATTATTATTATTATTATTATTATTATTATTATTATTAAAATGTTGCCAATACAAAAGCAAGCTAAAGTTCCCTCCAATATGTTTACGTGGGGTAGTAAAAAATGTTATTATTGTAGTGAATAGTTACGATGAAAAATGAATATAAAATTTCTTGTTACGTGTTAGTTATTATATATCTGGGTTAAAAATGTATTATATATAAGTACAAAAAGAGCTTTTTACATTATTGATTGAAGATGTTTAACAAGTTATCGTAATGAAAAATTAAAGGTGATAAATTTACAATTTTAGTAATCTTTTAATGATATTATTTAAAGAATTGTTGTTAAAAGTCGAGCTTTGGTGAAATAACCATCTTTATTTAAAATGTTGCGATAAGCGTTGATGTTGAAATTTGACGACAATTCTTTTATGAATCGTCGTTTAAAATCATCATGGATTCTTTTGACTTTTAACAACCTCTAGTATAACAATAGTTTAAAAACTATCTTGATAAACTTACTTTGATTAGTTTTAAAAGCCTATTCCATAGTGTCATAAGTTAAGTTATTATTTGGTGTAAGAAGATAATTTAATTGAAAATTTACATTTACTTATATATTATAAATTAATTATATTTTTATAAATTGAAATTTATACTTAATTATATACTATTAGTCATATTTCTAATTGATGTATCACTTATAAAATGAAATTTTTATTCACTTTGTTTCGTATGTGGACCGAGTTTTACCGTTTCGTTCTCTTTCTACTTTTCACTTTGTCTCCTAACGTTCACTCTGATCGTCCTCAATAATATTGCCTTACACCGTCCTCCACAATCTAGCCTTAGCTTGAATTCTCTAATGTCGATCGGTGGGTTACCTGCACAAAACACTTTGACGCTCAAGTCATAATATCGTTTCAGAAGGTTCTTAAGTGTATTTTTGAAAAAGATGATATTACCTGGACATTACCATTGTATTTATAAGCTTTATAAACATTCATCCCATTAACTAACCATTAATTGCTCATAAATGTTACATATTTGTCCTTGATATGACCATTAAATGTATTAATTAAACATTAATGATATTTATCTTACCTGGATTAGCCTTTGGATCGTTAGTCAACCTAATACATTTTCTGTGACCTCCTCGACCGATTAATCATCGGGGTACAACCACTAGAATACGGTACACACTTATATATATTATAAATTAGTTATATTTGTAACCAATATGAGATTTTTGAGAGGAATTGAAGCTGAAATGATGAATTTTGTACTTAGAAAATATTGAATTATTTCCCACTTAATTAAACTAGTTTTAATTATTGATTTTGGGTCCATTATTTGACATTGTGGTTGCAAGTGACATGCCCATTTAACAGAGTCCAATGCCACCATACCTACTTTCTTGTCTAACTCCCTATCTTGGTTAACACCACATAAAGCACTAATTTGATTTGTTAATTAAGTATTTCTTTTAGAGTGTGATGTCAAGTGTAGCTTACAAAATTGACGTGTCTGGTATAATATATTAGTAAATCCTAAAAGGCCATTCAAAATCTCACTCTCTTTTCATATATTCCTATGCTTTTACACATATTATAACCCTAATTCTTTTCATGCATACACCTATTCTTTTATATTGCAATATATTTGGTTAATATTGTCTTCTTCTACTCACATCATTATCACTGTCCTAGTGGAGTGGAAAGCCAGGTCAATGGGCTGCATCCACATATTATATATCACACCATCCAGCCAAAAAGTTACTCTATATTGTTAGATATCTTCAAATACATATGCACTGAATTTGGATTTTCTATTGAAAAGTTTTTCTATCTTATTTATCTATTCTGCTTTTGAAATACATTAACAAAACACTGATTATATATTTTAAAATGTATTAAAAAGAATTTTAATATAGTAGTATTAATATAGTTTTAATGTCCAGTAGAACACACTAAAATAACTTCACAGAGAAAATTTGAACTATGGTGATAATTAATAATAGAAAAATGACTTTTTAACACATCAATTTTTTACATTTATTTGGTATTATCATTTTTTATTATTTATTCTTTTCTTTCTTAAAAAAATATAAAAATTTATACTTTTATAACTATTTTATTCTTGTATTATCTTTCTAATTAATGTAAAAGTGTTGGAAGTCTCACATCGATTAAAGATAAGACCAATTCAAAGTATATAAATGGATGTAAATCTCACATCCGATTTTATCAAATTAACTTAGACTTAAGTGTACTTTAAAAAAAAAAAAAGTGTATCATGATATCGTATTAAGATAAAAGGTTTGGTCATACCATTACAGTATGAGACTCCATTCTCTGTGGTTGGCCTTTCATTATCTGATTTGATAAATATCAGGCCATGGTTGGTTTGAGAAATCGAAAATGTGAGAGGTGAGACTCATGCAGGACCCAAAGGAATAAATTTTAGGGAAGCACTAATCTTTGTTTTCACACATAACATGTCTTGTTGGAAAAAAAAAAAGAAAAGAAAAAACATGACCCACCAATGGCTTTTACACACTTACCATGGCTCTTTCTTCAAGCCAAAAAGAATGGCTCCATGTTAACACCTATGCATGCTGTGGAATAGCACAAACTTTTTCTAAATCAGACCATTTTGTAGAGCTCGGCTAGTTACAATAAAAACAAATCTATAGGGGCCTAGGAATCAGAAAGCACATATATGTGTCTCTATCTTGTTTCTACATGCCTATTTTTTGACCCCTTTCTCTCTCTCTGCATTCTATCATAGGTTGCTACATAATAGGTATTGCTTCTTTCTGTTTGCGTCTACTAGGCTACTGGAGATTGCCTTGACTATCTTTACTTACCATGAATTCCTACCTCTATCTTTGCCTAAGTTCATTTCAAAACTTTGGTCAATATATGCATGTATCAAACAAAACTAAGACTCACAATCAGAATTATTAAGTGTATATATATAAATGCGGCTAATCATCTAGTTCAACTTGTTCTTTTATATGTAAAAAGCATTGTTCTAGATAACATCGCAATGAAAAAGATGACATGCCAACTGAGTTGGTATTCATATCTCAATAATCATATGTTTTGTAAAGTATATGTATATAAAGAAAGAAAGAATACAAACACGAGGCCGGGTTAAAATTTATGTAATCAAGAAAACCTATACCCAGTTAAAGCAAACTTATTTCCATAAAATTCTTGACAAATATAAAAGGAAAGCAACTCATGTATCAATATTTATCATTTTCCAAAAATATGTGAAACTTTAAAATTAAAAATAGTACAAATGGTCAGAAACATTTTAACCTACCCCTATAACATCATAGTACAATCTTATTATTCTTAAAAGATATGAATTCACCTTCTAAACATAAGGAAGTCCAACTTCTAAATACAACTATCTCAATAGTAATTTTAGTTCACATTAGATCGCTTTCAAAGAAATATATCAATGTCAATATAAGAAGAAAACCCTATAACATATACTTTCCTCTAAGCTAACAAGAATCAAAATCCAAACTCCCGTGAGTGTTACATTGTACTTAACAAATCTAATAGAAGAAGATTTCCATTTTTCACAATTTTTAACACATTCATATATGTTGAATTTCAGTTGATATTTATTTTAAATTTTTATATTTTTCAAATATATTGTTGGATAAGACAGTCAAATTTAGTCAATTTTTATTTTATTTTATTTTGATAAAGTATTTCAATTACTATCAAATAAACAAAAAAACTATTTAAATATCATATAATTGTTACAAATTAAAAAAATTATCTATATTGATTATCTTTTATGGTTGATCTTGATTAATGTTATTTTTTATTGTTAAAAAATTCATAAAAAAAATTGGTAAATTGGGCCAAACCCTAGTATGATAGCACGGGGTCAAACCCATCCAAAGTCGGGTCCACTCTTCCTTGGTCAAAGTCAAGCCAAATTTATTGAGTCCAAATGGAGTTAATTCTGTTTAGGCACATGCTGAGCCATGCAAGCTCTGACACAAGTCCAATCAAGTTGAGTCAACCTGAATTCAGTCAAGTCTAATAGGCCCAAGCTCAATCGAGTCAAGTCGGTAGAGTTCAATTGAGTTGAGTTGACCCAAGTTACCTGAGTTAAGCCAAGTTGGCTTTGACACAATTTGATCTAAGTCAACCTAAGCCTAGTTAAGCCAAGTTAGGGCATGTCAACATTCATCCCAGTCAGGACCCACATTGGGTCGAGTTGGACTAGGCTTAGATAAGTCATAGTTCGGTAAGATCAAGTTGAGCTTAACCCAATTAAGACTAGGTTAACTTGATTCAACCTCGACCTAGGTCAAGTAAAGTCTACCCCAACCCAAGTCGAGTTAAGCCATCCTAGGTTCAGGTTGAGCTAAGTTGATTTGAGCTTGATCAAGAGAAGTTTATCCACATTGATTGACTCAAGTTAACTTAGGCCTAGTTAAGCTAAGTCAACCAGAACCAAGGTAAAGTTGAGTTGACATGGATCCAAGTTAAGCTAAGTTAGGATAGGGTCATTTTCAATTAAGTCAAGCTAAGTTGAGTTGACACAAATCTACGTCGAGTCAAGTTTGGTTGAATCTAGCTTAACTCACATCCAAGTCAAGTTGGACCCAAATGAGACCAAGACAAATCATGTCAGCTTTGATCAGGTCAAGTTAGCTCGAAACATGCGGTCAGGTCAAACTTAGGTCGATCCAAGCCACAAAGATCATAATATGAATTTTGGAATAAAAAGATTTTCAAATTTTTATATTTTAAATGAAATTTAAAATTCTCTAATTTTAAATAATCCAATTATACTCTAATAAAATTCTATATTTTCAATTTTTCAAACCTTCTTATCCAAACAGCATAATGTCATAAAACATTTTAAATTCTTAAATAAAAAAAATTACCCTCTTAGAATATCTTATCGAAAACACAATGATTTTAGACAAATGGATATTAATCTAAAGTTTTTTTAATCAACAAAAGAAGTAATCTATATTATTAACCATCCTTCTAGATAAATTTTTAGTAATATAAACCCTTGTCAAAACCAAATGTATAATAGTGATGAAACTACTAAGTTACAAATTTCAATTTTTCTATATCTCCTTACCACATAAACAAACAAAAGGAATATCACAAACTTGTTTGCTTTCGTTATATTTTGAGAAACAAAATGAATAAAGGTAGGATTATGGCACAATTAAGCATACCTTGAATTCATTTCCAAAGTTGATAATAGGTTCTAATAAAGACAAATAAAATGTTTTAATAATAAGTGTGAATAATAGATTAGTACACTTATCAACTACGTTATTATATTCCTAAAGCAAGTATTATTCTAATAGGAATATAGGTCCATGATCCATGTTGATCCTATAAATACAACTAATATTTCCAAGAAATATCAACTTGATAAATACTTATACACACGATATTTGTAAAGATTTTAACTCTCTTACTAACTTGAGTAAGTCTTTTCATAAATTTCTGCAAAAGCTTTCAAAACCACAATTAGAATCTTGTCACTTGTCTGCATATCTATACTCAAAATTATGCTAAAATCAATATTAGAAGAGTACAAAAGCATTACAGAGGAATTAAACAATCTTTTTGAAAATAACGACTAAAAGTAAATATGAAAAAAATACAAATATAAAACTAAAAATATATTTAAACTAACACAATTTTAGTCATAATATTTCAAAATTTGATTTTATCTTCTATAAAAGTTATAATACTTTATTTTAAAAATAAGTTTTAGTTCTTATTGCGAAATAAAATTACGTGTTTGGAAAAGAAATTTGAAACTTATTAGAACTAAAAATGATTTGAAAAATTTTATGAAAACTATTTTATAAAAAAAAACATATATATAGAGCACAAATGGAATAAAACCTATGCCCTCTAACTTCTAGTATGGGGTATAACTATTGGATAAACTCAAATAAGATATTTTTAAAATTGGATATCTTTATATTATTCTAGCTTATTCTAAAACGTGTTAAGACCTTACAATACAGATAGAGAATGATGTCACTTTCTGCCAAACTAAAGAAATCAAGTTTCTATTATAGACTAGGAAACAGGAATATTTGGAGGTATATGATAGACTAATTAGAAGCATATAATCTCACATAATGACTTTACATTATTCTTTTTTGAACTATTACTTTAGGAGTGAAATGGGATATATTCTTTCTGCATATTACTCCTATGACTAAGGCATGAGAAGTTTCTGTGGCCTTGGAAAACAAAGGTTAGTGGAGTAAAAAATTCAATCGGTGAAATCATGAAGCTTTAAAAAACTTTGACTATTTTTAATTTTTCTGAACAAGAAAACAGAAAATAAAAAAAAAAATTCATATAAAAAGAAAATAGGCTGTTAGTCTCATCAGTACCAATTGTGTCCTCACATGCTCGACGAACCCACTATTCTAATCTTTTGAAATAATTCAATTCAAAAAAAGCAGCAGTTAGGTTGTTGATTGGAAAAGAATATTCATGACCACAAAAACAAGACAACAAAAAAGCTAACAAGTATTATTGGAACAAAGAAAAACTTTCCACTATGGAAGTACTTTGCATATATTGTTTGACAAATCCTTGATTTATTAGCATGATAAACTCATTGTGGAACCATGCACAAGAGAGCTATCTGCAGTTCTAGATACTGTGGTACCAAAGTCACTGTCAAACATAAATGGTGGAACAATACAGAACATTTTGCAATTGTGCCAATTTTCTTAATCATAACAAGGTTAAGGTGCATCTGATATATGAAGCAACTGAGGGGACTTTTGAGAAGGAAATACAGTATCACTAAGACATGAGTCACTTTATACATAACATATTGATATCATTTTCAATCCATTTAAGATATCAAATTATGGTTATTTTTTCTTATATATTGTTCAATTTTCTCTTAGATCCATACTTAGATTTCTAACAGTATCATACTTTTCTTAGTGCTCAAATGTTCTACGAAAGGAGTTAATCTTAACTTTATTTTTCCTTATTTATAGCAATTTCTGAGGAAAAGAAGTGTCGCCAAACTTGAGACAGCAACATTTGTGATCATGACACACAATTGGGCATGTTATGTGGCAAGCAGCCGTCTAAATGTGTGGACATGAAAATAATATATGTTAACAACCTCCTGCTAAAGAGTGGCTCATCATCATATTGTCCACTTCTTAATGAGGGCAAGAAATATGGTTCAGAAAGATTGGTCTATTCAAAATCCTCCTTCTTCCCCACATAGTTACTACCTTTCTCCTTCCAAATCAACACAGAAAATGACATAATGTAAAAAAAAATAGTATGCAAATACCAAAGTTGGGTGAGATAAAGATAAGGGTTTATGATCATATATATATATATATATATATATATATATATGTGATCTTCAATATATACGGGTAAGATCTTGTGATTTTTTCATATATACACATGTTGCCTTGTTATGTTCCTATGAACGTAGGCGTGCTGCAACTGGTTCAATCTGCACTAAGCAGCACATTTGGCAGTTATGGTGGTTAAAGAAACTTTAGTCTCATTCCTCAGGATAATTATTGCTACACACTATACGTTATGTTTATCATGGTGAGAGATTTGAAAATGACAAGGTTTTTTATTTTGGCCACATCTGTGTTTAATTGATGATAAAACCAAAGAGATTTTGTACTTTAGTTTTTCTATTTAATAAATTTACGTCCAGATTTGAAGCATAAGGGTTTGTGTGTGTACGTTTTCTTTAGTTGATCAGTGACAGAAGTTAATGATCTTGTACCATATGAGTTCTATTATCCAACACCTTCATTTTTTTTTCTGTTTTTCTATGGTGTATATATATAACTTTTAGAGCTCTTTTCTGGATTTCTCCCCTATTTTTTTATATTAATTTATATACACAAATAGACAATTGTAGGGTTGGATCTTCAACCTACAAGTTCACTTCAAGCTTTCTCAAAGAAGCTTTGACCTTTAAAGAGAATCAAAAGATGTATATTTTGAGTGAGCCTCACAAAATGTAAATTTAACAAGTCTCTCATCTGATGAATCCCTTGCAAATGTCTATTTTTTCTAAACCGAATCAATTTAATTTTTCAACAAAATGTTCTTCCAAGAATAAAACCTTGATCATATTTTAAAAGAGGAATATGATTAGTTTTTTTTTCGTAATTTATATTTAATGTTTTTTTATTTTGTTTTCGTTGTCCAAAGCATTACATGCTCAACATGGTTTAATAATATTTTGTTGTCATGGTGAGTTCATGTGATATCAGCATATAGAAATTAAATAATTAAAATTTCATTGGCATATAGTGGGAGTACACTGGAAGAACAATTTAGGGTAAACACAACGTCTACAGAAACAACAAATCAAAATCATAGAATAATATTAAAATAATTTGAGTAAGTTTATTAAAATATATTTCTTATCATCATTTTATGAGCTGTGAAAAGTCTTTACACAATCAACAAATTAACCATTCCTTACATGATTTACAGTAGACTTTAAATTCAAATCTTGCTGTCAGTATTGTACAGTAAAGACAAAAAAATAGAAATCCTTTTAGTACATGAGAAACTCTTTGATTTGTGTTCATATGAAATTTAGTTGTATATATTATATATAGAGAAGATCTGTACCCTAATTTTGGAGTAGTTGATGGGGTATATGAGTAATTGAGTGGTGTGGTCCTGTTATTTATGACTTGTGACAAGCTGTTTGGGTTAAAATCTCAGGCCCCGCACCCAACTAAGCCTTTCATTTCTTGTTCCCATCTTCCATTCCTCCCTTTAAAAACACTCTTAATTCCCTCTTTTCTTATGCATCGCTTGCAGATTCCACTCCAAAAATTCACTATCTCTTTCTTTAGCCTTTCTGCTTCTTCAATAATTTCTCTTCCTTTTCTTCTGAGGGTCACAAAAAGTATATTCTGTTACTATACCAAGTGACATGATCATCACAATTGAAGGTGCATGTTGAGCAAGATGGAGAAGCAGGGCACGTGCAACACTAACTCTTGAACACAACACAAGGGGTGTGAACTCAGAGAATTGTCACATTCTTTTCTGCTAGAGAGATCCTATATTTTCTGCAGCGAGTTAGTCCTTCATGTGCCCCTCTTCCCCATCATGACAACAGCACCTTATCTTGCATTTGGAAGTGTTTAAGGATGGGATTTTGATTGGCTTATGTTCACAATTCAGCATCAAATTCAATTTTTTATATATAGGCTTCTTACAGAAGGTGAGTATAGTACTGTTTATCTTCATCATTTTCATTCATTTTAGCCCCTTTATTCTTCAACATTAGCTAGCATGCCTCAGTAGTCAACATGATGAGATTGTTTGAAATAAGTGTAAAAGCAACGGGTGCATATACTGAAAACATTTAGAAAAATCACTTGAAGTTTTTTTATGTGGTAGGAAGAAGTGATAATTATTAAATTTTGTAACTGAATCAAACTAGCATTTATTCAGTTGAATAGACATTCAAACTTTGATGATATTGAGTGGCTTGAAATATATGTATATATGTAGGTCTTACAAATATTACTGTGTGTAGAATGAACTACTTTAATTGTGTCTTAATCAAAGAGCATGTGTATTAATCAAAATGATGAAAGGGTTAGTGTGAGTCACAGTCTAATTCGTAGGTCTCTCTTTCTCCCCTCCAATCACACATCGCGAAAAGGATTTTATTTGATGTGGAAAACTCAATGTTGCATAAAGATCACCATGCAAGAGTATCAAGATGCAAAAAAACTTACTTTTGGCTTGAGTTTCATCGTGTGTCAACCGAGGTCATTCTCAATGAAGCACTAGTTAATGTTAATACCTTGCCACAGCCTCAATTTCTTATGCTTTTATTGTTAAAATTGACGAAAGTGGTATATGACTCAGTGCCAGGTTTATCCTCCTCAAAAGAAAAAGTTCATCTGTTGTGCGCACTTGGGAACTATATATTGACATAGTGGCATGCCTTTTCATGGCATAAACATTGATTACACAAGTCTCTTGACACAAGTTACCATATAATTTTACACGGCAAGTTTATGTTCATATAACTTCTTTTGATCGTTTTGCATGCCATCGTCACGGTGTCAAAAAGGAAGCCTTTGAACAAGACAAAACGAGGTAAAGGAGTTTCGAACTTTCGTAATATTCATATAGGAAGCCAAAGGGTAAGAAAAAAAATGCAGGTATTTCATTCGTAATATGACAAATATGCATGGCTAGTTTGCAGTAGCTAGCTAGGTACGTTTATCAAGCTAGTTTCTTCTTGCTTAATTGTTTTCTTTGGTATCATCTATGGTTCAAATTAACTTTCAAACTTGATATGAAATTGTGGTTGATATTGTAGCTATTGGAGAAATCAAAGTTGTACTGATCAGCTGTGAATTTTCAGAATTTTGCATTCTCAGTGGTGGATATTAAAAATATGTCATAAATACAGACATGGAATTAGGTGATCTTCACTCATCATATATAAAGTTGTTGATTATTATTGTCCTAAAGTCTCGAGACAATTATAAAAACCCCACCATGAGAGAACATATAGGGAAGATGTTTTTGGTAATACAAGCCAGATACTTACCATAATTACATAAAATATAACTTGTGTGATACACATAAAAGATGTATTAATTCCTGGGAGTTAGACTAATATCTTTCTAGAAATCTAAAAGCATAAAAAGGTGAGCTACCTCAGAGAACTAGGTTTCCTTCATACATAAGAGCTAGTATTTGAGTCTTCTCTGATTATATACAGCATGAATGCTACCATATATGAGTTTGTTTACTACATGAAAAACTGTGTATGTTGATAAGAAGAGAGAAAGAGAAATTGGTTGAGCATTTTAACAAGGGAAGTGAAATGAAAAGAAGAATGCGTCCAAGAGACAGCACATGTAAATGGCATAGTGATGGATGCTTTCCGTACATTTACTCAAAGGATCTCTCTTTAATTAAGCACACAAAAAAGGGTTTTGAGAAGTTTGGAAATATGTGGTGTGGCATTTATGATTGTTTGAATGGCAGTGTCCGTTTTGTTTGCATATATAGCATCTAAACAAACATGGGGTCGTGGATACAGCTCATGAGATCGATGGGATAAGAATTCAGAGTTTTTTACCATTTTTTCTAATTGCTTCTCCTTCTTATTCATATGCTAATTTATGATCATTAATTAACTCATCACTGATCACATTTTGGAACACAACAGGACCATTCCATTTCCATTAAAAACCAAATATATTCATTTTCTTATCAATGACAGTGACCAAGAAAATTGCTATTTTTTTCCTATCAGTACTTCGCCCTACACACCAATTCTCTATAGCAAGACTCTTCATATTTTAAGATACGTGGGCCGTTCTCATAAAGTGCTTTCGTATTTGCACCGACACAACTCTATTTTCAAATGGGAGGGATTCTATCACTATTTTCTTCTTTTACATCTTAATTTCTTCTCTTTCTGTGTTTTAGACTTCACAAAACAAGTTTAAAGGTACTCATAAATCTATTCAATTTAAATAACAACTCTACTGTAAGAATACTATCATACATTTTTACATTCTTTTAATACAGAAAATATAAGTAATGATTAAAAAATATAAAATTTTATATATTTTTTTAAAAAAATAATAAAAAATAAAAAAATAATAATATCAAATTAATGTAAAAAAGTTAAGTGTGTCAAATAATATTTTTCTAATTTAAATTAAATCTAACTAAAGTCTATCTACTTTAGAATCTTTTCCATGATTTTATTATTAAAAGATTTTTAAAGAATAGAAAAAATAAATTAAATTGTCTTATATCTTAATTTTTAATCGATATAAGAATGTAATAAAAATATATCATAATATTTATCTTATAAGTTGATTTTATATTATTAAATGTATTATATCACTCATGTATTATATCTAATTTCACATACGATATTCACGTACCAAAACAATGTTTTTTTCGTGATAGATTAATTGTACAGTACATTTTTTTTTTTACTTTCTAGTTTGTATCTATGCTTGAAAATAAATTTTTAATTTGTATAAAAAAAGTGAGTTCCTTTTTTGGCTTTTGTTAAGAAATTAAGACACGTTTCGTATGTGAGAAAATTTTCCATACCTAGAAATCATTATTCTCGGAGCAGTGAACTGGGTTGGTAAAAAATGCTACTTGATATATTCACATACGTTTTCTTGAAACCAAATAGTAATATGTTATTTTTATTAAAATTTTAATCTTCTACCATATTAAATTATTTAACAAATGTAATAATATTGTTTAAAACTTTTACTTTAACTAGGAAAAGTTAGATTTTCAACTTTCTCATGAAAATATTTCAGTACAAATTTGGTTAAAAATAACGCAAAACCTGATTTCTTGAGACTATTTTTTTTAAGAAAGTAATCTAATCATCCAAAACACTATTTATTTTTTTAAAAAAGGTATTTTGACAAAAAAAGATATTAATATAATTTTTTTACAATATTTTAATATAATATATGTATCATTTTTTTTACTGTTCTAACATATTTTAAATCTAATATATATTATATTAAAATATTATCAAAAATCTTATATTATTGTATCTATATTTTTTAATAAGAAAATGACATATTTTTTAATAAGAAAATGACATATATTAGATCAAGTCCGAAAAAATCTTTGTTAATATATTATTATTATTATTATTATTATTTATATACAAAAGTTACCTCATTATTATAATATTATTAGTAGATGTTGACGTGGTTGAGTTATGTAAACTTTACTTTTATAACTTATAATTTCATTATTTTTACATTTTAGTTACTGTTCAATAAAATTTACCTTTTAAGCTATCGTTTAAAGTTTTATACCAACATTTTCAAATCCATTTTCTAATGTTAAAAAATAAAACCTTTACACCGTCAATTGTGGATACTGTGACACTGATTTTAGTATGTATATGAGCAGTTTCTTTAACTATTTATCAATTTCTCTTTCTTTAGGTTGTTGTCTTTTCTTTTTCCTCCCCTTTTATTTTATGAATTTTGTTTTTTTTTTAATATTATCTTATTACACCCACTGTACATTCATCTAAATAAAATATAGTGTTCGAAGTTGCAAAAGTTGCGACATGTTTGTCGCACAAGACAAGGTAGCTTGGTCTGCGATTTATGTTTACCTCCTTCTACTTGTTGCTTCATTTTACGCAAACACACTAACTCAAACTATCATTGTAAAATTAGAGGTTTTCCCACAAAATAAGAAATTTGAAAATGAAAATGGTTACATATCATCATACCAACACCCCAAAACACAGATTAAGTAAATAATCATAAAACTACCTATCCAATCTTATATTCAAAATATAGGTTCAAAGGATGTATCTAAATATATATATATATATATATATATATATATATATATATATATATATATATATATATAAGACAAAAATAGAATAAAAAATACCCATGACATGCTCTACATCTTTTCTTTTAACTCAAAAAATTTATTCACGGATCAATTTGTATGTAAAACAAAATAATTGTAGAATGACACATATTAATATTTATTTAACATATATTATAAAGATAAAGTAATCATAAAAGAATAATTTTTTATATTTTTTTCAAAAATAATAAAAAAAGTAAAAAAAAATTAATATCAAATAAATGAAAAAATTTATATATGTTAAAGTATCATTTATTTATTATCTTGTATATGTAGTATCATTAAAATTTGAGTGATGGAAAATTTTAGTGGTTTGTATATATTATCTATAAAATTTGAATAGTGAAAAATTATTTACAGATGGTATTCCATATATATATTATTGACAGATTGATATATTTTTTCACATATAAAAAATCTCATACACGAATCTAAAATTATCAGTGATATGTAAGTAATTAATCACAAATTTTTTAGATTATCTATAAATTTTAACCTTAAATAAATGCAACTTTTAATGTTTCTCGAGTATTGTCCATGAGATTATCTATTATGATGTTGAAAAACAATTACAGGAGGTTGGTAGATCAAATAAAAAAAACTTAATATCATTGTTCCTTTCTATTTTAATCAACTTTATTTGATGTGAGACTATTTTTTTAATGTTGAATGTAATCTTTAATTTTGTAATTTATAATTAATTAGGTCTTTTTGGCTGACTCTTTAAATTGCTAATTTGCATTTAAAAAAATGAAATAACATTGTCACGTATCTCGCCACATTATCACCATCTTTCTCAATCAGAAACCTTAATTTTCCTTCCATCATCGTGTCATCGTGCACCACACTCAGGCCATCATCTTCTCCACATCGCCGAATCACTATTGAACCTGCAAAAAACCTAAAAATCATATAACCATTGAACCTGCATAAAACCCAGAATTCTCAAATCTTCTTCGAACATTAACCCTAGTTCGTGCAACAACAACAAATCTTTTTGCACCAAACTCTAACTAGTGCAAATCGTGTTCAACTCCTAAATCGAAACAGATATCTTTCATCGCAATAGGTTGTGCAACCTATATCATCTTTCTCGTGCACCATCATCAACACAAATAATAAAAACTCAATTCATGATGAATCCTCGATTCGCGAAATCGCACGCCTCTTCAGTGAAAACCTATAAAATCTCAAATTGCACCATCATTGAACTTGTTCAACCTCCATTGGTGAAGCAAAATCATCTATAACGAATCCCAAATTGTTTTCCACTAAATCACAAAATCCTAGAGAAATTAAAGTTTTTGATTTGGAGAGATAATGATGACGGGATGAAATAATGATATGAGTTAGCCGTTGAACATTATTGTGTAACAACTCATTTTATTTCTTTTATATGGAATCTACATTATTAATGATTTAGACATAATCAACGAAAAAAACCAAATTAAAATATATAAGAAAGATACACATACACACACAAAATTTAAAAAGTTATTCATAAATATTACAGGACAAATATATCATAATACCTATCATATTTCATTATTGTCTGATGACTTTATAAATTATTATTTTATTTAAATTTTTTATTTAACTTCACTTTTATTATTTAAATATAATATTTTGTTATTAAAAAGGGTTGGAAAGTAGATGTAAGAAAAACAAATACAGGTGTCATATGATAATTTTTCAATAGTATATAAGTATGATGACTATGCTTTCGAAAAACTAGATACATTTAGATTCACAGAGTAGATCTATCATAAATATTTGATTAGTTTAGCAACCTACAAATTAATAAAACTTGAAATCTCACTTAATTCCGTAATTTAGTACTCGCACTATACATTGGTGATTGCCTAATTGCATATAACTTTAATAATACCACTTTGGTGATTACAAACTATCATAACACGGGTCATCACATATCTTTATCCTGCAATAAATATTAAATTTTATGTATTACTTAATAATATAACATCCCTATTTTTAAATGATTATATTATTTATTTTATCTTTAATATAAAAGTAAAAGTCATAAAATCTTACGTTTTTATTTCTCTAATTAAAATTTTATAAGAAAAAATGTTTTATATTTTATTTAGATAAAGTTTGAACATTGAAAAAAATGTAATTTTAAAAAATATTGTGACTAAGTAAAATGAAAATAATAAAAAAATGATAGGAAAGAAAACAAAAATAAATAAAAATGTATATTAATTAAAAAATTATTATATATATATATATATATATATATATATATATTATAAGAAAAATATTTCTAAGTGATAAGAACAAAGAAAGAAAAAAAAAAAGAAGAAAATAAAAAAATAAGATAAGATAAAATTTCATTAATTGAATGTAATAATGACTTGGAAGAAGAAAGAAAATTGAAAATAAATTAAACTTGGTCTTGAAGTGAAAAAGAAGTTAAAAGAGAATGTAAGATACCAGGGAAAAGAGAGAGATAGAGAAAGGAGACACTAGTAAAAAAAAAGAGATATTATCTTATCTATTTTGCTTCGGTTCATCAAATACCAAAACATAATATGGCGTAGTGACATTTTTTTAATTTTTGTGATAGTATAAGTTTTAGTTGTTTCAGAATCGAAGCAATATAGACGCTATGGTCTCGGTTGTCTGCAGAACTGAGGCCATAATCCCTTGCAAAACACTGACAATATAGTCAATTGTCAGATGAAAATCTCTGTACAAGTTTTTGGCCTCGGTTTCCTGTAGAACCGAGGCCATAGTTCCCTGACAGCCCCTAATATTGCCTCGGTTTTCTAAGAAACCGAGGTAATAACCTTTCATAGGTTAAAAAAAAATAAAACACAAGATGAAAAATTTCATCTTCTTTTGCATTCTCATTGTGCTCGTGCCTCCAATATTTTTTTTTTTCATTTTTCACGTTCAAAGTTGGTTTTTCTTGTTGTCATGGCCATCGTTAACTTTTAGGAAGCATTTTCATCGATCAAAATCGTTCCAAACCTCTTTTTGGTTTGGTTTTTGCGATTCTCCACCTTAGAGGCAAATTTTTTAAATTTCTTTTTTGTTTTGGTGTTTGTTTTTGTTTCTAAGACTAATATTTTGTTTGTATTTTTGTCTATGTTTGAATTTTGCAGAGTTGAATTTTCTACCGTTTTGATCGCGGGTTGTCCATTGTTATTGGCTTTTCACACTATCAGGTTCTTATATTAATGTTTAAAGTTTACTTTTTAATAGGATCATGTAATTTTGTATGATTATATGATTGAATATGTGATTAGATGATCATATAATATGTGTATAATTTTGTATGATTGTATAATTTTGTGTATTGTGTAATTTTGTATGATTGTATGATTTTAAAGTTTAATTTTTTTAATTTTTAATGCTATTTTTAAATTTTTTATGTTGAATATGTCATTATTTCAATGCTTATTAATTATATTAATGTATGATTGAATTGAATTAACTTTAATTTATCGTTAAATGATCAATACCAAAAAAAAATTGTATTTGTAATTTTGTAGAATATTTCAGAATATTTACGTATGGATCGAAATTGGATTAACTTACCATGCATTAGTGCTAAGTACGAGAGAAGAGTAGAAGAATTTATACAATTTGCGCAACGTAATGAAGGTAGAAGTGATGATGAAGTGAAGTTTAGATGTCCTTGTGTCAATTGTTTGAATGAAAAAAAGTTGAATGCAACCCTAAAGAAAAAGAGAAATTTTTGCAAGAGTTTGAAAGAAATTTTAATCTTTTAAAAGTATTTAGAATGTATAACTTCAATCAACAAGGAAAAAGGACATGTCTTATGTCTTGATAGTCATTATTATAATTTGTTATCCTTGAAAATGTCGACTAGAAAGTCATTTGAGAAAAATCTTAGGTTTATTTTTAATTAGTTAAAATTAATCCAATATAAAGTGTGTTTACTTTGGAAATAACATGTTGATACACTGCAAGATAAAAAATTCAACTGTAGAAAGAAATAACACCCTAAACTAAGATATTCATTGACTAAACCAAGAACTAGTACTTGCTCAATTAAGTAAAGAGTATATATCTCTTTTGTGGATTAATAAAAGATTGATATTCTCGAGAAAGAAATAATTACGATTGTATCAATATTTTTATGAAAAATCATCAACTACCTAATTACTTACTAAAATAACTTTTGATATTCAGTAGATCATCAGAAGTGGAATACAGATTCATATGTATGATAAAATGATATTAAATCTTATTATTATAAGACAAGTCCTAAGTTAACCTCATTGTTTGTATTGAATGTTAAGTTTATCAAGATTGATAATTAAATCTTACAAAAACTTTACCATTTCACATTTTTCTTTCATATTTATCTATTGTACGAATAGAAGGAGAACTTTCTCGGTATGACTTGTATGAGAAAATTTTGAGATTTTTTTAGATTGATGATTCATGAAGGATTTATATTAATATTCTTAGGAGATATTAAATAGGGTTAAATATATTTTTAGTTTTTGAACTTACTTGCAAAATTGAAATTTGTTGCTCTTGATACATTTCTTTTCTAAACTTTAAAAATGAATGAATATAGTCTTTTTAACTTAATGAAGTTAAATTTTTTGGGCTCATTAAATAGTATTCCAAATTAACATTTAAGTTGAAACATGTCAAAACAATACAAACAACTCAAAAGTCATTCTAAAACATCTTTGAAATGAAAAAAAAAATAATGTACTTGAATTAGAAGAACTATATCCATTCATTTTTAAAATTTAAAGACCAAATTGTATCCAAATTTAATAAATTTACAAATTTCAATATTGTATAGTTTAGGAACTAAAAACATATATGATCATATTAAATATATATAGAATTGTGATGTAAAATTCTTAATAGTTTACAAAATATATATTTTTTGTAATAATATATATATATATATATATATATATATATATATAATATGTTATGTTATAGTGAATTATTCTCTTTAATAAAATCTTATTACATAAAGAAATTAATTCTAATTTATAATTAAATAACAATTATTTTTATAATAATCGAAACGCTACAAATGATGATATAATATTTCACGTCAACATTTTAATTCTTATATCATAATCATAACTTTTTATTTATTACAAAACCATATAAATTATTACTAATAAAAAATTAACGTTTAATTTGATTTAACCATTAACTACAAAACTTTTATAAATACATACCATGAATGACACCTAAACAAGACTTGCTTGAGTTCTTTTTTTTTTCTAGAGAAAAAAACCACACTTCGGATTTTATTTTGTTTGTGTTCTTTATGTTAATGTGAAAACCTATGTCTTTTCAAAATTGAAGCTTAAAAGGTTAAAAGAGAAATAATAGAAGGTTTATTTAATGTGATAGGTAGATTTTGAAGTTGATAAGTAGAAGAACTTATTTTGAAATCGAAATATATTATATTTTATATATTAGAAAATGAATATATAAAGGTTTAGGTTGGATTTGGAATGTAAAATCTTTGTTGTTTGTTTTTTTCGTTCTCTTTTATTCCTTGGTTGCTCGTCTTTTCGTTCTTTGTACTGAGAAGCTGTGAGCACTACTAATCTTGACAAAAAAAAATGGTCAATCTCAATTCTAACGATGTCTTTGATTTTATTTTCCATCTTTCTCAATTTCTGAGTCGCAAGAACAATATTTGTATGATCTTGCACACAGTCACAACTCTTCCTCACTTTCACCTGTCGTGGACTCCTCCATTCCCATGGACATTTTCCAAACCCTAGAAAACACCTTGTTACCCTCCAACCAGCCAACGACCACCAACCCTTGCACTGCTAATCACACTGTCAATGTTGACCCTACCAGGTTCGTCCATCTTTCCAAGGGGTTGGAGTTTTTTGATTTGGAAATGAATTCTGAAATGAGGAACTACAGGAAAATTGTCAATTACCGAAGGATTAATATTGACGGCCTACAAGCCTTCGATAAAGCTGAAACGTGAGGAAGCACACCATCTTCAATGCCTGGTCCATATAGTAAATCAAAGTGTTCGAAGAATAAGGAAGTGTTTGAACTCTGTAGAGCTTTCTTATGCTCTAAAAATGTAAAAGGAGGAAGATTTTAATAGTTTTGATTGGTTCGAAGCCGCCCAAGCTTGCGGAAATGGAAGACTTTAACGCATGAAATATAGTTTGGTAGAAGTATATTTTAACAGGAATATTTTCTAACATTGTGTGAAAGGTTATTTATTTCATGTTCTTTCGTGTTTCATTTCACATTCTTTCGTGTTTTATTTCATGTTTTTTAGTGTTGGTTATATATATATATATATATATATATATATATATATATATATATATATGTTAATTTGGAAATAATTGTTATTTTGGCACGTTGGAAAAATATATATTTGAGTTAATTTATTTTTGAATTTAATTTTAAATTAATTACTGGAAAGAATAGCTCAAATTTTTGTCCTTATGACGTTGTCTTTAAGGGGAAATCCTAAAATGTATGTCTGATTTGTTAACAATAAGAGTTGTAGATAATATTTGTAATTGAAAAAAAAAAAAAAACTGCAAACACATTAAAACAAGGTAATCGAAAAACTTGAGATTCACCACAATGATACTACCATTTCTTCAATATTGTATGAGAATATGAGATAAGGTAGCGTCCTACTTGACATACTCAAGAATACAATATGGTAATATTTACTTCCATCGACAAGCTTCAAATGACTTAAAAGAAACATATATAGTTTGATTTAATTTCTATTTACCTAGTTAATAAAGGTGACTAATTTTCCATAAACGTATAAATTCTTTAGATAATTATTTTATCTATTATCTGATTACATCTTAAACGAAGATGGTCTAACGAGAAAAAAAGAACTCATATGAAAAGGTAAAATGTTGCGGTGAATATTTTGGGACCGAAAGGTCTGACCTTGATGACGTCATCTTCTGTCTTTTTGTCTGCTTTTTCTAATTCTGGACCGTACGCTTTGTGTTTGCCTCAGCCGTCCGGTAATCTTCGAGCTCTGACCGAGGGGGGGAGGTACCTGAAAAGGCGCTCCGACGCTCAAGTTAGACGTGAATGTGAAATTCCCAGTAGGAGAGAATTTGACCCTCTGTGGGAGAGGATTGATAAAGTATGATAGCAAAGAGTGTGCTAATGAGTTGTGAGTGAAGTGTATTTGGAACGTACCTCGTTTGAAGTCCTCTAGCCTTTATTTATAGGCTTTGGATTGATATAAGATAAACAAAATATAAACAGAATAAATAAATATAAACAATCTTACTTAACATATCCCTGTTTTGATATTATCTGATACGCTCGATATATCTTGGTTGATATATTTCTGTTTGGATATATTTGGTTGATATATTCCTGTTTAAAATATATCCGGTTGATATATTCTTTTGGACACCATTTACGCTGGCATTGGGCCTTGAGCCCAATAAGAATGTGGCACTGTGATGGGCTGTTAGCCCATTAGGGCCGTTCGGTTCCACCGGCCGTTGGAAGCATACTACCATACATCATCCCCCCAAGTCCGAGGGAAAGGAAGGGGTTTGCCCTTGCTTGACCGAAGGGCTTAGTTGTGCCTGTCGTTCGGTATAATTTTGTTCCACTGCGCGTAGGCCGAGTAGTTGTATAGTTGTGTGAGTGGCTTGAAAACGGCGTGGTGGGCTCGTCGTTTAAGCTTAAAAAAGGCAGATATTTCCCGCGCTAGGGGTAGTGTCAGAGTCGCGAAAAAGGAGCCGTTGGATCAAACACATCTAACGGTGTAGAAGACGCAGGCGGTTTCGTAACCTCCACGCTTTTAATTATGTGAGGAAATGAGCCGTTACATTTTCATTTTTGTCTCTGGCACTTTCCTCTCCAGGCTTTCTCCTTTCTTCCTCCGAGTTTCGACTTTTCCTCCTGTGTCGCGCACCCATTTCTAGGTAACAATGGCTTCCTCCTCTGTCGTTTACGATTTTTCTGATAATGTCGAGGGGGATCACAGTGACCCACTAGTTGCCCAACTGGTGGTTACTGGTTGTGTCACTTCTTTACTTAGTGGGGATAGGGTTTTCGTTCATGGGGGAGTTGTCGTTGATGACCCTGAGGAGGGCTGTTCCTCTTCCCTGAGAGAATACTCATGGGCCTCTCGTGAAGTTGGGGAACAAGAAAGCTCATTTTCTTCCCAAGAAATTCTGTTACGCTGGGTAGAGGACAACTGCGTTCTAAGGAACATAGGATACCAGCGTGCCCTTAAATTGATAGCTTGTAGGAGTGATGAAAGGGTTTTTTCACGGGGAAGATGTGGTTGGGAAAAATTGCTTCTTTATGTATATGCATTTTCTGTATGATATGTATGTTAGACTCCCTCTAACTAGGTTTCAAATGGATGTCCTACGATGCTTGAACGTAGCCCCTTCTCAGTTACACCCGAACGGTTGGGGCTACATTCAAGCGTTCGGTGTTTTATGTCAAGCCTTGGATATAGAACCGACGGCTAAGATATTCCTGTTTTTCTTTAAGACTCGCCCAAATGCTAAGAGGGGTTGGGTATCTCTGACGTCTATGGCCAAAAATTCCATCTTTAGTTTGTTTGCCGAGTCATATAAAGACTTTAAAAACCACTTTTTTAAAGTGTCCGTTACCGAAATGGGTTGGCCATTCTTTTATAATGATGACGGGAGCTCTAGATTTCCCTTATATTGGACTAAGAAGCCTCGCACCTTAACCTCTTGGCCGATAGAGGATATGTCTGATGTTGAACGGAGGGACTTGGATAGGTTGGTCAAGTTACCTCGTTCGTTTTCTTCGAGGAAGCTGGTTAATTGCCTGAAATACAACGATCTGAAATCAAGAGTGTCTGGTAGGTTTCTTTGTCAATTGTTTTTCCTTTGCGTTCTGTGAATTGTAACTTTGTGTGTGCGCTACTATTTTGCAGAAGTTATGGCCAAAAAGGGTGGTCGGGATTGGTTCAGGGAGTCTTAAGCGGCCGAACAAGGGGTCGGTTTACAAACCGCTTGTTCAAGTGGGATATCATCCAAGCCGTCCACCATAGTACATATAGAGGACACTCCACCTTCTCCGGTTCAAGCTTTGACCCGTAAGAGGAAGACAAATGAAGCTGGTGGGGCCTCAAAGGGGAAAAAGGCAATGACAGTTCCGGAAGAGTCAGTTCCCGAACGGTCTTTGCCGCTGGGTATGGATGATCCAGGGTTCGATCTAAGACATAAGATCGAATTTAACTTCGATGCTGCCGAAGAAAGAGCAATGGCAGCAATGTCTGAGCAACAAATGGTTGAATACTTGCTTCATCATATTTTGAGGTGCGATGCTGCGGCTTACAAGATGACCTATGCCTCTAACCGTGGAGACGTCCAGAGTGAAGTATGTCGGTTAAGAAGGAGTTGGAAGAGGCGCGCGCCGCCCATGCTAGCTGTGCGAAGAATGCTGAAGAAGTCGCTAAGGTGATAGCGGAAGGTCGCACCCTTAATGAACAATTGAGGAATCTGAGCACCCGGATGCAGACCGAGCGGGATAATTTGCTGAAAGAGATGGAGTCAGCTCGGAAGACCATATCTCATCTGGATGCTATCCAAAAAGAGAGGGATGAACTTAGAGTGGCCTCGAAAGAATGGAAGAATACCGAGGCCGAGATGTTTGCTGCCATTCGCCAGGAGCATACTAAAGGGTTTAAGAAGGCGCTAAGGTAGATGGCTTACTTAGCCAATGTTCCCTCTGATGGCTTAGATTTTGATGTGTACAAGGATGTCTATCTCGGGCAAATGACACCGATTGGAGATATCCTGGACGGTACCTTCACTGAGGATGGGGACTTAGCCGAGCTAGTGGAAGAGGTCGCCACTGAAGAGCCGGCGGAAGAGGCTGCCGCAGAAGAAGTGGGAGAAGAAGCCAATGTAGAGGCCTAGGACTTTGTAGTACATTTTATATTTCTTCGTCCTAAGGTTGTAATAACTTGTACTTTGCATTTTATGATTTTATTTGCTCGTTGCTTATGCCTTGAATGGAATGCTGTTTGTTGTTCCAAAAAAACTTGGTCGAATCTTTGCTTGGGCATCTGTAATGTTTCTGGATTGATGAGTCTGGAGGACATGGCGTCCTGTAGTATTTCTAGATTGATAAATCTAGAGGACATGGCGTCCTGTAGTGTTTCTAGATTGATAAATCTAGAGGACATGACGTCCTGTAGTGTTTCTAGATTGATAAATCTGGAGGACATGGCGTCCTGTAGTGTTTCTAGATTGATAAATCTAGGGGACATGGCGTTCGGTTATGTTTCTAGATTGATAAATCTAGGGGACATGGCGTCCTGTAGTATTTCTAGATTGATAAATCTAGAGGACATGGCGTCCTGTAGCGTTTCTAGATTGATAAATCTAGGGGACATGGCGTCTGATTGTGTTTCTAGATTGATAAATCTAGGGGACATGGCGTCCGGTCTTTCAATGCAAATGTAAATTGCTCATAGAATTTATGTGTACTTGAACTGAAATACTTCATTGAAAATGTACTGAGAGAATGAATAACATTGTTTGTAAAGATCAACATATAAACTAGCAACTTTGATCATTTAACTATAGTAAAATTTAAGATGGGTTGTGTTCCACGTGTTGGGAATGGTAATTCCGTCGAGATGTTCTAGGCGATACGCCCCATTTTTCAGGTCGTCTTTGATACGGAAGGGTCCTTCCCATTTATCAGCGAGCTTCCCTTGCGTTTTGTCCTTCCGAGCGTCTCCTCGTTTACGCCAAACTAGGTCTCCTTCAGCAAAATTGCGTGGCTTAACTTTGGAGTTATAGCGCCGAGTGATAAGTCTTTTCTGAGCTGCATTTTTTATTAAGGCTGTTTCGCGTCGTTCGGGCAATAAGTCTAAGTTCATCCTCAACTGTTGATCATTGAGGGTCATGTCTTGTATATTCCGCCGTAGGGAGGGCTCTCGTACTTCGACCGGTAGCATAGCGTCCGTTCCATACGTGAGGTTGAAATGAGTCTCGCCGGTAGAGCCGTGCGGTGTACAACGGTAGGCCCACAATATTTCAGGTAGTTCTTCAACCCATAAACCCTTGGCTTGTCCTAGTCGTTTCTTTAGTTCAGTAATTATGGCCTTGTTGGCTTCTTCTGCCTGACCATTGGTTTTTGGATGTTCTACCGAGCTAGTAACATGCTTGATACCCAGTCCTTGAAGGAAGTCTTCCAGCGTTCGGTCGATGAATTGCCGACCATTATCCGTGATGAGCTTTTACGGAATGCCGAATCTGCATACTAAGTGCCAAATGAAGCTCTGTACTTTCTGGGCGGTAATCGTTGCGAGGGCTTCCGCTTCGATCCACTTAGTAAAGTAATCTACTGCCACAAGAAGATACTTGCGCTGTCCGCTTCCAACCGGCAAGGGGCAGGCTATATCCATCCCCCACTGAGCGAATGGCCATGGGGAGATGATTCCCATGAGTTCTGATGGAGGGATTCGAGTATCATGTCCATGAGATTGACAGGAGATGCACCTTCAAATGAAATCTGCACAATCTTTTTCGATGGTGGGCCAATAGAAACCTGCTTGTAGGATTTTTGCCCGAAGTATTCTCTTTCCCGAGTGTGTACCACAGATTCCATGATGTAGTTCTTGCATGACGTATTTTCCTTCATCTGCAGATAAACATTTCAATAGCGGGGTGGTGTACCCACGTCGGTAAATATCATCGCCGACGAATGTATAGCGGGCGATTCATTTAGAATCGGAAGCATTCACGAACCCGCCCTGTTCCTGTTGGATCATCAATTGTATGATTTCGTGTCGCCAGTCGGTTTTTGAAGAAGTGAGGTCAATGGAACATGTCTCTAATAAGGGCTTATCCAACGTGGTTTTGATCATCGAGGTTAGTTGAGACTTATTCCGACTGTGCGTCAGTTTAGACAGTAGGTCCGCTCGGGAATTCTGCGCCCTAGGTACATGTGTAATATTGAAACTGGAAAATGATTTGATCAAATCACTAACCTTATGATAATATCGCAATAGGTGATTGTCCTTGACTTGAAAGGTGCCGTTGATATGCCCGACGACTAGCTGAGAGTCCATCCGGCATTCCAAGCGTTCGATTTCCAATTCTACAGCTAAAAGTAGCCCGCTAATTAGGGCCTCGTACTCTGCTTGGTTATTACTGAGTTGAAAATTGAAGGATATAGCCTGTTCGACCAACAAACCGTTCGGTCCTTCAAGTACGACACCTGCTCCGCCTCCTTTCCTGTCCGAGGATCCGTCCACACTCAAATTCCATGCGGGCGGTATGATTGCCGGGGAAAGTTCTGCAGTAAAGTCGGCCAGATGTTGACCTTTAATGGAGTCCTGTGGTTCAAAGCGAAGGCCGAATTCTGATAATTCAATGGACCAAGCAACCATTCGGCCCGCGAGGTCCGGTTTTCGAAGAATTTTGGCAATTGGGTGGTTCGTTCGGATAACGACTTGATGGCTTTGGAAGTATGGTCGGAGTCTTCTTGCCGCAGTAATCAGGGCTATAGCCACCTTTTCCACTTGAGAATACCGTTCCTCCGCTCCTTGCAGAGTTCTGCTAACAAAATAGATCAGTTTAAGAACTGGAAACTCTTGAATGAGAGCTGCGCTTACCGAATGATTAGAAACTGCCAAGTATAGTTGCAAATCAAAGCCCTCCGTTGGTCGGGCCATCACCGGCGGAGAAGTTAGTATGTTTTTAATTGTGGAGAAGGCGACTTCGCACTGATAATCCCAGTGTCGGGGTACATTTTGCTTCATGTTTTTTAATATGGGTTTGATGTGGTCCGAGAGCTTCGGAAATAACCGTGACAGGGCGGTAAGGCGGCCGACTAGACATTGGACCTCCTTAAGCTTCGTCGGGCTCCGCATCTCCAAAATTGCCCAACATTTGTCTGGATTGGCCTCTATTCCCCGGTTGGTCAACATGAAACCTAGGAACATACCTGCCTGTACCTCAAAAGTGCATTTCAAAGGATTCAACCGTAGGTCATATCGTTTTAGCTGTTGGAAGACTTCAGTCAGGTCTCTCAAGTGTTGTTGATGTGAAGAGCTCTTGACTACCATATCGTCGACATAAACCTCCATACACCGTCCGATTTGATCCCGAAAGACTTTGTCCATGAGCCTCTGGTAAGTTGCGCCAGCATTTTTTAGACCGAACGACATCACTTCGTAGCAGTAGTTGGCATGTTCAGTTATGAAAGCTGTTTTTTCCTGGTCTGGGACGTGCATTGGGATTTGGTTATATCCTGAATATGCATCAAGAAAGCTTAAGACCGCGTGTCCCGAAGCGCCGTCTACCAACCGGTCAATGCTGGGAAGGGGATAGTTATCTTTGGGACAAGCTTTATTGAGATCGGTAAAGTCAACGCACATTCGCCATTGACCGTTTGCTTTCTTTACCATCACAACGTTTGCGAGCCAAGTGGTGTATCGGATTTCTCGGACGAATCCGGCTTTTACTAGTTTGTTTACTTCGTTCTGGACGGCTTCCCTTTTGTCATTACCAAGTCGCCGCTTTTTCTGAGCTATCGGACGGGCTTCACGAAATATCGATAGCTTATGAGTGATCACACTAGGGTGAATTCCCGGCATGTCAGAGGCGGTCCACGCAAAAAGTTTGTTGGTTGACTTCAGCAGTGTGGTCAGGTCCTTTTCCTGTTCGGGCGTCAAGTCAGTGCCAATGGAGGTGGTTTGATCGGCATTCCTGCCGAGGACGAACTGTTTAGTTTCCCCCTGGGGTTGGATGCGGTCATCAGTGTTGGTCCTAGGATCCAAGTCGACCAGTATTGCTTCAGATCGTTTTTTTTTAAGGTATGGTTTAGCCTTCAAAGCGGCCGCGTAACATTGTTGAGCGGTTTTCTGATCTGCCCGAACGGTGCATATAGTTTCGTCTTCCGAAGGGAATTTCATCGCCAAGTGAGGAGTAGAAACAATAGCGCCAAAGGCATTTAGGCACGGTCGCCCTAGAAGGGCGTTATACGAGGTGTGGGCTTCTACCTGCAAAAAACGCGTGCGGAGCTCTTTGGCCCTGTCACCAGTTCCCAATCGGGTTCTAAGATCAAGATATCCTCGAGTATCCACCCGTTCTCCTGCGAACCCCACAATTTGCTCGCCGAAGGGTGTTATCATATCTTCTGGCAATCCCATCTTTTGGAAGGTAGTCCAATATAGGATGTTGACGGAACTTCCCTGATCCACCAGAACCTTACCCACATCATATTGTGCTATGCGAGCGGTTATGACCATGGGATCATCTTGATCAGGATCTGGGGAATGAAAATCCTTGTCTGTGAAGATGATGTCCGACATTGACAGAGGGTTGCGGGCCACGTTATGGACGCTTCGTAAACTTCTTAAGTGTCTTTTGCGGGCTGAGGATGAGGCCCCTCCTCCCGCAAAGCCGCCTGAGATAGTGTCGATCCTTCCCCGTGGCGTTGGGTCCCGCTTTCGAGGTCGACTTGAGAGCGCTCGCGAGATTGATCCCTGGAGCGTTCGGTGTTTCTCCCTGAACGCTCAGGGCTTTTTCGTGTCTTTCTAGGCGACCGCTCTCGTCGATGTGTTTCTGTCCGGACAAATTCTTGTAAGTGCCCCTCGCGAATCAGCTTTTCAATTCCATCCTTGAGGACCCGGCAATCTTCTGTGGTGTGTCCCTGGTTGCCATGATACTTGCAGACTTTGGCTCCATCTGCGGTACCTGGTGTCCCCCGTTTGATGGCGGTAATAAGGTTGGCCTGTAGGGCTTTTCAAACACCTTTTCCCTTGGGGCCGTGAGAGGGGCATACCGATTGTACTGAGGATTGTAAGGGGTCGAGGTGTTCCTTCGTGATGATTTATGATTACGGCCTTTGTCCCGCGATCGTCCTCCCTCCTATTTGGCTTCTGTTGTGACGGCATCCGCCTTACGGCAAAAGTGCCGTTGATATTCCATTTTAATAAACTTGTTCATTTTCTCCTGCAACTCTTCCATTGTTGCAGGTAACTCGGCATACAGGGATTCTAAGATGTAACCTGGTTTCAGGAAATTGGGTAAATTTCTGATGATGAATTCGTGACTTACCCCCTTAACTCTTCTTGCCACTTCAGTGTATCTGCGCATGAACGTTCTTAGTGATTCTTCCTTCCCCTGCTTGAGATTGACAAGCTCGACTGTGGTGGTTGTTTCTTTACGATTGGTTGCATATTGTCTTTTGAATAGAGTGACAACGGTGCGGAAGTTGTCGATAGAGTTAGGAGGGATAGTATAATACCACTCGAGAGCCTCGCCCTTTAGGGATAGGGAAAACGCTCGGCATTTGACCAGATCGTCGCTAGAGTAAAAGGCCATAGAATCAATGAAATTTCGGAGATGGTGTTCCGGGTCTGTTGTTCCGTCAAACCTTTCCATCTGTGGGGGAGGCTGGTCAGGCATGGGACCTTGCATGACGGCCTCAGTAAAAGGTAGCAGGTCCGGCGAGCGAGGAGGTCCATTCTGGTCAGTGCGGTTATTATTATTGCCATCGTCGTTCCGACTGTTGTCTTTTGTTGCTTCCCGCTATTTCTCTTTGAGTTGCTTAAGTTCCTCAGTTAGCTTTAGATAAGTTTTTTGTTGTTGAAGAATGAGCTGGTTTTGCTGTTCCAATTGATTGTTCTGCTGTTCCAATTGATTTTGGAGTTGTCTCAATTGCTCTCTAGGGTCAGTGTTGTTCCCATCCATGCTTCTGGTGGTCACCATAAGGAGTCTTCACTTTCGGCCCCACGGTGGGCGTCAAAATGTTTCAGTGAATATTTTGGGACCGAAAGGTCTGACCTTGATGACGTCGTCTTCTGTCTTTCTGTCTGCTTCTTCTAGTTCTGAACCGTATGCTTTGTGTTTGCCTTAGTCGTCCGGTAATCTTCGAGCTCTGACCGAGGGGGGAAGTACCTGAAAAGGCACTCCGACGCTCAAGTTAGGCGTGAATGTGATATTCCCAGTAGGAGAGAATTTGACTCTCTGTGGGAGAGGATTGATAAAGTATGATAGCAAAGAGTGTGCTAATGAGTTGTGAGTGAAGTGTATTTGGAACGTACCTCGTTTGAAGTCCTTCAGCCTTTATTTATAGGCTTTGGATTGATATAAGATAAACAAAATATAAACAGAATAAATAAATATAAACAATCTTACTTAACATATCCCTGTTTTGATATTATCTAATACGCTTGATATATCTTGGTTGATATATTTCTGTTTGGATATATCTGGTTGATATATTCCTTTTAAAATATATCTGGTTGATATATTCTTCTGGACACCATTTACACTGGCATGGGACCTTGAGCCCAATAAAAATGTGACGCTGTAATGGACTGTTAGTCCATTAGGACCGTTCGGTTCTACCGGCGTTGGAAGCATACTACCGTAGACTTGTATAAATAAATCATGTATTGATATTTTACATCATTTTTTAAACAACTACATTATTTAGATTATACTTTTTTTTTCTACACTGCTTGTAATTCATCTCTTTACGCAACCGACTACTTTGAAAAACTAAATCTTTTTAAAATTCCACCACGCTATAAGAAAAATTTAAATGAACTAACTTTATTACACGTAAATTAATATTTAAATATTTAACGTGAAGAAGAAAATAAAAAATTATCATAAGTTAAAATATGATTTACGGTTGATATACAGTAAATTTCATCCCTCCGTGACCTACCTTCTAAGGACAGAAGTTAGTTTTTTCAGATCAATTAACTTGATAGAAACTTAACAGTACTTTGAGATATAGTTTATTTATTTATTACATTTTATTGACATTTAAAAAAATAAAAATAAATGTGGTATAACAGTTTGTTGGTTTGAGAGAAAAGTTTGGTTCAGATATATTGCTTACAAGAATTGGCGAGGAAGGAAAAGGAGAAAATTGTGGGATTCATTCTTTTTTTCAATCATATAAAAATGCTATTATTTATAAGGATTTATGATTAATTCTCATGTTTGCCCTTATTATATTTCATAGTTTTCATTTTTTTCTTCCTTTTATAATAATAATAATAATAATAATTATTATTATTATTATTTTTTACGATTATATATAATATTAATAATTATTATTTTATATTATTTTTTTTACTAAATATATTTTAATGATCTTTAATTTTTATTAATTAAATAATTTTTTTTATCATATTAATCAAATTTTACATTAATATTTATAAATTTTACTTTCAAATTCATTCTCAAAATTCTTTAAAAAAAACGTAATCAATTTATTTTTAAATCCTTTCAAATTAATTCAATCTTTCTCACCATATCTATCTGAACATAACAATTTTCGTTAAATAAGTTTGAGTAAAGAAGTTGTCACTTAAGAGATTTGACTCTCTTCTAAAGTTCAACTTCCACTTTACACAAGCACAACAAGAAAGAAAACTTAAGATATCATTAGTGCAGCGGGGGGCTTTTGCCGTGGTTATTTTTCACTATAGGTCGCGGTTTACGAACCGCGGCATATCCAGCCGCGGTAGTAAGTCAGAGACTTTAGGCCGCGGTTATAACCGCGGTATATAAGTTCAGTAATATGCCGCGGTTTTCCAAAGAACCGCTACCTAAGTCCTTTTTTTTTAAAAAAAAAAAAACAATTTTCCACTATTTGTCGCGGTTCAACCGCAGCAGAAAGGGCCACTATAGGCCGCGCTTAGTGCAAGAACCGCGGCCATATGTCTTTTTAAAAAAAAAAAATTAAAACGAAATAGCATATGCCGCGGTTAGTGCAAGAACCGCGGCCATAGGTCTATTATATGCCGCGGTTAAGGTCACAACCGCGGCATATTCCCCTGTAGTTTTTTAAAATTGCAGGTCTGTTTTTGTGATATCCACTACCACAAAAACAGACCTGCATATAAAAACATGTACAGAAATTCAATTTCAACATAACAAAGGCATGTTCAAATGCATTTCAACATCAAATAAAGTACAAAGTCTAAGAAAATACAATCTAATCAAATGCAATGTTTAAATCTAAGAGTTATTGTATAATCTAATTATAGACTTTGCAGCAGCCTTCCTAATGAATAGTAGTGGCTTCTCAGGAACTGGTGTAGTAGTCTTGAATCTCTGCAAAAGACAATTCATATTAATTAGTGTATATGAATTCAACATTTGGGAAAAAGTCAAAATTTGTTAAAGTTAAATATTACCGTTTCCCAGCTCCTTGTGATGTGAGAACGAACAATATGGGTCATCCAATACATTACATAGTATCCGCACTCATATGACCCATTTTGTCTGTTACACTACAATATATCATCACAGTTGATAATAGTTAGTGACTAACATTAAAATAAAACAAGTATAACAAAGTATGGCTTTAGCATATGTCAAACCTTGAGAGAAATCCAAGTAATCTTTCTACTGTTAGCAATTGATCTCCCACCCATCATCATAGTTGCTGGAATAGAACTGTTTATAAAAAAAGGTTTTAGCATTCATTTATATAACAAAGAAAGTCCAAACATTGATGTTCTTACCAATCAATTGCTTGTTTGAGTTGTGGGGGAGGAGGCCTGTGCAATGAACAGAACCACAAAGCAGTGTTGTCTTGCATAGACATAACAAGAAGTTGCCAATGGCGCCTGAAATTTATAATAACGTAATTATTAAATATTAAAATCACATATGGAACTTTATTATGTTAACAAAGTTCACTTACCCGGATATATAAGGCAACAAGTATATTTTCTTGCGGCTTGCAAAACTTCTTATCAGATTCATGTTGATCTGCTCAAAATCATTTGATTCATGAATTAATTGGGGATCAACGAATCCATAATCATCTGAACGCCCCAACTTGTTACTGACCCCAGACATATACCTGAAATCAAAAATTAACTTTGATATAAGGATACTTGATATATAAATCAATTTTATATATAAATAATTGCTCATAGACTTACATGATCCATAGCTGAATAATTGAAATATTCAACTCTTGTGTTCCCGACGCAAGCTCACGGACATCTTGGCTATGAAGGTATATTGGGACCTCAGAGCCTCTCCCAAATACATTAGCATCGTACTCAACCTCCAAAGGCTTATCATCAAGGATGTCAGCAAGTGGATGCAATGAAGCAAGAGGATCTTCCTCAGATAGAGGAATCTTCTCCTGTGCCTGCGTCTGCGTCTGTTGTTACATGAAAAGATACGATAAGTAATATAGAGCATTAAAAACCTTTAAAATTGAGAAGTGTAAAGAAGAATTTCATACCGAGGGGTCAGAAACTGGTTTAACCAAAAATTTAGGCCAACTGATAAACGACTTATATGCTTGTTCCACAGTGAAAATCTCTTCCGTGGACAGAGGAACCATGGCATCTGGTATGATCATTTCATCCACTGAGACCTTCACCTCATCCTCTAATAGTTGCATACCATGACATACAGTCGCTGTCCTAAACTCTGTTCCTCGAGCTACCAGCACCATCTCAGTATCATCTAAAATGTATAGCAGACATGGACTACCATCGTCCATGTCATCCTCTGGGATGACTGATGCGGAACAACTTCCTTTCCCGCTTCTTCCTGTTAGAGTAAATGTTAGATTATACAAAAGATAGAAATAATTGCACATAAATGTTTATTAGGTTTACCTGTGGGGGGGGGGGGCAGGGATAACATGTTCCTCTATAGAAGATGGCACTGCGCGCATGTTCTGAAACTGCTCCTGGAACATGCTTTGGAATTCAGCCCTCATCTCTGATCTAACCTCGGCCCTGATCTCCTCTCTAAGGTCTTCTCGGACCTTTTTTGTGATCTCTTCTGTCATCCATTGTGTATCGCTGTATGAATATGAATGCTGACGAGAAGAGCTCCCAAAATAATCTTTAATTCCTACTCCAGAACCTGCAGCACGTACACGTCCAGGGTGCTCAGGTCGTCCAGTCGCAGCAGCAAGAATATCCTGGCGACCCTCTGGAGTGAATTGGCCTTGGGAGCTCTGCTCAACCAAGGCGTCCTGTAACATTACAAAACACCATTATTCTTAAAATAGTTTAATGTAGTATGTATAATGACAATACTTATTATTTTAGGAACAGTGATAACTTACAATTCTTTCAGAAATCTCTCGTGCAGTGTCGGAAGAGTAGGTGCCCGATGGTCGCATACGGGCCAACTTCCATTTCTCATGTCTAGACGGTGGAGAAGGAGGCTGAGGAGGGCTACCACCCTGAGTTGGTGGTCTAGCATCTGCCTTTTGCTTGAGGAGTTTCTCCTCAAGCTTCCTATACCCACCACGAGATATAAGGTGGGGGTTTTTGTTATGAGCACTTGTTCCTTGTGCTTTGCTTCTAATTGCCTGTCACACACACATGAATTAATTAGTTCATATGATATATATTTGTTAATGAGGAATTGAATAATATCAACTATACTAACCTGCCATTCCTTTGACAACCGACTCTCTTTAAAAAGCCGCCAAGTCTCCTCATCAATGGACTTATATGTACTACATGGAGTCTTATGTTTAAGGTGTCCATAGATGTATCTTGATGTCAACTTGCTTTTAAAGTTTCTGAAATTTTCTGCAACAGTTGACAAACACTTATTTCTAAGTGTTGCGACATTTGGAATGTCAAAAGTCACCTGAAATAAACATAATAAAGTTGTATTAGTTCAAAATTATCAATATAAACAAATTTTAATTGAAATGCTATTAATTAACTTACCAATATATCGTTCCAAATAACATTCCGATCAACCTCGGACACATGATCAAAAGATGGAACGAAAATGCTAATTTTATCACGTGCCACCACTCCAAGGTATGATCGGAAGTCATCTGCATAGCGGCCAGTTGCCACACCCGTGGTGACATTCACGTTCACCGGAGTTCTTTCACCACTTTGTTTCCTGAGCAATAGTTGTTTCATCCTAGTGGGTCCTCTAGTGGATCTGGTTGGGGGAGCCTCATCCCCTGAAGACTGTGAATGATCAGCCATATATCTGTCAACATAAATAACAACATTAAATATTAATAAAAGACTTACGTAATATCATATAAATTAACAAAACATGTAATAGTAATCCTAGAAATTCATACATAAAGATATGGATTCATCATATGTATATTCCCTCATCATGATCTGACCGAATTGCATGTACATCGTCGTCAACTAGAGATTGGTCATCCAAATTTGTTGTACTTTGAAATGAATGGTTGTCAGGAATATGAATATTAATCAGATTGTCTTCGTTAACTTCAATAAGTTTTTTGCCTTGAAGAGCAACATACCAATGGTCAGACGCAGGATCTTTGACATAAAAAACCTGCGATGCTTGATGTACCATGATAAACGGTTCGTCTCGGTAACCCACCTTTCGAAAATCAACTAGTGTCATACCCGATTCATCTACTTTCACACCACTCTTATTGTCAAACCACTTACATTTAAACAATGGAACAAAAAACTTGGTGTAATCAACCTCCCATATCTCTTCTATTATACCATAATATCTCATTGATCCAAGTACAGGAGATTGATCTTTTGATGTGGAAAATTGAAGTGACTCAGCTTCTAAACTGACTCCACTATTTTGTATTGTGCTTTTATCATCCAATTTCTTCGTATAGAATGTGCAATTATTGACTTCATAACCTTGACAACACACGACATCAAACTTCAAACCATTTGCAAGCCACAAGAAAGTTTCAGAAGGATGTGGCTCTTTGTCAATTTCAGATTTGAACCAAGACATAAATATTTTGTTATGCTCCATCAATTGCCATTTCTCTGATTGTCTTGGATTTTTATTCTTAACAATGGCTTTGTGTGCTTCCAAAAAAGGGATTACCTCATCTGTGTTGTTCAATATATAAAGATGCGCTTGCAACAATTCATCGCGATCTTTTGTCACCACATTCACACCTCGGATGCTTTTACTTGTAGAAAATTTATTCAACCATGATGTGCGAGGAACTCCTATTGGATTCGTTGATGTCATGTAATCTGAACAAAACTCGATACTTTCTTCAGCAATATACCTTTCAATCATCGAACCTTCAGGACGATATGGATTTTTAACGTACCCTTTCAAAATCTTCATATAACGCTCAATAGGATACATCCATCTTAAGTATACCGGTCCGCACAACTTGATTTCTCTAACCAAATGAACAAGTAAATGTACCATGATGTCAAAAAAAGATGGAGGGAAAAACATCTCTAGTTGACACAAGATGATAACAATCTCGCCTTGAAGTTCATCCAACTTTGTAGGATCGATGACTTTACTACATATTGACGAGAAAAATGAACACAACCTGTTTATGGTGTGCCTAACATTTTTGGGCAAAATTCCACGAATAGCCACCGGTAACAACTGTTGCATTAAGACATGACAATCGTGAGACTTCATGCCAACAAGCTTTAAGTCCTGCATCGACACTAAACTCTTGATATTTGAAGAGTATCCTTGTGGTACTTTGATACTCTTTAAACAAACACAAAAACTTATCTTCTCTTGTCTACACATTGTGTAACATGCAGGGGGCAAATAAGTACGTTTACCAACCTCCTTGGGTGCTAACTCTTCTCGGATATTCATGTCAACCAAATCCAAACGAGCATTCACTCCATCTTTTGTCTTTCCCTGAATGTTGAGTAGTGTACCAATCAAGCTATCACACACATTCTTTTCTACATGCATCACATCTATGCAATGTCGAACATCTAACTTTGACCAATATGGAAGATCAAAGAATATTGATTTCTTCTTCCAAGGGGTCGTTACAGATGACTTCTTGGATGTTTTCCCAAATACATGATGTATTTTATTAACTTTTTCAAGAACTTGAAGGCCAGTAAGTGGATTTGGTGCTTCGTCCCTCTCTTGATCTCCATTGAATGCTTTTTTTAACCTTCGATATGGATGATTACGTTTTAGAAATCTCCGATGACGCAGATACACCGTCTTTCTTCCATGTTTCAATTGATGAGCTGCAGTGTTTTCTTCACATATAGGACACGCTTTATGACCCTTGACACTGTATCCTGATAAATTACCATAAGCAGGAAAGTCATTAATGGTGCAAAATAACATTGCACGCATCATAAAAGTCTCTGAAGCAAATGCATCAAATATTTCAACCCCATCAACCCACAAAACCTTCAAGTCTTCAACTAGTGGGCTTAGATAAACGTCTATGTCATTCCCAGGCTGCTTTGGACCAGATATCATCATAGACAACATCATGTACTTCCTCTTCATGCACAATGCAGGAGATAAGTTGTAAATTATCAATATAACTGGCCAACAACTGTGATTGGTACTCAGATTACCAAATGGGTTCATTCCATCAGTGGCTAAACCAATTCTAAGATTTCTACACTCTTTACCATATTCGGGAAAATGTCGATCAATATTTTTCCATTGCTTTGAATCGGCTGGATGACGAAGCAACCCGTCAATTTTTCTTTCATCTGCATGCCATCTAAGGTTTTTAGCATCTTTGGGATTCGCAAACAAACGCTTAAGTCTGGGAACTATTGGTAGGTACCAAACTACTTTCAAAGCAGATCCATTTTTTTCAATCTGACCATCATCTTCACTATTGTTTTTTGACTTGTATCGTGATAAGCCACATTTTGGACACTTTGTCAAAAATTCAAAATCTTTCCTATATAAAATGCAGTCATTCGGACAAGCATGTATCCTTTTATACTCCATACCCATTGGACAAAGAATTTTCTTCGCATCATAATTACGAGTTGGCAGTGTATTTCCATCTGGCAGCATTTCATTCAACAATGTCAACAATTCTGTAAAGCTCTTATCAGTCCATCCATTGCTCGCCTTCAAATTCACGAGCCTTAACACAGCTGACAAACGTGTGAACTTAGTTGAACCGACATACAAAGGTGTTTCGGCATCAGTCGACATCGTCTCATAAACATGAGCTTTGGCAAAATTTTCTGCGCCAACATCGCGGATCATGTCCTCTAATTTGTCTTCATCCGGTTGATCTTCTTCCATGGTGGAATTTGTAACATTTTCAGTTTGCGAGTCATTCGGAAAGTGTATTTCTTCGCCGTGCCATATCCATGTTGTATAGCATCTTAGGAAACCATCACAGATAAGATGTTCTCTAATTTGAGTTGCGTTCAACTTTCTCCCATTCAAACAGTTCACACAAGGACATCTAAACTTCACTTCATCGTCACTTCTCCCCTCATTACGTTGCGCAAATTTTATAAATTCCTCTACACCTCTCTCGTACTCAGCACTAATACGTGGTAAATTAATCCAATTTCGATCCATTCCTAAAATTTACAAAATTACAATTATACAATTTTTTTATATAAAATTATATAATTAAAATCATACAATCAATTCACTCATACAATGAATAATCATTGAAATTATCAATTCAAACTATCAATTCAAAATTTCAATCACACTAATTACATAATCACACAAAAACGTCCATAGCATATTATTAAAAAAAATTGCTGATAAAAAAAATAAAAACTTCAATAAAAGTTAACATACTTTGGCTCTTAAAGAACGATCAAAACCACAAAATTCGACAAAAATGATCAAAGCCACAACAACATATACATCAAGAAACGAAAGCAAACGTAGAGAATTAATGGAAAACTTGACGAGGGCATAAAAGAAGTACCTGGAATGTGCGCGACAGAAACGAAATGGCACGACAGAGAATATTGCACCGGCGGGTTCGGACGGCGCGGGGAGAAAACGAAAGCTTATTGGTTTCAGAGGAAGAGACGGAGAGGGCGCGACGACGATGGCACGACGGCGACGGCACGACGGCGGACGGCGTGACGGCAAAGGCACGAAAGCTTCTTGGTTTCAGAGGAAGAGACGGCGAGGGCGCGACGACGAGGGCACGACGGCGACGTAACGACGGCGGACGGCGGACGGCGTGACGGCAAAGGCAGAGATAGGCGAAATGGCGTTTTCGCGTGGTGGAGGCGGAGACAGAGCAAAATAATAGAATCGTGTGGAAGAAGATAACTGTTCATTGTTTTTTAACTCTCAGAAAGAGAATCTGCCGCGGTTCTCCACTTAACCGCGGCATAAAGGGGGAATATGTCGCGGTTCTACACTTAACCGCGGCCTATTCATTTAAAAAAAAAATCCATAATGGCAGTTTTGAAAATTTTTTTAACTGATATGCCGCGGTTCAGCGCCCAACCGCGGCATATCCTATGAAAATTTTAAAAGTTACTCAGATTAGGGAATAGGCCGCGGTTGGGTGGGGAACCGCGGCCTATTCCCCAACGTTCAGAATTCCCCCAACTGCCTCCCAACTGCCTTTTGGGGAATGACAGTAGGTGGTAGGGGGAATATGCCGCGGTTCTCTGACCAACCGCGGCATATTCCCCTGCAAAACTGCTGACATTCCCATCAGTCAGCACCTGAAATAAATTGACAGGGGTAATATGCCGCGGTTGGTCAGAGAACCGCGGCATATTCCCCTGTCAATTTATTTCAGGTGCTGACTGATGGGGAATGTCAGCAGTTTGCAGGGGGAATATGCCGCGGTTGGGTGGGGAACCGCGGCATATTCCCCCTGTCAATTTATTGCAGGCGTCCCGTCAGTAGGTGGCAGGGGGAATATGCCGCGGTTGGGTGGGGAACCGCGGCCTATTCCCCCTGCAAACTGCTGACATTCCCCCTGTCAATTTATTGCAGGCGTCCCGTCAGTAGGTGGCAGGGGGAATAGGCCGCGGTTCCCCACCCAACCGCGGCATATTCCCCTGTCATTAAATATTTTTGTCTGACGTGGAGTCAAAGGGGTTGGTTGACTTGGGTATATGCCGTGGTTCCCCACACAACCGCGGCATATAAGTTCAATTTATTTACAGAACTGCCACCGCGCAGCATTATGCTGCGGTTTCTGGTGAACCGTGGCATAATGTGCGCTGTAAAAAGGTAATTTTTTACTAGTGTATATAGAATAAAAAAACATATACTCATATAAAATCAAAGTTTAATTGATTCACGTTGTGGTGTATTTATCAATTTCTAATTATAAGGTAGAAATAAGAAAGAAAAATTAGAAAATAATTTCAAAAGTAGAGAAAAAAAGAAGAGATTTTATATTGAGAGTTGAAATATTTTAAATAAAAGAAGCAAATTAGTTTTTTTTTCTGAGTTTGTTTAGAATGAAAGTGGAAAGAAAATAAAAGAGTTACTTGCAGAGGTATATTGGTCTGTAATAAACGCACATGAACTCTGAATCTCAAAAGACTTTTCAGTTTACGGTGATACAAGGATTCAAACGTAACAAAACCTGCAAAATAAAGAAAAAAAAAAAAGAATTGTGCTGTGGAAAAAGTTAGTTTAATTTTACAAAACTGTCGACTTATACTTATTTATATATTATAAACTAGTGTTAATTTATACTTGACGTAAGACTTTAAAAAAAAAAATTAATAAAAATAATTGTTTACCTATGAGTTAAAATGAGTACATGTAACACCTGTCAATGGGAATGTAATGTCACTGTCATGTCACGCATTATTAAAGATACAAATTATTTTAGCTGCGGGACCAAAACAAATTAAGAAAAGCTTATAATGATTACTATAGAGATTTTTAAGTGTAAAATGTCACGCATATTAACATCATGTGAATCCACATAATTTAGTGATAATTATTTAAAGAGTGACTCACATTATTTGTTAGACTTTAAAATATATTTAAGATTTTGAAAATAAAATGTTATGGCGATTTCTTATATAGTTTATTCATATTTATTACTGATTTAACTTTTTTCTTTTTTTTAATAGTATTTGTACGAAAATAGTGCTCTAGTAGTACAAAAATTAGATATAATTTATAAAGCTATGTGAAAATCAAAAGAGTATTTATATTAAGTTTATATATAAATTAGAAGTATAAGAAAAATTTATATATAGAAATAAATATGAATTATATTTTTAAATTTGATGAATTAAGTTAAATTACACTTAAAATGTTATCAGAAATATTTAAAATCTATTTTAATAAGATTTTTTATTTTTTATTTATTAGATTTATTGTCTTATCGCTGTTAAACAAATTTATAATATAAATTGATGAATTTTTAATTTTATAAGATTAAATTAAGTTTAAGTTAATTTCTTAAAAACTTAAATATAGTTTTGTGAATATATTACCTAATTTAGGTTTAACTAAGCTAATAAATTGAATGGTATAAAAGTAGCAATTACTGGACTATATAAAGATAAATGAGTTGAAAATTTTCAAGTATGTTATTAAATGTATACAATTTCAAAATTTTAAAAAAGGTGTTTAATAACTATAATATATTATATTTCAAAATTTTAAAAAAGGTGTTTAATAACTATTTCTCTTTTCCAAATTATGATAATATCCCTTCACCCATGTTCTTTTTATAAACAGCTTGAATTTGACATTTTATTTCCATATGTTTAAGTGTCATAATTAAAGTTTTGTTATGAATAAATAGGCTTCTAGAATAATTTTTAACTTATTTATATGGCAAATCAATATTTAACCAATGAAGTTTGGTCAAAAGCTCATTATGGTACTCAACCTATTTGCATCCGTATTGTAGGTCTATAATTTAGTGCATATTAGGTCTAACATAAATAGCCTTATCTAATAGGTAGGTTTGTCAATATTTATGTTATAAAAAACATTAAAATATTGTCGTTTGATGCTTTACAAATAAATAATAATCATAATTTTTTACTTTATATTGTTTAATATATATATATATATATATATATATATATATATATACACACACTAATAATAATGATAATGTTTATCATGTTTTTTTTTTGTTTTTAATCATTATTGAAAATTGTATTGAGTTTCTAAATTAAATATAAAGTATTTAGTATGAGAATTAATGTAAAATATTATTTTCAATAAATGTATTGTAGATGTGACATTTTAGTTAATTAAGAAAGTCCGTTGTTACACCAAAAATATTCTATTTATTGTTGGTGGGTAAACATGTGTTTTATATAAACTTTCATAAAATACAAAGAATAAATATTTTAAAATTTAATTTAAAGATGAGTATGATTTTTATAATAATTTATAGATAAAAAATATATTTAATGTAAAAAAAAATTATATACTTTTGATAAATAATTATTAGCATTTTCAAATAACCAAATTTATTCACCAAATTAGTATTTTTCTTTGTACTATGAACAAATCACATTAAAATTATTTAATAATTGACATTACTGTTTTAATTTGACACTAAGCTAAATTAGTGAATCATGATTTTGTTTTAATCTTGAAATATATATTATATAAGTGTCAAATCATCATAAAAAAATAAATTATATATTTTTTAATAAAAAGGAAAATAAAATGTAAAAAAAATAATATCAGATAAATGTAAAAAATTTATTAGTATTAAGATATATTTTTAAAAAAATATGAGAAAAAATATATTGGATACTCTTTGTGAAAACCCTATTCATATAGCAATGACTCTCAGCGTTTAAACTCTTCCATTTAATATGACTATTCCCTATAGATTTCATTTTCGTAATTGATAAAGGTTGATAGAAACTTTGTGGTCCATAAATAAGAAGCATATTAAGTGAAGTAAATGCAGAGAAAAAAACAGCAACTCTATTCCACACATATACAACAAATTCAAAAGCATGTGAATCAACTATTCAATACAGTGAAAAAAAATAATGTTTTGTACTACATTTTATCAGACAAGATCTTCTCGATCTTATTATGGTGTGACGAGGATTCGACTTTCATGCAATTTATAAACATCTTCTTCGACAAACTATTCACTTTCAAAACGTCTTTGCTAACATCAATTTCAATACAACACTTGTTTTCTTTCTTTTACCACTAATTTGGTTCCTCATTAGCTCTTATTCTATCAATTATAAGGTTGCCAATAGAAATTCAATCTTTGAATAGTAAGTAAAAATTAATTCGGTTAAAGCGGGTCATTTGATCCAATCCTATTTAATCAATCACAAATTAACTACTTACTAAATTCATCCAACCTGTCTATTTTTTAGCGAGCTGAAAAAATTTAAATTCGACTCCGATAATCACGGATTGGTGGATTAAAAGGATTAACTCACTTATATAATAATAGAGAATTAACATTTATCTTTTTCAGTAAATGTGTATTATTTATGTAAATATATATTAAAGGTTAATTATTTAAACTTTATTATTAATTAAGCTGTGGTAAGCATAATTTTCTTTGTTTTAATTAGATTTTAAAAAATTGTTTAAGGAGTAGGTTGATGTAAATGATAAGTTGATTTGGTTATTAATTTTAGAAAAAAAAAATAATTCTTATATAAGCTAGGAATTATTATATCATTAAAGCTAGTCTTTGTATAAATTTTTACTATATATAAAACAATCCTCACCTAAAATCTCTATTCGTCACGTGTCAATGTTTCAGTGCTTGTTAACCTATACAGGGCGTTGCTTTCTGCACCCTAACATTTTCCTACCGCACCCAATCAATTTATTAAATTTTCCCTTTTGTCTTTATTTGAAAGTTACTTTTGGAATATATAATCCGAAAATAGAAAATACATTCTGAAATTTTGTTTCCAAAACTTTTTATGAATTTTTTTTTAAAATTTGTTTTCGGATTGATGACTTATTTCTTTGAAAATCTCCTTTTCATTTCAGAAAAAAGTTCGAAATGAAAAATATATTTTGGAATTTTGTTTCCAAAAAAGGAAAATATGCTTCTGGAAATCTTTTTCCCAAATATTTTTCTGATTTTTTAAAATTCAATTCTGAAATTCATTTTTGGGTCAACGACTTCTCTCTTCCGGAATGTTATTTTTGGAAAACACATTTTTTCCTTTCAGGCAGCATTTTTGGTAAGTACGGAATCTATTTTCCGATCAGTCACATTCATTATCTGGACTGCACCCTCCCAAACGCTTCAAATAAAGCTCATAAAGGACAAAATTGGAGTTAAAAAAATGATAGGGTGCAAATGAAGAAAATGATAAGGTGCAGAAAACAATTGCCACCAATATATTATGTGTATTAATCTTTGCATCTCAATTGAATTATTTATTTTTATACTGTCCTCATATTTAAGCCAGAATCAATTGCTCATATCTAATTGAGTACATATGATTTGCAAAAGTATTTTCTAATTATATTGAGTATATATAAATTTAATAAGTTAGAAAACACAAACATCTAAGGCAGTCTATAATGTATTTTTACAAAAAGTTAAAAAAAAAACATTGTTTCGGTTATGGGATCCGAGACTGAACTCTTCAAGCTTTCTCCGATCTCCCGATCTTTCCACCTGCACGCCAAATGTCTCCATTGAAATGCCGAACGGTGGTGACCTGCAGGGAAACACTCCGACGCTCAAGTCAGCTAGGTCACAGGAAGATCAAAGTGAATATGATCAGACAAAAAGTGAGTTACCTGGTTGTTAACTCTATATTTATAGGCATTAGGCCCAATAATGGGCATTAACTATCTGTAAGTATTATATATTCTGTTTCTCCTTTCGTAATATTCGCCAATTAAAGCCATTAATTGCCTTTCAATGCTACCTCCGACGCTTCATCACCGTTCAGCCACCTATCCGTACTTCTTCAATCTTAGCCGACCGGTCTCTTATTGTCTTCGCCCCGACCGGTCGGTCGCCTCCTTCCTCATACACATAAGCCCCCCAAGCCTCGAGCGGCTCCGCAAGCGAAGGGGTTTGATAGCATCGAAAATCGTACCGTTACAAGTGTTCACTCTTGGGCGTGCATCGTCGTATTGGTTGAAGTCGAAAGGTTGTGATTTTCCAACCCCACGATTAGCTTTCCACTGAGGGTTAAGATTGGTTCGCCTATCTATAAAGACTGGACTCGAAGAGTCATCTCTTCCTCGCTGTTGGATCTCACTCCGAAGAGACGATTTCGATGAGCCCACGAAACCGCCTTTCGCGGCTATAAATAGGTGGAGGGTCCCTCCTCATTCACGTCGTTTTCCTTCTCAGAATCTTCTCATCGATCTCCAACTATCTCAAGGTAATGTCTTCCTCTTCTTGGTCGACCGATGAGTCTAGGGGCGAGGGTCCGGGGTACGCTGATGACGCGGTAGCTTTGCTGTCGTCATCCGGGTCTTCCTTTCTCCAAGTTTCAAATGGGTGTCTTGAGGGAGCTGAACATCTGTCCCGCCCAATTACACCCGAACGGGTGGACGTTTATGCAGGCCTTCACTATGCTTTGCATTGGCCTTCTTCTAACCCCTACCCCTGCCTCATTTTTTTACTTCTTCCGTGCTCTACCGCATCCCAACAGATCTTGGATATCGTTGGTCCCTGTGAAAGATAAATAAATATTCACCTCTTTCAACTCTTCCTACAAGGACTTCAAGTCGAACTTCCTCAAAGTAGCCATACGAGAACCCGATCGGTCGAAATTTTACTTTGAGGACGACCATTCAAAATTCCCGTTCTACTGGACGGAAAACCCGAAACGGGTGGATTCTTGGGCTAAGTCCGATATGACCGAGGACGAACTAGAAGTGGTCAGCCAAATCAACCAGTTACCCCGGAAGACCTCGTCCCGCAAACTCATTGATCTTCTTGGGACCGACACTCTACGTGTTAGAGTATTTAGTAAGATTTTCTTTTATCTTCCACTCGTTGATTGGTCAATATTAACTTGTCTAAATTTGTCTCGTTATTTCAGATTTCTTTGGTGGTATGGAGAAACATCAATCTTTTATGCGCATGATGGCCCACAAAAAGAACTTGGAAAAGGGAGGAGAAGGCATGTCATCTCCTGAGAGTAAGGCTCCGACCGCAGGCGCAACCCCTTCCCGTTCGGTGAATACGGCTCTAAAAGTCTTCGATGCTCCGACCCTGCCTGCTGACACCAAACCTACTGATGCGGAAGCTGCCAAGAGTAAAACGAAGAGGAAGTTGCCTCATGAGAAGACTCCCTCCGCCCCCGAAGAAGAGAAAGTTGAGCGTCCCCTTGCTTACCGGTCCCCTTGACCCAAACGTTCATGTCGCCGAACGTTTGCAATTCAATCTCAACACTGAGGAGAAAAAACCTTTCAAAGGAATGTCTCCCAGTGAATCTTTGAACATAGCGTATGAGGTTATCGCTCGGGCCACTGTTTGCATGAACTACTTTGCTGGGACTACCAAACCTCTGCTGGTGACCGAACTGGAAACTGCTCATAAGGAGTTGGAGACAAAAAAGAAAAAGAGAATACCACCCTGTCCAACCGTCTAGAAAAATTGAAAAAGCTAAGGAGGATGAACAGGTGAAGGCTGCTATTGCCCTTACTAAGGCCCAAAATGAAATTAACCAGCTGAAACGATCAGTTGATACCCTGAGGTTGGATCTGTAGAAGGCCTCTTCTCAAAATAAGGAGCTGATCAAGGAGAGGGACGTCGTTATTGATGACCGGGATAAGTTAGCAGGTGAAAACATGACACTGGGGGATGAGGTCTGCAACGAACGACAAAATGGCTTCGAGCAAGGAATCACCCAATGTCATTACTTCTTCAACACTCCCTTGGAGCATGAAGGGTTTGACATCATGAAGGTTTATCTGGATGACCAGCTTGTCGACCTTTCAGTTCAGGAATCGGCCGCTGTTGAAGAGGCTCTTACCGCCACTACTGAGAACATTCCTTCCGCTATCCCGATCGTCCATGCTGAGACCTCCAACCCTCCTTCCACCAATCAAGGCATAATATTTGAATCAAAATTGTGTTCACATCATATGTACTTTGGATTGTAATTGCATTAACCTTTTGTTTGTTGAGAACACTTTTGTTGAACCGCTATTGTGTTGAATCTTACTTTGAATGGTATTGTCTGAACTAGAGCCGTCAAAATGGGTCACAACCCGCGGGCCAACCCGGCCCGTCACGGGTTCGGGCCGGGTTGGGTTTGAAAAATACAACCCACTTATATGCGGGTCAGATTTCAACCCGGCTCATTTATACCCGGCTCATGCGGGTTGAACCCGTGGTGAGCCGGGTTGGCCCACCAACCCACCAACCTAATTTTATTTTTTTAATTTATTATTTTATTTATGAAATCCTAACAAATAAAATACTCTTTTTACTCACTGTATATACCAAAAAAGTAACATCTGCTCTCACAAATCACTCTCACTGTACTTGGTCTCATTTGACGGTGCTCTCACCCTCACTTCACTGAAATTCTTCAAGGAGCAGGTAAAACACCCTTCCTTTTTTCTTCTCTTTTCTCCACATTTTTGTTTTCTCACTTATCTTTCTTTTTTTTTTTCAAAAACCCTATAACAAAAAAAATAGGGGTTTGCGAATTTGTTTTTTGTTCTGGGGGATTTGAAGACATGGAAAATTTTCTGACATGCTTGTATCAGATTTTGTTCATTTTATTCAAACAATATGAGTACACATTATTTGAACAAGCTCTTTTTGATATCTTTGAATTTGGGAAATTATGTTACAGATTAAACTATTAATTTTTTGTTGATGTTGTTGAGTACTGGTTCTTTTTTTTTTTTTACTAATATTTTTTTATTGATTGTCAGAATTGTTCTGATATTAGGAAAATCTTTATTAGTGAATTTGGAGACAACAAGAACAAGCGTCTTTAACATAATTTTTTGGGAGTGAAATTTGTTTAAATTTAAATTACTAAAAGTTTATATTTTTTTTAAAAAAAAAAATGTAATTAAATGAGCTAGTGAGCCAACCCGTTTACCCACCAACCCGTGGTGGGTCGGGCCGGGTTCAAGTTTTTCTGGCTCGCTAATAAATGAGCCGGGTTGGGTTGGCTCACTAAGTGACCAACCCGTGGTGGGCCGGGCCGGGTTGAGCCGGGTTACCCGTTTTGACAGCTCTAGTCTGAACCGATCGGATTTTAGCATTTTTTACTCTATTCTTTCTGCTTCGATTACTCCTCAATATTCATTGCGCTTCGTTATTTTACCGATGCTCATCGTATCTTGTTATTTTAGGCTGCGATTATTGTTTCTCGCTTTTTATTCTTATCGTAATAACCATCCTTTCTCGAACTTCCCGAATTTTCGCAATCTCCGCCGACCAGGAATTTCTAAAGCCACTTGCTTGACTTTTTCTGACTTCCCCCCGAACGGCTTGAGGTAGAAGTCATTTTTCTGACTTCCTGCGTTGAGCAGGGATTTCTGAAGTCACTTTTTTAACTTCCCCCCAAACGGCTTGAGGCAAGAATCATTTTTCTGACTTCTTGCATTGAGCAGAGATTTCTGAAGTCACTTTTTTAACTTCCCCCCGAACGGCTTGAGACAGAAGTCATTTTTCTAACTTCTTACGTGGAGCGGGGATTTCTGAAGTCATTTTTCTGACTTCCCCCCGAATGGCTTGAGACAGGAGTCATTTTTTCTGACTTTTTGCGTCGAGCGGGGATTTTTGAAGTCATTTTTCTGGCTTCCCCCCGAACGGCTTGAGGGAGAAGTCATTTTTCTGACTTCCTGTGTTGACCGGGAATTTTTGAAGTTATTTTTCTGATTTCCCCCCGAACGGCTTGAGGCAGGAGTCATTTTCTGACTTCCTACGTTGAGCATGAATTTCTGAAGTCATTTTTCTGACTTCCCCCCGAACGGCTTGAGGCAGGAGTCATTTTTCTGACTTCCTGGGATTAGCAGGGATTTCTAAAGTCACTTTTCTGACTTCCCCGAATGGCTTGAGGCAGGAGTCATTTTTCTGACTTTTTGCGTTGAGCGGGAATTTCTAAAGTCATTTTTCTGACTTCCCCCGAACGGCTTGTGGCAGGAGGTCATTTTTCTGACTTCCTGCGTCGAATGGGGATTTCTGAAGTCATTTTTCTAACTTCCCCCCGAAAGGCTTGAGGCAGGAGTCATTTTTCTGACTTCCTGCGTTGAGTGGAGATTTCTGAAGTAATTTTTCTGATTTCCCCCCGAACGGATTGAGGCAAGAGTCATTTTTCTGACTTCTTGCATTGAACGGGGATTTCTGAAGTCATTTTTCTGACTTCCCCCGAACAGCTTGGGGCATTCTACAAAAAGACGAAACAAAAGCACGAACATCTGATTTTATTCAAATTCGTAAATGCGTATTACAACACTTAACTAAAATGAAATTTCAAGTGAGAGTTGTTCCAGGTGTTCGGTATAGACTTCCCGTCCAAATGCTCCAGTCGATATGCCCTATTATTCAAGCTTTCCCTCACCCTGAACGACCCCTCCTAGTTTGCCGTTAGATTCCCATGGGCTGCTTCCTTTTGGGCTTCTGCTGCTTGCTTTGCGCCACACAAGGTGTCCTTCGACGAATTGTCTTGGTCGAACCTTGGCATTGTACTTGCGGGCTATTAATCTTTTTTGAGCTTCTACCCGAACAACCGCCACCTCTCTTCTTTCCTGCAAGACATCCAGATTACACCTCAATTGTTCGTCATTCATAGTGAATTGGTCAACTGTCTTCGCAAGCTTGTCTCCCTCACCTCGACCGGTAACATCACATCGGTCCCGTATGGTAAATTAAACGACGACTCCCCCGCTGCACCGAACAGAGAACAACGATATCCCCAAAGCACCTGTGGCAGCTCATCCACCCACGCACCCTTCGCATCGCCCAACCTCTTCTTTAGGTCTTGGGCAATGATTTTATTCATTGCCTCAACCTGCCCGTTCGTTTGTGGATGCTCCATTGAACTTGTAACAGGCATGATCCCCAACTCTTTGTAGAAGGCGACAAGCTTCTTGTCCACAAATTGTCAGCCGATTTCAGTGACAATTGTTTTGGGTAGACCGAACCTGCAAATTATCTTCCAGACGAACTTTTGAACGTGAGCGGCAGAGATCTTAGCCAGTGGTTCAGTCTCCACCCACTTGGTAAAGTAGTCAACTGCCACCAATAAGAACTTCATCTACGATCTACCGATCGAAAACGGTCCTACGATATCCATTCTCCACTGGGCGAACGGCCAAGGGGACACAATGTTGTGTAATTCAACAGTCGGGCCATGGAAAATATATCCATACTTTTGGCAGGCCTTGCACTTATACGTGAAGGCTCTGCAATCCTTCTCGAGTGTCGGCCAGAAAAATCCTGCTCTTAAGATTCTCGCTCTAAGTGCCCGCCCTCTAGTGTGCCTTCCACAGATACCTTCGTGCAGTACTCTCATCATATACTCCGCTTCGGCTTCTGCCAGGCACTTCAACAGGGGCGTGGTATAACCCCTTTGGTATAAGTCTTCCCCTACCAAGCAATACCGAGCTATCTTTTTTGCAGCTTCAGCACGAAGATTCCCTCATTCCTCTTGTTCCTTGATCAGTTGGATAATCTATTCTTTCCAGCCTTTCTGCCCAGCAATGCCACTCACGTTGAAGCATTCAACCGCCGGTTTCATTAGTACCTGCCTTATTACCGAAGACATGTTTCCCTTCTCCTTCCCGCTGGCCAACTTGGACAATACATCCGCTCGGGTATTCTCCTTTTGGGGAACATGCTTCAACTCGAACGACTTGAAGCATGCCTCTAATTGCTTAGCCTTGTGGAAATATTGCAAGAGCTGATCATCCTTAATTTGGAAATTGCCACGCATATGCCCTTCGACCAACTAAGAGTGACTTCGGCATTCTAAAGATTCAGCCCCTAAATCCCGTGCCAACTCCATCCCGGCCAACAAGGCTTCGTATTCGGCCTGATTGTTGCTAACCTTGAACTTGAAGATTAGTGATTGTTCTACCACCAAACCGTCCGGTCCTTCTAAAACAATTCCAGCACCCCCGCCTTTATTGTTGGATGATCCATCCACAAGAAGCTTCCAAAAAAATATCTCGCCTTCTCCCGTCGGTAGTGATAACGGTTGAAAAACCGTTATTTTCATGTGCTATTTTAGACCAAATTACTCCCTTTACTGCTTAGAATGAGCTTGAAATCAAACAAAACTCAATAAATGAGTAAGTCAAGAGTCAAAAGCTGTTTTTAGCGATATTATGCTTGTTTTGCATTGTTTTGCAGCAATTTTGATGGAAGTGAAGAATGGAGGTGAAGAGGAAGGCCTTAGACTCAAGATAGAGGAAGAAAATCAAGAAAAGAAGAGTCTAGAAACCGCCCAGCGGCAGAATTGCACCGTTGGGCGGCCAAATGCGAGGAGTTGGCACCAAGGCAGCGACACCTAGCGGTTTTGCGATAAGAGGCAAACTGCAGGGCGGTGGACCCCTGACGCCAGGCGGTTTTGCGGCAAAGAGGCAAACCGCCGGGCGGCATAAGTGTGACGTCGGGCGGTTGCCTGTTGGGCTCGGACCTGTTTTCTGTTGCGCTCTTCAGCTATAAGTAGCCCTAGTGCGATTTCATTCTCATTCTTTTGACAGAGGAGGACGGCCAGACCTACTTTTCACTCTCTGGAGAGGATCTCTTGGATGCTTAGGCTCCTTTTCATCTTTTTCTGGGGTTTGCTTTCCATATCTTCCATTATTTTCATCTTGGTTCACCATGACAATGGTGAACTAAACCCTTTTGTTGTTGGGGGAACAATGTAATCTTTTTATACTCTCTTTTATTGAAACTCTTGTTTGAATTATATGATTTTCATATACGTTTATTATCAATTGTTGGATTCTCATACTGTGCTTAAAGCTTTTATCGTTTAACTCATTTGGTAACTGATATTTGCCTTTACTGATATGGGGACATACAGTAATGTCACGAAATGGTGAGTATTTCCTTGGTTAAGCAATACCACCTAGGGATAGGGGATAGGACGACCAATTGTATTTGTTTCTGTTTGTAATGCGTTGCTAGTTGTTAGGGGAGGCTAGGGATAGCAAGCCGGTAATTAGTAATAGGTCTTTTTCGCCGAGGGATCGGGTTAAGGGGAGGCCAAGAAAGTTTGCATGCAATTAGATAATAAGGCAATTTAAACAAGAGGAGTAAATAAGAGAGAGCGGATTAGATGAAATTGTAAATCCCCAACAACTCCATTTATTCATACTCTTTTCTCGTCAATTGAATCACTCATTGCATGTTTATTTTTCTGTCTTTGCATTCACCACAACAATTAAATTTTCTTTCACAAGTGTTACGATTTTAATTCATACGAACGATAAGGCCTTTCGAGTCGCATGGGAAGAACGATAATGAGTTTTACCATTTTTATTACTTGAAACGATATGGTACACTTGCCATCACGTTAACAAGTTTTTGGCGCCGTTGCCGGGGACTCGAGGTTTGACTTATTTAGTAGTGTGAATTGACTGAATTTGACTTGTTTGTAATTATTTGTCTATACTTTTATTTTTTTTTATTATGTTTTATTTTATTTTTCTGTAAAAGTGCTTTTAGGGGTATTTTTCTTGTGTATGCAGGAAAGGGATACAACACTAGAAGCAAGAAAGATCAGCAACCTCTTCTCGAGGGATTACCAGACAGGAGAGGGAGGAAAGTTATACAGTCTGAACGTGAAAACTTTCCTTCTCCTATAACAATCTTGCAATCTTCACCAGAATCTTCTGCACAAGGTAGAGAGGAGATGGAACACCAACCTCCTCCAAGACGCACACTGGGGGATTCAGCAAACACTGTGGGTCCTTTGAATTTCAACAGCATTGCCATTCCTGCAGATAATACCACAAATTTGGTGATGAGCCCTGCGCTCATCCAATTAGTTCAGAGAAACCAGTTCAACGGATTGTCAAATGAGAATCCCTACAAACATTTGCTATCTTTGGCGAAATCTGCAATACTGTTAAGATGGCCGAAGTCTCGGATGAGAGGGTCAGAGTTAGCCTATTCCCTTTTTCTTTGAGAGGAAGTGCCAAAGATTGGTTGCACTCATTTGCTGAAGGGACGTTCAGAAACTGGGATGCTTTGGCGAGACAATTCGTCACCAGATTTTTTCCGCAAACTAAGATTCATCAAGGGAAGCTCGAAATCTCCTCATTCAAGCAAGAGATGGAGGAAACTCTCGGACAGGCCTGGGACAGATTTAAAGGCCTGTTGAGAAAAACTTCAGTCCACGGATTTGACAAGACTTCTTATTTGCTCGCTTTTCTTGGAGGACTGAGTACTCAGTCTAAAATGATGTTGGATGTCTCAGCTGGAGGCAGTATTAATAGGAAGACTGAAGACGAAGCTATGATTTGATTGAGGAGAGGACCCTGAATGAAGTTTCTCAAAGTGAGAGAGGCGCACAGAAAGGAGGAATATTGCATCTTCCTACTAATGATGCAATGGCTGTGCATAATCATCTTCTTAACCAAAAATTGGACAAGCTGACAAAGGTCCTTTCTGAACTTCCAACAGGGTTAAGAAATATTTCTCAGACTCAACAACTTTGTGACTTATGCGATGGTGACCACATCAATGGTCAATGTGCTTTTCTTGAAGAAATACAGCAGGATGTCAACTACATGGGGAATCAATTCCCGTTTAAGCAGGGTAATTTTAACCAAGGCAATTCTAGCCAAGGTTGGAAGAACCACCCCAACATTGGACAGAATCAGAATACTTCTTCTGGGCAAGTAGGAGGCTTCCAGCAGCAGCAACCGTCACCTCTGTGCAGCAAGTGAGTAATTTGACTGAGTCTGTCAGGACCTTAAGTAACCGATTTGATGACTTTTTCAAAAAATATGAGCAGCAGTTGAATAACACTCAGGCCAGTTTTAAATCACTGGAGTCACAGATTGGGCAGTTGGCAAAAAGAATAGAAATTACGGAGGAAAACCAGTTTAGGGCCAACACTGAGGTTAACCCTAAGAGAGAATGCAAAGTTTTTACGAGCCAGGATGGTTGGGAAGCAGACAGTGAACCATTCCATTTGGTGGATAGTGAAGAGGAAGAAATGCTGATGGTTGAATTCTTTGAACCCATGAGCAGCGAAGATGAAGAAGATGAAAATTATAATGAAGAAGAAGTTGGTGGAGGAAAAGAGGAAATAGGAACTAGAAGCAATCATAATGGGGGATTTAGAGAAATTTTCAACCGAATGACTGTGGTACCTTTAGGAGATCAGCAGCTCCCTCCTTATTCAGAAAGAATTAAAATCAACCTTGATGATAAAGTTGAGCTTACTGATGAAGAAGAGGATCTTGTTTTTCAACCACAGAAGAGTAATTATCCTCCTAAGGCTAAAGATCTGGGATGCTTAACATTGTCATGTACTCTGAATGATTTAGATGTGGAAGCTATGATAGATTCTGGATCTAGTATCAATTTAATACCCACGGAACTTTTGAAGGAAATAAGTGGGCTTGTGTTGAAACCATCTGACTTGACTATAGTAATGGCAAATGGTTCTACAAAAGTGCCAGTGGGAATGGTGGAAAATGTTGTTGTGCGAGCAGATCGGCTTGAGTTCTTAGCAGATTTCATTGTCATGGATGTGAAAACTGAGGAAGAGTACCCTGTGATTTTGGGGCGACCCTTCATAGCAACATCAAAGATGTTTATTAATGTTCATGAGGGAAGGATAATGACGAGGGATTTGGATTTGAATTATTTATTTCTCTATACTGGCCGTGAAGGGGATGAGATCAAAACAGTAAAAAGAGACAGATTTGAGAAGCCAGAGATGGGCGAAGAACAAGAAGGGAGCATAGTAGGTACTGATTATTCTGACAGCTGTTACGTTCTGCAGGTACCTGAGGATAAAGGGAGAAGAACCATTCACCCAAAATCAAAAGAAGATTCACTCCAACCAGGGAGTAAAGTGAGATTTAAGAAAAAGGAATGGTTAGTAAAGGAGCTGAAAGAAAAAGGAATGGTGGAAATTAGAAGTCCATATTCCACTACCGTTCGCCAAGTAGACAGACGAAAGCTGAGACGGTGGGATGATGAAGATTCCAACGTGAAGAAGAAGAATTGGTGTACTGGAGACACCAACAAAAAGGATGACACGTGATGTCGCTGGGATAATTTATTTTTGCTGTAAATATTAGTATAGTTTTATCTTTTGTTGAACTTGTTTATTTTTGAATATTTGTGAACAATTTTTGGGTAGCATCTACTGAGGGATGCTAACTTTTGGTATCTACTGAAGGATACCCGGAAGGTACACCTACTGAAGGGTGTTGGAAGGCTGGCACTTACTAACAAATGCTAAATAGGTTTGGGTCAGGCTCGTGACGTTAAACAAGCGCTACTAGGAGGCAACCTAGATTTTCTTCTTTACTCTTGCACTTTAAATTTTAGAATAGGTTGAATTTTAATTTTAGTGTGTCAGCTTGGCTTGAAGACCTTTCTAATGATGTTTTGACTGAATGAATTGCATGAGGAGTCTGTTTAATGATGATCTGATGTGAATGATTATTGAGTTGTATTGCATGTTGATATCCTGTGAAACTGATGTGTGATGAATTATGATTGTGGTCTTGATGCTGAGCAGGGTGTATGAATGAATGTGTGTGAGAAAACATGTTGTGTGAGGTATTGAGCTCTAGAGTTTTATTGTTGTATGAAATTATTCACAAGAAAGCATGCATGATATTGCCTAAATCTTGATGATTGAGTGAAATGCATGTCCATGTCATATGATAAAGGCCATTTTTGAAAGCCCTCACTTAGCCAAATTTTACCCAAAGTGCTTGAAATTTTATACCCTTTTTGAACCTTGGCCTAAACAGAATGAAAACCCTTGTGCTGAAATTATTTACTTTGAATTGGGTTAATGACTGTAATTATATTCAAGGTTCAAGTTTGGGGTTGTGGGGAAAGTTTGAATGACAAAAAGAAAGACATTGAGCTCAAGTGTTGAAAAAGAAAAAAAAAATACATGAGAAAGAGGAAAAATCATGAAAGATGAGCTCAATGTAAAAATAAAAGAAAAAGGGAAGAAGTTGGGGACAAATGAGATTGGTTGAAAAAGAGAGTTAAACTTGAACCTTGAATAATGAATGAGCTCTCTTGATTCAAAGATTTTGTGATCCAGAAAAACCAATTTTTCTTGATAGCCTAGCCTCATTACAAGCCTTGGAAATGTCCTTTGGATGGCATTTGCATGTGATGATTTTGATTGTTTGAGATGAAAGACAATTTTATTTCATGTGACTTGTGAATGATTTAGAGTTAGAGTGTTACCCTAAACACTTGAGTGATTGAGTTAAACACTTGCTTGGTGAGAACTTCTAAGTTTCATGATTGCATCTTTGCTTAGTGGATTGATCATTCATAATATGTAACATCTGTTGAGGAATGTGTGAAATAACTAAATTGACAGCATGCATCTTGATTTGATCATCACTGAAGATCTGAAATTGAATAGTTCTCATCATGTACTTTAGCAAGGTTGGATCATTGGATGAAAGTGTAAAGAGCCAAGTTTTGTTTTATCTTTAGTTTTGTTTTGTTTTGCTTGAGGACAAGCAAATTTCTAAGTTTGGGGTTGTGATAACGGTTGAAAAACCATTATTTTCATGTGCTATTTTAGATCAAATTACTCCCTTTACTGCTTAGAATAAGCTTGAAATCAAACAAAACTCAATAAATAAGTCAGTCGAGAGTCAAAAGCTGTTTTTAGCGATATTATGCTTGTTTTGCATTGTTTTGAAACAATTTTGACGGAAGTGAAGAATGGAGGTGAAGAGAAAGGCCTTAGACTCAAGATAGAGGAAGAAAATCAAGAAAAGAAGAGTCTAGAAACCGCCCAGCGGCAGAATTGCACTGTTGGGCGGCCAAATGCGAGGAGTTGGCACCAAGGCAGCGACGCCTGGCAGTTTTGCGATAAGAGGCAAACCGCCGGGCGGTTGACCCCTGACGCCGAGCGGTTTTGCGGCAAAGAGGCAAACCGCCGAGCGGCATAAGTGTGACGCCGGGCGGTTGCCTGTTGGGCTTAGGCCTGATTTCTGTTGCGCTCTTCAGCTATAAATAGCCCTAGTGCGATTTCATTCTCATTCTTTTGATAGAGGAGGGCGGCCAGACCTACTTTTCACTCTCTGGAGAGGATCTCTTGGATGCTTAGGCTCCTTTTCATCTTTTCTAGGGTTTGCTTTCCATATCTTCCATTATTTTCATCTTGGTTCACCATGACAATGGTGAACTAAACCCTTTTGTTGTTGGGGGAACAATGTAATCTTTTGATACTCTCTTTTATTGAAACTCTTGTTTGAATTATATGATTTTCATATGCGTTTATTATCAATTGTTGGATTCTCATACTGTGCTTAAAGCTTTTATCGTTTAACTCATTTGGTAACTGATATTTGCCTTTATTGATACGGGGACATACAGTAATGTCACGAAATGGTGAGAATTTCCTTGGTTAAGCAATACCACCTAGGGATAGGGGGGTAGGACTATCAATTGTATTTGCTTCTGTTTGTAATGCGTTGCTAGTTGCTAGGGGAGGCTAGGGATAACAAACCGGTAATTAGTAATAGGCCCTTTTCGCCGAGGGATCGGGTTAAGGGGAAACCAATAAAGTTTGCATGCAATTAGATAATAAGGCAATTTAAACAAGAGGAGTAAATAAGAGAGAGCGGATTAGATGAAATTTTAAACCCCCAACAACTCCATTTATTCATACTCTTTTCTCGTCAATTGAATAACTCATTGCATGTTTATTTTTCTGTCTTTGCATTCACCACAACAATTAAATTTTCTTTCACAAGTCTTACGATTTTAATTCATACGAACGATAAGGCCTTTCGAGTCTCATGGGAAGAACGATAATGAGTTTTACCATTTTTATTACTTGAAACGATATGGTACACTTGTCATCACATTAACAGGTAGCTCAACTGCGAAGTCTGCTAGATGTTGGCCTCGCATCGACCCCGCGGCTCGTTGCGTAGTACAAACTCCGAGAGCTCTATCGACCACCCTATCATTCGTCCTGCTAAATTAGGCTTTCGCAAGATTTTAGCTATTGGGTAATCGGTTCGCACCACCACCTGATGCCCCTGAAAATACGGCCTAAGGCGCCGAGCGGCATACAACAAGGACATCACCACCTTCTCTAATTTCTGATACCAAACCTCAGAATCCTTGAGACTTCTGCTAACGAAGTAGATCAGCTTGAACTGGGGGGTCTCTTGTACCAATGCTGTGCTAATGGCCTCACTAGAGGCTGCCAAGAAAATTTGCAAATCATGACCTTTCTGCGGTTGGCCCATGATAAGTGGCTCGGTAAGAATGACTTTGACCTCCTTGAAAGCTTCTTCACACTGATTACTCCAACATCCTTGTGTTGTCTTCTTCATTGTCTTCAAGATTGGCTTACGCGTTCAGCTAGACGAGGGATGAACCTGGACAAGGATGTCAAACGCCCCACCAGCCTTTGGACTTCCTTTACAGTTTGGGGACTCCTCATTTCCAGAACCGCTTTGCACTTGTTAGGATTTGCTTCTATGCCCCGAGCGGTTAGCATGAAGCCTAAAAATTTCCCATCTTGAACCCCAAAAGTGCACTTTGATGGGTTTAAACGCATGTCAAACTTCCTTACCTGCCCAAATACCTCCTCCAGATCCTTCAGGTGTTCCTCTAGAGATCGGCTCCTTACCGCCATGTCATCTACATACACCTCCATACATTTCCTGATCTGCTGTTGGAAATCTTTGTCCACCAAACGTTGATAGGTGGCCCCCACGTTCTTCAGACTGAACGACATAACGTCGTAGCAATAGGTCGCCTGTTTGGTTATAAACGCAGTTTTCTCACTATCTGGATAGTACATGGGAATTTGATTATACCCTGAGCATGCGTCCAAGAAACTGAGCACTTCATATCCTGACACTCCATCCACCAACACTTCAATACTAGGAAGAGGATATGTGTCCTTCGGGCACGCTTTGTTTAGATATGTAAAATCTGTGCACATCCTCCACTAGCCATTGGACTTTTTCACCATTACCACATTAGCTAACCAAGTGGTATACTTTATCTCCCTTATGAAACCAGCTTCCAACAACTTACAAACCTCCTTGTCCACAACCCTTCTCTTCTCAGCCCCCATCCTCTTCTTCTTCTGCGAAACCGGTCAAGCGTCCTTCAACAGGGACAACTTATGGGAAATCACATCGGGGTGAATTCCAGGCATATCTGCTGCCGTCCACACGAACAAATCTTTATTCATGGTCAACAACTGGCCGACCTGTTTCGCCTGATCATCCCCCAAACTTCGTCCCACCATCATAACCCGATCTTCTCCCACAGGTAAAAAGGCTGCACTTCCCCCATTGGTTCTACCCGATCCTCAGTGTTTGCCCTTGGGCCTAACTCATCCATGGCCATGTCCGATTGAGTCTCTTGCGTTCTGGCAACAAAAGGCTTTACCTTTAACCCCGCCGCATAACACTCGCGAGCCACCTTTTGATCTGTCCAAACTGCCCATATACTTCCATCCTCCGAAGGGTATTTTAATGTTAAGTGTGGAGTGGGTAGTATAGCTCCAAATGCGTTCAAACACGGTCGCCCAAGTAGCACGTTGTACGAAGTCTCGGTCTCTACCAGCAAAAATCTTACCTTAAGCTCCTTGGCATTTTTCTCCGTCCCCAGGCTCATTCTAAGGTCCACATAACCTCGCGTGTCCACCCGTTCCCCAACAAATCCCAATATCTGTTCATGGAACGACATGATCATGTCGTCCGGTATATCCATCTATTGGAATGTCTTCCAATACAGGATATTTCCCGAACTTCCCTGATCCACGAGGACCTTGCCCACGCTATATCGAGCGATTATAACCGTTATTACCATAGGATCGTCCTGGTTAGGATCGAGCGTGTGAAAATCTTCATCCGAGAAAGTAATTGGTGGCATGGATCTATACGCAACTTTGGCCCGATTGACACTATGCAAATTTCTTAAGTGTCGTTTTCGTGCTGCGGAAGAAGGTCCCCCGCCTGCGAATCCCCCATAAATCGTGTTAATGATCCCTCGCAACGGTCTTTCTCTGCTTCTGCTTCTACTACGCTGCTCGGCTGGTGGAGGATTCCCCTGATTTTGGTTATTCCTGCGGGGAGGATGGCCTCCTGTGTTCGGTGCGTCCCGCCTACGATCCTGCACATACTCCCTCAAATGTCCTGCCTGCACCAGACTTTCCAACTTGTCTTTCAGGGTGATGCAATTTTTCGTAGTATGCCCCATGTTTTGGTGATACTGACAACGTTTGCGCTCATCAGCACCCCGAGGTGTTGGCGATCGGGTTACCGTTAACAAATCGGCTCTTAGGGCTTCCTCCATGACTCTTGTTCGGGGAGCGTTCAGCGGTGTATAATGGACATACTGGGGAATCCTAGGGGTATCCATGCCTCTTTGCCCATTTCCTCCATCTTCCCCACCGAACGGTCTTTTCTCTCCCCTTCTTTCTCGACCAGATTTAACCGACGGGACTACCTCTTCTCGCTACCCCCTCTGATAAACTCGCCCTTCCTCAATTCATATAAAACTCGTGAGCCTGTTTTGCAATTCAGCCATTGCCTAGGGTTCCTCAACATAGAGGTAGTCAACAAATGGACCCAGTCTCAAAGCTATTGCAGGGCGCTCACTATCAGCCTTTGATCCACATTCCTCACTTGTCGCGCCGTCTGGTTAAACTTATCCATGAAGGCTTTGAGGGTCTCCTCCTTCCCCTGCCCCATTCTTACCAAGGCGGTATATGTCAAGCCTTGAGTTTTGTTTGATGCATACTGCTGACTGAAGAACTGCCTCAACATAGCAAAATTATCTATTGTCCTGGGCTGCAGCAAGTGAAACCAATCCAACGCCTTTTCCTTCAACGACAAAGAAAAGACCCTACACCACACCAATTCGTCAGAGGAGTATATTGCCATAACATCAACAAACGAGGGAAGATGCTTAATTGGGTCCGTTAAACCTCCATACTTCTCCACCGATGGAAACACATTATTCTCTGGCATGACTGCCCTCAAAAAATTTGCGGTGAAGGGATGAAACCCTTCCGCCTGATCGGGTCGTTCAATGAGTGCTAAATTACCGACCGGTGGTGGATTTGACCCTTCAGACATTTCCCGATACCCTCCCACCTGATCACCTTGGTTATTCATATTTCTCCCACCCCCTTGCCCGTTTCCACCTCCACCTTGACCATTTCCACCTCCCCCTTGCTCGTTCCGCCTAGATATGTTGGTCGCCTCACGCGTCCCCTCTTGTCCTGTATGATTACTCTCCCCCCATGCTCTTGGTGAGTTGCCCCACCATTCAGCGATTGTGCCGATTGTCCCCCTACTCTATTTCCCTGCTCAGCCCTCATTGCCGCCATCTCCGCCCTCATCTCCTGCATCTGCCTCTGCATCTCCTGTAGCAATTGCAAGTGAAGCTCTCCTATCATTGTGATTGTTCCTGGGTTGTTCACACACTCTCGGGCCCCACGGTAGGCGCCAAAATGTTTCAGTTATGGGATCCGAGATTGAACTCTCCAAGCTTTCTTCGATCTCCCGACTTCCCACCTGCACGCCAAATGTCTCCACTGAAATGCCGAATGGTGGTGACCTGTAGGGAAACACTCCGACGCTCAAGTCAGCTAGGTCACTGGAAGATCAAAGTGAATATGATCAGATAAAAAGTGAGTTACCTGGTTGTTAACTCTATATTTATAGGCATTAGGCCCATTTATGGGCATTAACTATCTGTAAATATTATATCTTTTGTTTCCCCTTTCGTAATATTCGCCAATTAAGATCATTAATTGCCTTTCAATGGTACCTCCAACGCTTCATCACCGTTCAGCCACTTATCCGTACTTCTTCAATCTCAGTCGACTGGTCTCTTATCGTCTCCGCCCCGACCGATCGGTCGCCTCCTTCCTCATACACATACATTTTTTCAATTTTTTAACATTGACACAAGAACAATCCTTTTTTATATTACAGTAGATTACATCTTATTAAATACGTGTAAATAATTTTAATTAATAATTAATAATTTAGTTTGAAATAAAATAAAAATCATAAACATAGTTAATATATCCCACCAAAAAGAGAATAACTATAACTAAATAATCTGTAAAAAAAATTAAGAAGTCCAAATATCAACTTGTTAACACAAGCCTCATGCATTTTCACAAAAAGTTCAAAAAATGATATTCTTTGTACATTACAATAGATTACATATCTTATTAATTGATAATCCATAAGTAGTTAGCAAAAAACACATGACTAGACTAGTTATTGATAATAATTATACTAGCATATAACAAATTCTACATTAAGAACTTCAAACAAAGCTTGACACAAAATTATTATAAAGTTTTTGAAAGATAGATGTACACTAAAACTAGCTTCCCACGATCATATATTTATTTAGCTGTATCAACATTTTTTTAGAGGTAAATTCACACTTATTTTTTCATTTGCTAAGTAAGAATGATTATTGCAAAAGAAGAACAAACACAAGAAATAAAAACACAAGAGAGGATACGCTAGCTTATGAAAAAAATATAACAATTAAATCAATTTCATAATAAAATAATGTATTTCAAACATTCATAAAAAAAAATCAAATATACAACTACAGACTCTCTATACTCAATTATCCAAATATATGCATTTAATGTCAGAATCACTAGAGATATGTGTTGGTGCTCCAACAAGTAGAATCATAAGTGTCGTATCTAAATGAATTTGGTAGAATACACAAAGTTTTAAACTAGTTGGACTTGAGTGAAACATTGTTTGAGTTGTACTCGAGGTGCCAAAACAGGTTTAATGTAAAAATAATGTTCATTTAAAGGAGTACATACTAAAATAGTTTAGAGTAAAAGGTTAACTTCAAGATAATAAATATGTGTTAAAACTATATTTTACCACTTTGTCCCTATTTTGTATTGATTCAACCATTATTTATAAGGATGCAATTATTCTTGTACTAAAATATCTTTTAAATGTAACTTTTGGTCCATTCTTGACATCTAGAGCCTAAGATTGTCAAACTTCATATGATTCCTCAATGTCTGCTTGAATGAATCACTTCCTTTAAAGTAAGAGCTCTATAGCCAATTAGAGCCTAAGATTTATTTCTAACATCTAAAAGCCGGAAGAGAATTAGTTGGACCATAACTTGAAACCAATTCTCACTCAATCCCAAGCTAATGAAATAAGATAAGTGATTAATTTATCCAACAACAATTATAAACTAATTCACATTCATGAAATAAAAGCATACTTTGGTAAAGATAACAATATCAATTCGATAATTGTAGAAAAAAGTTATGTACCAAACAAGCAACAAGGGTCTAAGTTGTTGACAACCTAAACTATTGGAAACTTGCATGAAAAATTGCTCTAACTATAGATCTCCACTCAAATATATGACTGGTCAAAGTAAAACAAAATATGTCTAGGACCAACTTTCAGAATTTCAAATTGATCTAACGGTAAACGAAGCGGGAATATTAATTTTTCCCAAATGACCCAGACAAAGAAAATGATGTGTTGTCCAAGCGAGAATTTACTCCCTTGAGCAAAAAATTTTCCGCTTCGGCAAAAATTTGATAGAATCTGGATTTAGTTATAGTATCATTCTTGCTTGGGCGAGATGTGTCGCTTAGGCAAGACTTGTCTCGCTTGGGCAACAATGTGTTGCTTGGGCAAAAATAACATAATTTTCACTCCTTCTCTGCTTACCAAACCTCAAACTTGAATACTATCACAAATTGAACTTGTTTATGGACCAAAAACACAACATATATCATACAAATCATATCCATGTCAAAGATTCAGCATGCAAGCACTAAATTTGACGAAAATCAACATGCAATTAGTTATAGGTTTAACTTTCCTCACCTTGTTGTGTTGGACAAATTTCTACCCTCTTTCAAGTTGCTTTAAGATCCAAAGGACCTAAAATGGCTCTATAGACACAAAGACATTTTGGATTAGTGACCCAAACATTGTGTTAGACTCACGATCTAAAAGGGAAACTTTGGATAACTTTATTAATCACATGCAAAGGAAGATGAAGCTTGAAATGTGGTGGAGAATTGACTCACAAAAAGGAAGAGGGAGTACTTTACCTTGAGATATACTTAGATAGTAGAGTGGAAGAAATCTCCTTCTCTAATTGTAATGTCAATCCTAACCAAGGAGAAAGATGAGATGATGAAGAAGACAATAGAGAGAATGAAGGAGTTTAGAATGTGAGAGTTTTTATTTATGGTGCTGACATTGTCCATCTAACAAGAAAAAGAGGATTTTACAATTTGTAATTTAACGTTGGCATTAGGGCTAACAAACATTAAATGACATCATTTCATGTTTATTGGTCCTAGGACCAACATTGAATTACAAACTGACGTATGTTTTGAGTGGATTCAACGCCAATTTGGATGAAATATTTTTAAAAATGATAAAACACATTTTAAAGTCGAATTTTGCTACATTTTGCTACTTGCAACAATGTGAACATAATGATGTTTATAATAGTGCTATCAAAACGGGTTGAAACTTGTGAGCCAACCAGGCCAGTACGGGTTCAGACTAGATTTGGTTGAAAAAGAAAATGAAATTTTGATACATGCAAATTTTGAGTTCGACCCACTAAGAATCTAACTCATGTGGGTTAAATCCATGGTGAGCTACATTAGCTCACAAACTTACCTCATTATTATTTTGTGTTTTAATATTATTAGTTAACATTCTTTTTTATTGAATTGTAGATGAGGATAAAGAAAAAAAATGTTTCAAGAGAATAAAATATTGTGGATTTATCGATTTAAGACTCTAATCTTATAAAAGAATAAATGACACAAAATTATAAATGTTAGATACATATTTGTTTTGCTTTTTGTACTTATTTTGGATTCTAGTTAGAGTTTAAGATAATTTTAGACGCTATTATACTTTCTTGATTTTGGATTGTCTATAAAGTTTAATATCATTTTAAATTAAAATTTATTTAGATCTGAATTAAAAAAAATTATTATTTTTTAAAATTGAAAAAAATATTTTTAATTAAGTTAACCAATAAATCAAATTGTTTATCCACCCACCTCAAACCAAATTCGAATCGGAGATCTTTCACATCACTAGTTATAAACCCTGTTTTAACAGCATTTTATTTTTACTGATGTGACGTCTCTCTTTGATTTCTTTTTTCTTTCATAAAATTGGAATTCAAATTTTAGTAACATCATGTAAACATAATTTTATTCAGAAGTAGTAGTTTCCGATTGCTGGGACCTGAAGGTGATGGGAGTTGCACCCTCCTTTGTTGAAAAAACAGAGTATTTGCAGTATGAAAATGCCTATGATCCTTACAAGGGAAGAAAATTACCGAAATATGAAGGGAAAGTAAGGACACAATAAAAATATTCAATTTGGTGCTCTCTTCCATCCACGCGTAAACAAACGAACAAAAAGCTTAGCTACAAAGATCGAAGATGAGTAGAGGTGGACAATGGTGGGTTAGAGAAAAGTGTTTGAAACTATGTTTCTCACATGTCTGGGCTTCAGCTGTTCCAAGAACACATCTCAGAGAAATTATCCCACAAATTATACAAGAGTTCTGCCATCAATTTTCTCTCTCCCATCTTACCAAATCAACCAACAACTTTGATCCAGAAAGGGTAATTGGATATGATTCACTTTACACATATAAACGGTTCTCCTTATCCAGTCACAATAAAAAGATTTAATGTAGAAGACAAAGGCACCTTCAAGAATGAAATAGAGGTTCTCTGCCAGCTTCGTCACCCTAATATTGTCTCTCTTGTAGAATTCTGCGACCACAAGAAAGAGAAGATTATTGTGTACGAATACCTGTCCAAGGATTCTCTTTATCAACACATAGAAAGTGGGAAACTGTCATGGAAAAAAAGGTTAGAGATCTTCATAGGAGCAGCACGTGGACTGCACTATCTTCACGCTGGAGCAAAGCGCACCATCATTCATCGTGATATCAAACCTCGTAACATTCTTTTGGATGGAAACATGCAGCCAAAGCTTATAGATTTTGGCTTTAGCGTACAGGGACAGCGTTTTATGTCAAAGCCAAAGCCGATTAAAGTAGATGAAACTGCTGGTAATGTTTCATTTTATGTCGTTGCTTACTAATGAAATCTTGCCAGTTAGACTAAGATAATACTTTCATTTATAGGTACTTTTGGCTACCTGGCTTAGGAGAATATCTTGGACCTTACCATCACGGATAAAACTGATGTTTACTCATTTGGTATGGTTCTATTACAAGTTGTGTGTGGAGGGACATATGTGCAAAGGATAACAGAAAGGGAATTTATGGAAATGCCGGTTGAAGAGAAAGTTGATCCGAGTATCCAAGGAACGATTGCACCTGAATGTTGGAAAGTCTTTGTAGATATCATTCAAGGATGCGTAAAACATGAAGCAGATGAGCGACCAACAATGGGTGAAGTAGAGCTGCAACTTGAGCATGCTTTGTTGTTGCAGGAACAAGCAGATACTGCAAATACCAATGTTGAATATACCTTATTGTCTAAAACCATTATTGAATATACCAATTTCGAAACCACACTTCTACATTATTTGAATGAACTTAAATTAATGTAATTTCATTTGAGCCTTTATTTTGGCATTGTGCTGCTGCATATGTTGCGGCTTTCTTTTTTATTCTTTAGTTTGTTTTCCCGTTTATTTCGTTTAGATATAAGATAGAGATCATCCAGAGATAATATACTCGGCAGTTGATATATTATAAAATCTGGCATGGTTCAAGGAAACTCACCGTAGTGCATTATCAGTGAGTGTGTGTCATCTATATTTTACAACTTCTAAGTCATTGTCTTCAGCGATACTGATATCTTCACGTTTGCGCAATGACAAATTATGCTCATCCTTCCCACTCAGGCAAGTTAATAACGGTTTTAGACATTAAGATATAATCACCATGAATGTTTGTGATATCTGCTTGTTCCTGCAACAACAGAGCATGTTTAAGTTGCACCTGTACCTCACCCATTGTTGGTCGCTCATCTGCTTCATATTTCACGCATCGTTGCGTGATATTTATAAAGATTTGCCAACACTCAGGAGCAATCTTTCCTTTGATATTCGGATCAACTTTCTCTTCAACCGGCCTTTTCATAAATTCCCTTTCTGTTGTTAACAATTCAAAACATCTCATTCCATACGGAACTTCTAATAGAACAATATCAAATGAGTAAACATCGTCGCTTTTAGCTGTGATGGTCAGGCTCGAATCAGTGACGCCACTATGTTCAAGACTACCTTTGTGTACTCCATGACGAGAGCATATTGTGTGTCTATCGTCGAAATTGTTGGTTGATTATCTAAGATCGGGTAGAGAAAATTGTCAGCACAGCTCTTCTATTATCGTTGGATACTTTCTCTGAGGTGATCTTGAGTACTTCGATTGGTTGAGCCCCACACATTTGAAAAACATTGTTCCAGCCTGTGATACCCTCTTGATTAATCACTAGTCTAGTCACTTGTCCAGAAGCATTCATCTCTACCTCTTCAATCATTATAGCTAAGGCTGTACTGATTTGGTTTCGTTTACGCGTTTCCCCTCTGAAAAAGAAGATGAAAACGTGTTGCAGAATAGTCCACATGAGATTTCTTCCCATTCATCTGGCATATATGAAAAAAATGGTCAATTAGGACGCGTTTAGGCATAATTTGAATCTTTTCTGTTTGTTTCTACCACTCTCAACCGCACTCTGCGCTATATATGTACCTGATTTAGCTATCGATCATTGTGAAAAACAAGCTTTTATCTTAGCATTACATACTAAAGTAGGTGCATACAAAACAAAAATGCTTCTCATTTAAAATCAAGCCAAACAGAATCTTGCAAGAGTTTTAAGAATCAAGCTGAATTCCCTGCAGCGTTGTGGGGGCTGATATTTTTCTGGAAACTTGGGATACATACATTCTTTCAGACTTTTTTCCGAAATAGAGACCTACTTTTGGTGAATTCAAATTTTTGCTCACTTTCATCGTAAAACCAGCGTTCTTCAACTACATGAAGAGACTTCTACTATAATGGACACAATTTATTTTAGAGAAATAACAAAGTTTTTCAATATATTAGGGAGGATTTATTTAAAACTAACAGTTATCTTTCAAACCTTTAACTAATACCGAAAAATTCCACATGCGTTTTTAAAAAAAGTTTTATGTATAATTTTTGTGTGTTTCTTGTGAGATATTCTAACCACTCATCAAAGCTCTCATTTTGTGTCCTTACTTTCCTTCTTAAGCAAGAATGTGCGAGAGTACTGGTTGAATTGATAAAATATTAGGCTTTTGAGGAACATACCAAATAAAAATCACACTACACTCTTGATGTTCTATTGGATCCCGCTATTAACAACAGATGACCAACTAATCCACCTTATTTTCACTAAATGCCCAGATGTCTAGGAATGGACAACAAAAATTTAAGGCAGATCTCTTTTATACTATTGTCTTGTAGTTCTTGTTAGAAAATAATACTCACTTAGAAATTATGAACATGCTTCACATTGTGTGTCAATCACACACTTACAATTTATAAACTTACATATTGACTTTTCACTTACAAAGCCATAAACTCTATCATTAAGACATCATTTATTTCCTATTATTGTCTAATAACAACTACATTAATCTACTCATGGAAACCATCCAAGGAGCTTGGTGGAGATCCTTCTAGGGATCTACAACTTAAACCGGGGTTAGGAGATTGGAAGAAGAAGGACTTCTATTCTTATGAAAGATGGTGTTTTCAAGCTTGTTCTTCCCTTCTCTTAACTTTGTAAAAATGTACATAAATATTTTGCTTTGGACCTGTATTTTGGCCGTGTTATCTTGCCCTTTTTTAGACTTGTCCCTGTGTTAACATCTTTCGAAATTCAACTGCATCTAGCTTAGAGGTCTAGAAGATACGAGCCTATACTCAAATGAAAACTCTGAATCTAATTTCCAACAAAAAAAAATCATCTCATTTAAAGTTCTGTGGAGAAAGTTATGAGCAAAACAACTAGGAAAGGTCAAAGTTGACGAGATGTTGTCTTGAACGAAGTTTTGGGCTTGATTTGGGCCTTGAAGAGCCTTTGTAATTTGAAGGGACATCCCCCAGGGCGGTCACTTAAGGGAAAGGCTCCCATGCATCTCCCTTGGACGTTATTTAGGAGGGAGAGACTCCCATTCATCCCCCTTGGACAAGGAAACTTCTAGGTTCTTTTCAAGTGCACGTACTCTTTTCTTTCTAGAGCTCTCCTTGACCTATAAAAGGAGAAGTTCCTCCCCTTGTATTCTTAGAACTTTAATGACATTAGTGAAACTTTGTCAAAGTTGCAAGACTCACTTTTCTGAGTTCTCTTGGAGTTGTCTCTTTTCTAGACTTTTTCTACCTTTTCCTTCAAGGTTGACCTAACCTCCTTCTAGGATGCATCACTTACCCATTCATCAAGCCACTCAATCTCCTATTCTTCATGCTTCCCGCCTTCATCATCTTCATCAAGGGATCTTCATCAACTTGGTTGAAGGAGCTTCCATCAAATAAAAGATGAAAATGAGAAACAAAATTGACAATAAGCAAAAATGTAATTTTATTATAGGAAATAAAATTACAATATTTCTCTATACAAATCCAAGGAGAAACAAATAACTCCTCCCGAAAATAAGAAAACACAACTACTTAGAGAATTTAAACAAAAAAAAAAACAAAATTTCTCTTAATATTTTTAACAAGTGACTTCGGTACGTTCTATCAAGAAATCATATGCCCCTTTTATTACAAGAAAAACACCAAAGCAAAGTCCCTCTTATGTGTGAGTTCTTTTCTGAGAGAATCAATCATTAATGGTGGTAACTTCCGGCCTATGAGAAGTTGGTTAAATTCAATAAGACTAACAAACTAAGAAACTTGATAGCTTTCACAAATACCAAAGCAATTCAGTACAAATAAATTATATGCCCCTTTTATTACAAGAAAAACACCAAAGCAAAGTCCCTCTTATGTGAGTTCTTTTCTCACATAATCAATCATTAATGGTGGTAACTTCCGGCCTGTGACAAGTTGGTTAAATTCAATAAGACTAACAAACTAAGAAACTTGACAGCTTTCACAAATTGCAAAGCAATTCAGTACAAATAAATTACTGCTGCAGCTAAAGAAAACTTGATATCTTTAATTTATACAAAAAGAATAGAGATTGTACTATAAGAAAAAACTAAACAAAGTATAGACTAAATAAGAGCGGAATGGTTAACGATCGATTCTTATTTGCGCCAAGTGAAGCAAGATTACAGTTTATTTTCACAAGCATACAATGCGATCAAAATTGAAACACAATACAATGAAATAAAAAACGAAACACAAATTGAAGGAACAAATGTCATATCTAATAGAGATGAAATGCACAAAAACGAACATCAACAGAGATGAACCGGATATGACTGCATGAACGGCAAAGAGAGTGCTCTGAACGGTGTGTCTGAGAGAAAGAGAGAGAGAGGGAGAGAGAGCAAAGGGCTGTGAACCTAGAGAGGGTAGGTAGCAAGCGAGAAAGAACAAACGCACCGGAGAGAGCAAATGAAAAATTCGAAATTCTTTTAAGTGGAATTTGAAATTCTATAATTTAAGTTAATAAAAAATACCTTTTAAAATTACTAGAATTTGAAATTCTTTCTATGTATAGTAGCTAAAGAAAGTATTCTACCACACAGCATTCTAAAGTTGGCTAAAAAACTGAATTACCCTATTAAAATTCGTTATCTAAACATACCGTTAAAGGTTTGTTTTCCATATGCCGATTGATGACTTCATCATGTATCAGTTTGTTAACTGCTGATATGGTTTAGGTCGTCTTCCAAGATGCGAGTCTTTTCAATGACAGTTCTGTTACCTGAGCCAGTTTGACAACCAAAATTAATTTTGGCCCAACAAACCAAAAAATGTGGTTTCTGAAAACCCTTGTTTGAATCCTGATTTAAGAAGCAGTGCTTCCCAAGTCCTGGCCCCGGGAACAAAGCTTTTCGCAACAATTTTCTTGGTCAATTCTATTGCTTCAGCAATCAAGCCTTTTTGGCACATCTGAAAGATGATATTATCAAAGGTTGAAGATCTAGGAAACAAACACTTCTCCAACATTTCCTCCAACAAAAAGCACGCTTCACCAATCTCACCTTTCCCAACCAAACCATCAAGCATGATTCTGTATGAATGCAAGTTGAGCCCAACACCCTTCCACCCCATTTCCTTCATTACCTCCCTTGCCTTACGTAAATCCCCTGCTAAACACAAGGCACCCAATAAAGTATTGCAAGTAACCACATTTGGTTTGCATTCTAACTCTTCCATAGAAGCAACAATCTTAAAGGCCTCATCTATGTTATTCTGCTTACACAAACCATTTATATAGACGTTATAAGAATAAACATCAGGAACGACTCCAAGCACAAGTATTTCATCAAATAATTGATCTAACTTTACATACTCCCCCTCTGCTACAAGCCCACTCAAGACCATAGTATAATTAACAACATCAGGTTTAATTCCATCTTGTTTCTGCTGGTTCAGAACATCCAAAGCATCCATACCCTTTCCTTCCTTCACCAAGAACCTAATCATGTTTGTATAATCCCTGACACCAGGACAAAATCCCACTTTCCTCATATCCCTCCAAACAATCAAAGCCTCAACACTGGTCAGATCGTCTTGTTCACACAATGATGATATTATCGAAGAACATATTGTCTCATCCAAACCATACCCGTCTTCTATCATACAATTCAGCATCTTAATGGCATAACCCAACCTCTTAATTCTACACAAGGCCTTGATCAAAACCCGAAATGTCGATTCCTCAATGCGAATGTTCATATGCTGGCTTTTCAGCAAGATGTCGGGAACCATTTTGAGATACTCTCTCTTCCTACAAAGCAGTGAGAGAACCAAATTCAACGAGCAAACAGTTGGTGTGCACCTGAACCTGGGGATCCTGAAAAACAAATCCACAGCATCTTGGACCTTATCAGAAAGACCATAGAACCTAATAAGGTACACAAGGATGGACTCTGGAGTTTCAAACTTCTCCAAGTGTTCAAGGTGGTCAAGGAGAGCAGGAATGTCCTGCAACTGGGAGGTGTTGATTAAGGTTTTTATGACAAAGTAGTAAGCTTTTGGAGTTGGGTCACAGCTGTAAGCTTTGAATGAGTCAAGGAGAGTGGAGAGAAGAAAAGGGTGGGGAAGGTTAGCTGTTTGGGGTTCCCGGGAAAAACCCATTTCAAGGGTTGCTTGTTTGAGCTTTTGCATGGCTTGTTGTTGACCAAAGTTGTGGTGCCATGAGGTCTTGTAAGGAGAGTGTGGCCATTTCCTGAATTTTCTGAGGTATTTGTTAGCTCTCTTGGATAAGGGCTGTCTCACCATTTCGATCTGCCAAGAAACAGAGCAAGAACGGACATTGGATTAATTATATCAACGGAAGAAAACCAAAATTTTGGCTTGGGACTGATGCAAATCAAACCTTAAACTGAAACAGATTTTGACAAAATTATAGACGTACGGTTATATAAATAGTTAATGTAATTTCCTGTATTGAAGATTATGTATCTTTTATTTATATACTGATAAATTACAATGACTACTATTCATTTGTTAACTTTCTTTGAATGAAAATATGCTGAGGTATTTTTTTTAACGGATAATGCATTTTTAAAAAAATCAATTTCTATCATATTCATCTTTATTTTAAAATTAAAATTCAATGTTTTTTTAAATTACCAATAGCTAAAATTAATATTATATAACAACACAATTTTTTCTATAAATTTATACTTAAAATAATTTACTTATCACAAGATTTAGTTAATACAACTTAATATTTAAAAGCTTTTATTTAATATAAATCTTAATTATAAGAAACAAGCTCTCATCAGTTGTATTACACCAATTAATTAATGTAATTCCATAAACCATTAACTATAGTTTAAATGCTTTCATATATATAAATGTGTGTTTATTGCTACATCTTTGTAATGTATTTTACTTATAAATGTTGTAGTTTCTTACTAACTTAACTTCTTAGATAAGCTCTTGTCATTAAACGCTATCTTTCTTAAGAGTTATCTTTTCTAAAATTCTGCAGTAGATTTGTGAAAACGATCGAGGAACATTTTATTCCTGAACCTGTGGTTTAAACAGTATTTTACAAATAAAGTGTCTCATAACTTGTGTAAATCATTTAATACTTAACAAAGTTGTTAAATGATCTCTTTGAAATTTTTTTTCCTCAACATTATTCAACCCCCTCCATCCTTCTAGTGTTTTCTAATTATTTCACACTCTTCAACACAAGGGTTCTAACCAAACAACTTATCTCAACCTTTTTAATATAATAATAATAATAATTTAAACACATATTACTGTCTATTATCTATGTTATCTCTTGTAAATATTTTTTCTTGGATCTTACACACCGCACTACTCAGTTGTCTTGCCGAGTTCTCCAATTGCCTGTGCTAACCTCATGTTTTACTAAGCTTTCCACATGCTTCACTAAGTTAACCTTATGTTCCACTAAGCTTTCTAGATGCTTCATAGAGCTTTCCACACTCTTCACTAAGCTCCACCGAGCTCCTCTTCGCACCACGACACATATACCATTGCCACGTAACAATGTCCACGAGTACAATTTGTCGTTAAGTATTTTAAAAAGACTCAATTGAACAAAATTCATTAGGACCAAATTGAAAATGGAAATGATATATTAACATCAAAATTTGACACAAAGTATGTTAAATTTGTACAAAAAGCGTAATGTTTTTACCAACTTATATGTTCACTACTCCCCACTTATGCTTTTGTCCTGATTTTTCTTTTCTTTTTTGCACAACAATGACCATATTAAATTGGCTTGTGTTATGATATGGTAATTGTGATGATGTTTGTGGTAGATAGGAATAACATATCATTAGTTGTTGTATAAAGGTTGGTTAGATTAAATATGTTAAATTTGTATAGAAAGTCCAACGTTGCTACCCACTTATTTGTTCATTGCTACCCCACTTATGTTTCTGCCCTCATTTTTCAATTTTTTTTGCACAATAGTCATCCAATTCAACCAGTTTGTGTTGTGATATGGTAATTGTGACGATGTTTGTGGTAGATAGGAAGAACATATTGTTGGTTGTTGTGTAAAACTTGGTTGAATTAAATTATGTTAAATTTGTAGAAAATGTCATACGTTGCTACCAAGTTATTTGTTCATTGCTCTCAAGTATGCTTCATGTATGATTTATTAAACACACTACAACATCTACCAAATCACCACCACAAATAGAATGTGTATAAATGACATGCTCACCCACTCACATAATTAATTTTCATCACATGTGTTCTAGTCGGGCTCTTTTAGCCAACCTGTTGGGCTAATTTAGCCGAGCTCAAGCGACCTCTCATGCTTCTTTCTATGGAGGAGGTGCAATGAACTCAAGTGAAGTAGCGTAATAGTGCTATATAAAAGTGTCAAGTGTCAAAATAAGGAAATGAATAAAACGATAATAGAGAGAGATCAACCACCACGATTTTGAGCTGAAATGAGGAGCTTGACTAGACTTTATAGAGATCAGCATGAATGATGTTAAGCTCAACTAGGGTTTATGGAGCTTGATATGAACGATGTTAAGCTTAGGAAGACTTCACCGAGCTTAATCAAACGTTGTGGAGCCTGGACAATATCATACCACAAGTCTGCTTTTTCTCATATTAAATCACACCACTTAATGTTCTCCCTTCTTTAATGTGTGCTCTTGCGTATTCCTCTACGTATTTCATCTCTTAACACGTGGCTATTATGCTTTATCAGTGAAGAAACTCCCTTTGTGTTTGTTACAAGTAGTTTCACGGCGAGATTGAAGGCTCGGTTCCACGAGAGGTTAGTAATGGGAGGCTAGTGCAAGGAGTGTTCACAGTTATGTGAAGGAGAGTTTGTTGTTAGACCCCTTCCTAGCACTACAGGAGAATTCGCTATTGACGGTGTTGATACTGGAGGACAATTGAGCTTTAACAAATGGCATCGAGGCGGCGATTGATCCGTAGCGAAAGAGGCTCGAGCTAGGGTTAGATCCCTGCTCTACCTCTACGTTTCTGCAGGTAGAAGAAAATAGTGAGAGGAAAAGTAATCAACGAGTTAGAGAAGATGATTTGTGTGATGATGTTTTCTAATGATGATGGAGGTTCTGAACTATGAATGGGTGACAATAAGAATGGATGAAGGTTAGGTAGTGCATGTGAGTGTTCCTTTGGTGATGAAGAAGGCGAGTTAAGGGGAAAATGTAGAAAAGAAGAGTGGGTGTATGTGTGTAGTTTTGATAAGGGAGAGGCATCAACATAATAATTCGACTCGTCAATTTGGTCCCCTTTACCTGGTTTGACCCTGATCCACGTGGGTTGGGGTCAGAAAAACCCACTGGACCAAAATATCTACAAAAGTCCTGTAGGTCAAGACCAACCCATGAACCTACTTTTTAGAAAAAATATTCATTTTAAATACAAAAAGAAATATATTTAACTACTCATTTATTGCAAATATATGAACTTTTAATTTTTCAAATAACTATACACAATAACTTTAATCTCTAACTTAATTTCAATCTACTTTCTTCAATTACTCTCCTCTTGTATCATTAGTCACCCAAAACTTTAAGCAAGGTAATGTTATTTTAAACTTTGTGTTGCCAGATATTAGGAAAATTTTTATCTTTCAACTTGAAGTTCAGTTCAAGTTGATGTCAAGTTATGAAGTTCTTAAGCGTGACACTAGTGCAGAATTGACTTTTAACGTCACCCATTAGACGTCAGTTAGAGGGGGCCGCAACGTAAATTATCGACCGGTGGCAGTTTCATAAATAAGTCAGGCCTCTAAACGTCGGTTAGAAGGGGCATCGACGTCTATAATATTATAGACGTCGGAGCCCCTCATAACAGACGTCTAGAGGCCTGATAAGTAGGTGAAAAGTCATTTCTTTCCGTCATCTAGACGTCAGATCCCGCCAGTCCGTCGTCTATATGCGACTATAGACGTCTGTTCCCTCCTAACTGGCGTCTATATGTCTGACAGTAGGTGAAAAGTCATTTCTTTCCGCCATATAGATGTCTGATCCTTAAACTCCGACGTCTATATGCGACTATAGACGTCCGTGCCCTTCCTAACTGACGTCTATAGTCTGACAGGTAGGTGAAAAGTTTTTTTTTTTCGCCATGTAGACGTTTAATCCCGCTAACCAAAATCTATATGCGACTATAGTCGGCGGTTCCTAGGACATCCGACGTCTACATTTACCACGAATATTAATTTTGAAATTGAATGGACGTTATATTAGTAAGGTCCCCAACGTATATTCGATTATAGACGTTGGTTTCTATGGCAACTCATGTCTCATTTCTTGTTAAATCAGTCATCGTGAACTGGTTTCGCGCACTTCATTGTCTTCTTGGTGTGTTTTCTCTCCTTTTCTCTCCTCTGCATTGTCTTTCAGGTGTGTTTGAAATCTTTTGAACCGTTTAAACTTCGCTTTTGCTCCGAGTAAACTTGCTTTTGAACCGTTTGATCTCATATGAACCGATTAAAATGAGTTTTCATTGTGTTTTGATGCAGTTTTTCTCATGTCTTTGTGTAGCGTAGTGCACCTTCTCCCTTTGCTAATTTCCTCATAAGAAAAGCTTGCGTTTTTTGGATCTCTTATGGCATTTCAACTTGAAGCTGAACTTGGGTTGTTGCCTACTTCCACTCTTACCGCCAAAGAAAAAGAAAATGGTGTCACCGTATTCTTTTTCTTTGGCGGTTGAAATGGAACTAGGCAACGACCCGAGTTCGGTTTTGGGTTGAAATGCCATGAGAGATGTAAAAGACATAATTTTTTGTTACGAAGAAACTAGCAAAGGAAGGAGGTGCTACTACGGTACCCAAAGACACGAGCAAATGCACTAAAACACAACGAACACTTCTTAGACGTCGATTAATGTCATGTTCGACGTCTATAGTGCCCTTAGACATCGGTTTGTCATGTCCGACGTCTATATAGTGCCTTTAGACGTTGGTTTATGCCTTGTCTGACGTCTTTATAGTGTCCGTAGACGTCGGTATGTGCCATGTTTGACATTTATACTGACGTCGGTCATTGAGATTAAACGATGTTTATAACTACGTCGAAACTGCAAAGTCCGACGTCCCATTTAACATCACCCGTATAGAGGTCAGTTCGGAATGTTATGTTAAAAACCAAAAATAACGTACATCTAAAGCCCTTTCAACACTAGTGTGAATAAATATAGAAATGAAAACGAAGATTGGAAATGTGAGTAGCATCAGCTGTAAATTAATTCTTGATATCTGGATAAGTCAAATTCAATTTAACATTATTGTCTGCTTCTTCATACCACTTGCAATTCACACCACGCATATATAAGCTAAATTTCGCAAACAACTAAACAAAACTTATTATATTATTAAATACCATAAAGAACAAAAGAGAGGATACATGGAAGAAATAAAATTGTGTCTAAATTTATCTCTTTTGAGTGCTAATAATATTAATTCAAATCTCATATACAAATATAAATAGAATTGTCAGAGAGGATAGATGAAAGAAAAGAGAGAGATCATGAGCTATAACAGTTACTATCACCTAAATTTTGAAAAACACAAAATTATCAATGTTATTTTTTTCAAATTTATATACATGAGAAGATTGAAATGGAATATAACTTTGAGAGTTATATACGGAGGAGTGAGAATGTATTTTTAATATATTTATTTAACGGAGAAAATTCTTTGGGGTTTGGTTAAAGTTAGAGCTATCAAAATGGGTCACAACGCGCGGGTTAATTCGACTCGTCACGAGTTCAAGTCGGATTGGGTTTGAAAAAATTGTATATTTTTATGGGTCAGATTTTAACTCGACTCATTTAAACCTGGCTCATGCGGGTTGAACCCGTGGTGGGTCGGGTTGGCCCACCAACCCACCTACCTAATTTTATTTTAGGTTTATTTTCGGGAAGTTTTCCCATTTTGATCCCCGTCTTATTCGAATCTCCAATTGAGTCCCTATAAGTGCTAATTTCAATCAATTAAGCCCCTGCCGTTAAATTTAGTCAACAAGATTAACTTTTTTGCACAGCTGGGAGGATGACTTGTTAATTTCTATAAACGTGGCCTATTTAGAGTTGAAACGTGGCATGAATTGAGTTCCATAAGTGCTAATTTCAATCAATTTCAACTCTAATTCATGCCACGTTTCAACTCTAAATAGGCCACGTTTACAGAAATTAACAGGCAATCCTTCCAGCTGTGCAAAAAAGTTAACCCCGTTAACTAAATTTAACGGCAGGGGCTTAATTGATTGAAATTAACACTTATAGGGACTCAATTGGGGATTTTAATAAGACGGAGATCAAAATGGGAAAACCTCCCAAAAATAGGGACAACTAAATGGTTTAAACCTTTATTTTATTAAATTTAATTTTAATTTTATAAAAAAAATATTTATTATTATTTTTTGCTTGAAAAAGTTCCATATTTTCAAAATTAATTTAACATAGTGAAATTTGGGAGTGAAATTTGTTTAGATTTGAATTATAGAAAGTTTGTAATTTTTTTATTTTAAAAAAATTGTAATTAAGTGGACCAGTGAATCAACCGTTTACCACCAACTCGTGGTGGGTCGAGTCGGATTCGAATTTTTCTGGCTTGCTAATAAATGAGTCGGGTTGGGTTGGCTCACTAAGTGACCAACCCGTGGTGGGAAGAGGGTAAATAGTAAAAAAAATTAGCAATGGTTAAAGTCATCTAAAATTAAAACCCAAAATCTCTTTGCGCAGCTTCACTGGAAGATGTTCCAATAATGGCTTTGTTCCTTAAAGCAAAGAATTCTATTTATTTGACAAATTAAAACCCAATTAAGAAATTAAAGCTTAATTAACATAAAAAGAAGCATTTTATTTATTTATTTGACAATTTTTTCTTTTTGGAAAATATTACACGTGACTAGAAAATATGTTAGAAGTGGTAATTTGAATTTTTTTTATTCAAAAGTTAATAATTAAGAAAATTATTAAATATTTAACGTGATTGTACGATGATGTATGAAAAATATACATAAAATATTAAAAACTCAAAAAATATGAAGTGTTATTATATATTTTATATAATAACATTAATAATAAGAATAATAAAAAAAATATTAATTTAAAATGAAGTGTTATTATATATATAATTTTATATGGATATATAAATGGTGTTATTTTTAAAAGTTTATTAAAGTTTTGTTGTGGTGATAAATTCAACTTAAGCCTGATGGTAACCTACGTAAAAGAAGGTTTTTGGGATTATGACTTTTTTTTTTCTGTCGTTTAAGAGACTTCTTAAAAGAGAGTTTTTTTAATAATGAGTTAGGATTCACCATTAACTATGCTCTAATAACAATGGAAGGGGTATGGAAAAGGAGAAAAGTTCCGTTTGTCTCATTTGTCTCATTTTTCAATCTTCCTTTTTCCACATAAGCGCAACTTCAAAGCAATTAAAAAACCACGTGGAAGAGGATTTCTCAACTGTCTCAAATTTTGATGTTAATATATCATTTCCTTATCAATAGCTTACCTTCTCATAACTTGATTCATACGGCTTGTGTATGTTGAATATTCTCTTTGTTATTTTCTTCTTTTCTTATTCTAAGTAATCTAGTAACAGGTTGACATTTACTTGTTCTTATGTAGGGAGAGAGCGTTGTCTTGTTCCTTAGTTGAACTTTCTCACACGTTGAGAAGTCAAAAACTGCTATTCAAACCATTAGTCATCACAAGAAGTTGATCCTTTCACTCAAAGAAAACCTATATATCCCTTTAACATGCTTCACGATTGCCACACATACATACATATACATATAACAAAGCTTCAGATTTTGATTCTACAAATTAAATTCATATTCTTCTGCAGCTCATCCTTGAAGTTCAACCATCAAATATGGCAAACCAATTATCACCACCCTTTGGCACTCCCATCATCGCACCTCAGTACTGTGCTCCAGGTATATATATATGAGCCTCTATGCATTGTTCAGATAATCGTTTACTTTATGGGGTCCAAAATATGATCATAAGCATATATAATTGATAGATAGTTTTATATGTTAAACAGTTTCATATTTTGTTCTTTGATTAGTCTGAAGTGGTTATTTGTTAATTATATCGTGCCGTGCATATTGCAGGTCCACATCCTGTTGATCTGATAATCATAAAGGAGAGGAGTATAGCAGATAATTTCACTGTGACAGACACCAATGACAACATAGTTTTCACTGTTAAGAGCAATCTCGTAAGCATTGTAAATCCCCGCAGACACAGTTTCTTGTTTGACTCTCATGGAAACCCCATTGTTCATCTTCGCAGATCGGTTAGTTTATTTCATACGTAGCTTCATTTTCTTCCTTTTATACATGAATTTGTACTTTAATCAAACAAGAATCCCTCTCATGAAATCATTGATGGAAGTTGAAGTGTGAGTATTAGTCACATTGAGTAAAAACGAAAAAACTTGAACACCATGTAATGTTGTTCCCTACAAACTGTAGAAGCCATACTTTCACTTAATTTGCCTCTATTTTGACACCAGATAACATATTATTGGCCTCAGTATGCTTTATTAAACCAGTTTGACCTTTAGAAATTATCAGAAACAAGAAATAGAGCAGTGGATCTCCTTGTCTTAAATATTTGAAGAATAAAATTCCTTGGTCGGACTTCCATTTATCCTTAACCCATTTATCTTAGAATCCAATTGCATTAGCATTTAGTATAAAAAGTTTTATGGTTGAAAGTATTAGCAAAACTAAACCTATATGTGAAAACCTTGTTTACTTCCTTGTATTACTACTTGTTTTGTTATTAATGTGTGTCAATTAGACACTTATCATTTATAGACTTAATTTTAGTTTTTCATCTCCAACCATAAACATAATTATTACTTATTATTGTCTAATAAACACTACATTAACTTGTCGATCCTTACACTTTAAAATAAACAAAACTTCTAAATGAAAACAACTCATTTAATTCTATTATTATATTTAAGTTTATCCTAACATATAAAAAAAATCTCAGTTTGAACTTGCTGGATAATACAGATTCAGAATAATGATTGGAAAGCATTCAGAGGAAAAAGTGAAGAATCTAGGGATCTGATATTTAGAAGACACAATTCCTCATTTTTTCAGTTAAGGTTGAAATTCGACGTGTTCTTGGCAAATAATGTCACTGATGTTTGTGACTTCAAAATCAAATCAAGTTGGTCTGGACGCTCTTGGGATGTTTACTTAGGCGATTCCAACATACTTGTTGCCCAGGTAATTTAATTTTAATACACAATTATTATTTTGATTAATTTCCCAAGATAGAGAGGAAGGAAAAAAATATGATTATTTGTTTCACACATCACATTATGTATATGTCTATATGTATATGTATAGATATACATATCTCTCTCTATATATATATATATTTGATATGCTTTACACGTACTTATTCATGGAAATGATTGTTATTGCAGATAAATACAAAGCTTGGGACTTTGTTTAGCAGAGAGAAGTACATGGTGTCCGTGTTTCCCAATATCGATCATGCATTCATTGTGGCTCTAGTTCTAACTCTTCAACTTTGATGAGTTACAATATTTAATCATACTCGAATATCTTAATTTCTTCTATACATTTGTATTCGATTTATTTGAAATTTTTTTAATTGTTTTGACATTTTGTAAATTCTTTATTATATGAAAGTTTTATTATTGAATAAGTGGCATCTTATGCATTAAAGGAAAATGTAGTTCAATTTCAATTATAAATTATCAAATGATGAGAAAAAATTAAGTCATGTATATCTCATTGCAACAAGCAAAGGAATATGAGCAAAGGAATATGCAAGAGCACACATGTGAAAGAAGAGAACGTTAAATTGTGGTACGAATCTTTCCTCCTACTTTCCGTTTTCTCTCTGCTTGCTCTATAATAGAATCGTTTATTTAGTCAGATTACTGTTTTTAACACAGTAATCATTACTTGTTTGTTAGTAGCTTTTCCTTTTTATGTTTTCTGTTTTCCATTTATGCTTTCGGTTTTTTTCTGTTAAGGAACTCTATAAATAGAGTTCCTCCTTTCTTCTTTTCTCTCTTGTAACACATAACACATACAGTCAATACAATTCAGTTTTCTATCTTCTACGAAATACTTACCAAAGAACATGAACACTAACCTCAGACCCGCGCTTCTCTTGATCTCCTCTTCATCTTCTTCTGCTTTGCTTCTTCTTCGTCTGGAGAGAACGAATCCTTGATGTTCATCTGCAGAAGTGCCATGGAGCTTTCTCGGAGTTCTCTTTCTCTCTCACTCGTGCTTCTCAGTCTTATCTCCCACCTACCTTTCTGACACCAGAAGCTTCACGCGAAAGCTTTACACACATTTGCTTTTCCTTGATTTGTTTTTGGGTTGGAAAGAAGCTTTGGGCCGGTCTCACTGATTTGGGCCGCTTCTATTATGGTATCAAGAGCAAGAGCTTCCGCTGCCCAGGTTCTTGATGATTCTTGCCTAGCTTCTTGATCCTTTTTCTTGCTTTTTATCTTCTATGGATTCATCAGATCAGTCAACCAATCCTATCAGCCCTTACTACTTGCATCCTGGAGAGAATCCAGGCCTAACCCTCATCTCTCAAATCTTGAATGAAAGTAATTACTCTTCTTGTAGTAGAAGTATGAGAAGAGCCCTTCTCTCCAAAAATAAAATCAAGTTTGTTGATGGGTCAATCAAGAAACCCGAAAGAGATGACAAATTGTTTGATGCATGGGAAAGATGCAATATGATGGTTCTCTCATGGATTATCAAAACACTCTCACCACAGATTGCTGAAAGTGTGATATATGTTGAGGAAGCTAAAGAATTATGGGATGAATTGAAGGAAAGATTCTCTAAAGGGGACTATTTTAAGATTTCAGATCTTCTACAGGACATTCATTCAATTAAACAGGGTGAAAGAAATGTTAATCAATTTTTTACTGATCTCAAAATACTATGGGAAGAGTTGGAATCACTTAGGCCCATACCCAAGTTTACGTGTAAAGTTCCCTGTAGCTGTAATCTAACAAAAGTCTCATTGAAGTACAGAGAAATGGAACATGTTATCTATTTTTTGAAAGGACTAAATGATACTTACAATACAGTCCGGACTCAAGTTTTACTGATGGAACCCCTTCCTAGTATTAATAGGGTGTTCTCTCTTATAATCCAATAAGAGAGACAAGAAAGATCTGAAATTGGACATACAGGGCAGAGTCATCCTATTGAAAGCAACAAGGTCCTGGTTAATATGGCTGACAAACACAACAATTGGAAGACTGACCAACCTTGGAAAAATCAAGGACGTGGTACTGGGTCTTATGGACAAGGAAGAGGCAGAGGAAGGAATCCTAATCATGGCAAGCAATGTTCTTACTGCAGTAAGATGAACCACATTGTGGATGAATGCTATTCAAAACATGGTTTTCCTCCTTGGTACAAAAAGAGTGACAACAATCAAGATAGGAAAGGGGGATGGAACTCTACTAATGTTTGCCAAAGCAGTGCTGGACCAGACACTACATCCCAGGGAAATACCAGTACAGTTTTAGACAAATTCACACCAGAACAGATGGAAAGATTACTGAAGATGATTGAGAAAGTTGATGAACCCACACATAAAATCAATCACATGCAGAGGAATATTACAGAAGACAAAACAGGTATTCCTTCCTGGATTATAGACACTGGAGCCACAGATCATGTGACTCATGAGAAAAAGAATTTTATTACATTTTATAAAATTAAACCCATTACTGTCAGATTGCTAAATGACTCTACTATCACTGCTGAATATGCTGGAACAGTACAATTTTCTGAGGATTTTGTGCTTTTTAATGTGTTATATATAGCAGATTTTTGTTTCAATTTACACTACAAGAAATGTGTTGTATACCGAAGGAATATTACCAAAGGCTTTTTGGCCGTCGATATAAATCATATACCGAAGGCTTTTACCCGTCAGTATAAGCATTCACTTAATTTGGGATTTCCTTATTCCATTCTCCCAAAATCCCTACGAAAGCAAGACTTCCCTTTTCTGAGTTCCCTTTCCCCCCTCCCCTCTCCCCCACCGTTATCCTACTTCGTCCCTCAGAGAACTTCAATTTCGTAGTCATCCATTACGGTTCTGCCATCGTCATTGATCATGCTCGACCTCCTCTCCATTGTCCAAAAGCGTGTGTGGTTGAAGGACAGAGGCATTGACGTGATGCCTTCAGTTGTGGACGGTGCTTCTCTTAGGATTTGTTGGCGACGGTCCTTTGGCAGCGTAAGGAGGTGAGTCGCATCGGGTCAGTAGGTGGTGTCGCGGTTTTAAGCAGAGTTTCGAGTTGGCGAGGGAGGCTAATCTAGGGGCTGACGCGGAGAAGGGCTCTCGCTGCCGTATGGGTAAGTTATTCCTTCAATCAATTGCTTCAAATTATGTATGTTTTGGTGGCTGTCCTCTTTGTGTTTGATGAAATGCCTCAAAGAAACCTAGATTTTGTGGTTTTGGGTTTTGATTGTGCTGCACGGTTAAGAATCCCCTTTTAACAATTTTCTTTGCTTCTTTTAACCATTTGTTTCTATTTTAAATCACTGAATCAAGTTTTGCTCCAAGCAAATTGGAATTTGATACCAACTTCATCAAAACAGCACTTAAAATTTTCAACTCTCCACCAAAAAATTGACCCAAGATTGGTGGTTTTAAAATGAATTTGGAGTTGTGATTTTGATTTTTTTTGCTTTCTTAATCTATTTTATAACTTTTATTAACTTACTTTTGGGTTGTTGTTGTTGTTATTCCTTCCTTGTTCCATTTGAACTGCTCATTCGTGGCTTCTAAGTTGTCAACATTAAAAGAAATTGGTTTGCTGAATTCTGGTGCAGTATGATAAATTTGTGGAGTCTAACAACCCCAAAGTGGGCCTTACTCACCAAGAAGTCTTCTTAAGTAGCATCTTTCAATTAACCCATTTAGGAATGGGTTTGACTTCATAGACTATTAATCAACTTGCTTTCTATTTTGTCTTTAATTGTTTCCAATTTATGAAGTTTTTGCTGTTATGGTTTCAATCTTAATAACTATTCTTATTTGCTGCATGAATATAAATAATCTTCTATGAATAAATCATTTTCTAGGTAGGTAATAGATGACACTTGCACCAAAATTGTCAAACAGTGGCTGAAACTGAAACTACACTAAAAAATATGATTGAATTTGGTGGTTTTGAAGCCAATTTCGAATAGAAATATTTGAAACTCAAATTTAATAGTCCAAGCAACTTTGATTGATGAATTTGAGTGTGTTCAAGCTTTAAAATGAAGTATAATCTGTTGGTAACTAAAAATCATCATTCCACTTCCATTTTTACCCAAAAATTGATGGTTTAAAAGACTAATCTGCATATAGGTTCATTTTTTACCAAATGAACAGTGCTAGCAACTTTCAAACATCCATTTAGACTTGCTCAAGCTTTCCAAAAGCACATAAACAACAAGATTCGAAATTCACCCTTGCTATAGCCAATTTATGCATAAAAAACCATCAAAATGAATTACTAAATTCAGTTTTCTATGGAGTGAAAGTTGGATGTGCAGTTTACACATTTGTGCAAGAATATTTTACCATTTTAAACTTGTGTACACTGTTCAAATGGTCATTGTCCAGCCTATATGTAGATTTGCCTTTTTAAACCATCAATATTGTGATTTAAAGGGAAGTGAATCATTCATTTTGCATTGTATTGTGTTTTTGAGTTGTGTAACTGTTTGCACATCTGTAAAATCATTATTCAAAGTTGTTTCATCACTCAATACAGTTGTTGCATCATTCCTACCAAATCTGGGTTTAAAACCACCAATTTAGAAGCATTTTTCTAGTGCAATATTGATGAAAATTTCTGCATTTTTGGCAACTGTTATTGTCATTTGATGAATCTGGATGTTTCAGTGCTTTCTTCACATTTGAGTTAGTTTATTTTACCATTCCAAACTTGTTTGCACTGTTCATTTGGTCAAAATTGAGCTACTATGCAAACTCACTTCCTAAACCATAAATTTTGCATAAATTTGGAAGTCAACAAGTGAAATTTTGCTGTTGTGTATTTCTTGGATGTTTGAGTGTTTTTACACCTTCTAATTGATGATATAAACTTGCTTGCACCATTAATTAACCTTTCCAAACACTGCCAAACAATTTTCAGTTTGAAAGCACCATTTAAAGTGCCATTTTCTAGTTCAGTTTGACTATTTTGGTGCTATTTTTGGCCATTTTCTAATGCAACAGTGACTCTGCAATAAATCTGAGCACTTAAGTAACTTTCTTGGATGATTTTAAACATGTTTCAACTTTGAATTAACATAAAACAAGACTGCTGCTCAAAATTACCCTTCTACTTCCCAAAATTGACCCAAAATGGATGGTTTAAGAAGTGATTTTGTACAGAACTGATTCTGACACTTTACTAACCCTTCAAACAGTTTTAAATCATCCAAATATACTTGTTTAAACTCAATTTTGGATCAAAAGAGAACTGCATCTCAAATTCACCTTGCAAGTTCCAAAAATTGCTCAAATATGGTGGTTTGACATACTAAATTGCATAGAAATGTATCTAACTTCAAATGGACTGTTCTAATAGTTTTAAAACAACAATTAGGACTTGTTTAAACTTCCAAACACCTCAGAATAACAGTGGCACGAAAAATGACCCATAATATCTCAAAATCAGTGGTTAAGTTCTTAAAAATATGGTTTCACACTCTACATAATTCTAGTTTCCAAAACTGTCACAGTGTTTTCAGCCAAGTTTTGCACCGTACTTGATATCTTTGATTGGTCTTTGCTTTAACAAAATTTGCTAGCTTAAGTTCCTAATCCTTAATATTATATGTAAGCAATATCTACTGACAATATGTTGCTTGAGTTATTTGTAGCTTTTTTAGTGTGGATATGCTTATTGTTTCTATGTTTTTAGATTGTGTTTTGGAATATTAGTTTCATTATATTATTTATGCTATAATTTTTGTTCCATTTCTAAAACTGAATCTTAGCAATTAGTAACAACAACTATATCCTTATATGATGTTGAGTTAGTATACTTCATAGCAAATGATCTTACTTTATTTATGTATGTACACATGTAGATCTAATTTACCACAGCCTTCTACAAGTAAAGGATCTTACTCACAAGTTGGGTTTTCTTATGATGAGAATGGAAAAGAAGAAACCCATATTTCAGAAGATGATGATGATGAAGATTTTAATAGTGATGATAGCAATAATGAAGGAATGGAAATAATTGCTAAAGAATATGGGGTTAAAAGGTATGGTTGGCTTGTCTACATGGATAAGAAAGCAAAGGAGGAAGATAAAAGGTAAAAGGAGTTGATCAAAGGTGACCCTGCAAATGTAAGTGCACAAGTTCATAGTAAGATGTTTTCGTACTTTATATGAAGCTTGTATCTCCTGCTTCCCTGGATCAAAATTATCTCTTCCTTTTCCTTGTAAATTGTACATCTAACATTTATTTTTGTGTAGTAGCCATGATTGTTTGCAGAACTGCAGCCCTTGAATCTGTCTTAGATCAATTAATTGTTTCCTTTGATTTTTCTACTCTGCTGTCACATTATTTTTGACTTAAAATCTGGTAATTACCGAAGGCCTTTGCCCCTCGGTAAAGCCTTCGGTAATTACCGAGGGCCAAAAGCCCTCGGTAATATTTAGCGACAAGGTATTTACCGAGGGCTTTTTGGCCGTCGCCGGGCCCTCGGTAATGGGTCTTTAGCAACGACTTATAGCGTTTTCCGAGGGATTTTGGCCTTCGGTAATGCCCTTCATTACTATTAATCTCTGTTCAAAGTCTAATAAAAGACTTGGATTGCAATCTAATTTTTTCTTCTAAGCTGTGCCAGATAAGGAAGAACTCTACATTGAAGACGATTGGGTTTGCTAATTCTTACAAGGGACTCTATTACTTACAAGCTTTCTCAAATACTGATCAAGACAATATTTTGCCATATGTTCTCTCTTTTAAACATGCTGATGTAAACCTATGGCATTGTAGATTAGGTCATCCAGGACATATGATTGTAAAACAAATCTGTGAACAGTTTCCTTATGTTCAAATGAATGTTAATGATGTTTGTGACATTTGCCACTATGCTAAACAACATAAATTGCCTTTTCCTTCAAGTAATTCTATGTCTACTGAGTGTTTTGAGCTTATTCATTGTGATATATGGGGCCCTTTTTCTGTTACTTCTGTCCATGGGCATAAGTACTTTCTTACCATTGTTGATGACTATAGTAGGCATACTTGGATATTCCTAATGAACAATAAGAGTCAAACTAGAAACTTATTACAGAATTTTATTACTAAGGCTAGAAATCAGTTTGGTAAGACCATTACGAAAATTAGGTCTGACAATGGCCCAGAGTTCAATTATAGCAACCTATATGATCAAGAAGGTATAAACCATCAAACTAGCTGTGTTGAGACGCCTGAGCAGAACTCAGTTATGGAACGAAAACACCAGCACATCCTGAATGTCACTCGCAGTTTAATGTTTCAATCCAACATACCCAAAGCCTATTGGTCTTATGCTGTGAGTCATGTTGTTTATCTAATAAACAGATTACCTACTCCTGTTCTTGGAAATAAAACCTCCCGTGATATGCTTTATAATGTACCTCCTGCCTATTTAAATTTGAAAGCCTTTGGATGCCTTTGCTTTGCTTCTACTCTTACTGCTGACAGGAACAAACTTGATCCGAGAGCCAGAAAGGGAATCTTTCTTGGATATAAAGGTGGTGTGAAAGGGTATGTTGTTTTAGACATCAACAGTAGGGAGTTATTCATCAACAGAAACGTCATCTTCTATGAAGATATCTTCCCTTGGAAGAATGGGCAAGACAACACTGGAATTTGTATTGACGAGGCTGACAGAATTGATCTTTTAAATGAATCCTTGGGCAATACTGCCTCCAATGAAGATGAGAGATACACAGAGGAGGAAACACAGCAAGGCATCATGCAAGAAGATGACATTGACAATGATACAAATAGCAATGAAACAGAGCATGTTTACAGGAGATCAAACAGAGTGAGAAGACCTCCAAAATACTTAGGAGACTATGTGCACCAGGTTAATCAATCCTTGACCATAAAAAATAGTCTTAAAACACCTTATCCTGTTTCTAAGTACCTGTCTTGTGATTCTTTGACAGAAAAACATTTGAGATATACCATGGCTATCACTGCTAACAGTGAGCCTCGTTCTTACAATGAAGCTAAAGGTGTGAGTGAGTGGGTTGAAGCGATGCAAAAGGAAATCAAAGCCATGCAAGACAATAAAACCTGGTTTTTAACTCAGCTTCCACAAGGGAAGACTACTATTGGATGTCGATGGGTCTATAAGATTAAGTACAAAGCCGATGGGACTATAGAGAGGTATAAAGCCCGCCTAGTTGCTAAGGGTTATACTCAACAAGAAGGAATTGATTATTTGGACACTTTTTCCCCTGTTGCGAAGCTGACTACTGTCAGACTTCTCATTGCTGTGGCAGCCTCTAAAAATTGGTTTTTAGAGCAATTAGATGTGGACAATGCTTTTCTGCATGGAGATCTTAATGAGGAGGTGTATATGGAACCACCCCCATGTCTTAGTGTTCCCAAAGAAGGTCAAGTTTGCAGACTTTCTAAGTCCTTATATGGCCTAAAGCAAGCTAGTAGACAGTGGTTTGAAAAACTGTCCACTTTCCTCACTCATGCTAACTATGTTTAGTCAAAGAATGAGCATTCTCTCTTTATCAAAGGCACGGGTGCTAACTTCACAGCTCTACTCGTCTATGTGGACGACATCATCTTAGCAGGAAACTCCATCACTGAAATCAATCACATAAAGAATCTTTTGCATAACAAGTTCAGAATAAAGGATCTAGGGAAATTAAAGTATTTCCTAGGTTTTGAGGTAGCGTGATCCAAGAAAGGAATACACTTATCCCAAAGGAAGTATGCTATGGATATTCTTGAAGAAACTGGAATGATGGGTTGCAAGCCTTCTGCAACACCTTTTCTAAAGGACACTTGTTCTTTGTATAAAACAGAAAAATATCTGAAGGATCCAACCTCTTATCGGAGATTGATAGGGAAGTTGTTATATCTTACAAATACTAGACCTGATATGTGTTTTTCAATTAATTTGTTGAGTTAGTTTATGCAATCTCCTACTGATTACCACTATCAGGCTGTTCAACACGTTATTAGGTACATAAAGGCCAAGCCTGCAGAGGGATTGTTCTTCCCTGCTGATTCATCCATGCAACTAAAAGCATTTAGTGACTCAGATTGGGCCACTTGTCCAACTACTAGGAGATCTACCACAGGTTTCTGTGTTTTTCTTGGATCATCACTGATTTCTTGGAAATCAAAAAAACAAGGCACAATTTCCAGATCTTCCACTGAAGCTGAGTACCGTGCTCTAGCAGCCACTACTTGTGAGGTGCAGTGGATTCAATATCTCTTAGATGACCTACAGGTTACAGAAGCTGGAACTCCCGTTCTCTTCTGTGACAACAAATCTGCTAGACACATAGCTCATAATCAAAGCTTCCACGAACAAACCAAGCATATAGAACTTGATTACCATGTAGTTCGTGAAAAGATACAGGCTGACCTCCTACATTTTGTACCCGTTCGCTCAGATGAAAACCTTGCGGACATTTTCACTAAATTTCCTCATAGGGTTCGGTTCAAAACCATTGTTCCCAAGCTTGGAGTGGTGACCATACACCATCCAGCTTGAGGGGAGGCCTATAGAATCGTTTATATAGTCAGATTACTGTTTTTAACACAGTAATCATTACTTGTTTGTTAGTTAGCTTTCCCTTTTTATGTTTTCTGTTTTCCATTTATGTTTTCAGTTTTTCTCTGTTAAGGAACTCTATAAATAGAGATCCTCCTTTCTTCTTTTCTCTCTTGTAACACATAACACATACAGTCAATACAATTCAGTTTTCTATCTTCTACGAAATGCTTACCAAAGAACATGAACACTAACCTCAGACCCGCGCTTCTCTTGATCTCCTCTTCATCTTCTTCTGCTTTGCTTCTTCTTCGTCTGGAGAGAACGAATCCTTGATGTTCATCTGCAGAAGTGCCATGGAGCTTTCTCGGAGTTCTCTTTCTCTCTCACTCGTGCTTCTCAGTCTTATCTCCCACCTACCTTTCTAACACCAGAAGCTTCACGTGAAAGCTTTACACACATTTGCTTTTCCTTGATTTGTTTTTGGGTTGGAAAGAAGCTTTGGGCCGGTCTCACTGATTTGGGCCGCTTCTATTACTCTATAACTGTCTTTGCTGCTGCAATCGTCTTCCACTTGCAATTTTTTTTTTAATTCCTTTTGTCTTTGATGTTAGGTACGAGTTTGTTCGGGCTTCCTAAGGACTGATCAAGCTTAGTGGGTATCTTATTGAGCTTAACATCACCTCTACCAAGTTTAGCATAACTTCTGTTAAGTTCCATTATGTTAGCATAAAACTGAAGAGAAAAAGTTTGGATGATGTCTCAAAGTCAAGTCTCAAATACTCTTGTTGCAGGAAGATCTTCATGAAGACTTGTTTTATGATAAATCTTTTGTAATTTAGTAGATTGAAGTATATGGTGTTTTTATCTTTAATTCTATGTATTGTTTGCCTTAGGTTGCGTTTAAATGCGTTTTGAATAAAGAAACCTCATTTTATACTCAAGATAATTGATTACCAACTAATGATAATCGATTATCACGAGCAATTATGAGAATTTTTAAGCAAGTTTTTGACCGTTGTGCATTCATTGATCCATAATCGATTACCATAAGTGGATAACCGATTATTACACACTAAATAACTGGCAATGGATATTTGGAGGTATCCTTGAGTGAGATCTCTATAAATTAGATTGAGACTCTAATTTTAAAATACGAAATAAGTGTATTTCAAAATTCTTATCTACTGTGTGTTGTGATGTTCTAGGGTTTGTGTAACCCTTGTGTAGTGGCTTTAAGAACTTGGCGTTGGGGATAGAGCAAAAACTTTCACTAGGAGTGTGATTAAGTGTTGTTGTTGTTGCTGAGTTGAAATCCTGTCATTCTTTGTGGAGATTCAAAGGAGGTGTTCATCCTTTGTGAAAATTCAAAGGAGGTGTTCATCCTTTGCCATGGCTCTTGTCCTAAAAGCCATATTTCTTGAAATTTCTATATTCCATTTCCTAGTGATTTTCTCCCTAATGTCCATGACCTTTCCTAGTAGGGTTTTCTCTTACAGTTTTCTCCATCCTTTCACTCAACCATTTTGAAGTCATCAACTTTACATTGAAATCTCTACTACAGCTGTGACCATCAAACATTTTTCTTAACTGCCATGCATTGACATCACACCTAAAGGAGCAATACGCATACCATTTACAATTCCCTTTTCCACCCAAACACTTGACAGAAACCCTTTTCTCGTCATTCTTAATAAATTTTAAATTTCTCTCATTACTTAGTGCATAAGTCCTTATGGCGTTTGTGAATTCCTTTTTCTTAGCGAAATAGGTTCCTACTTCCCATTTATAAGCTTCCAAACTTTTAGGCATACTAAAAGTGGGAAACCTTATCTTGGTGGAATCATCATCGTCCTCACTATCTGGTCCACTATTCAACTCCTCTGACAGCCACTCATTGTCAGACAAGCCACAAACATCATCAATACAATCATTATCTATTGTCCGTGAACACTCACCTACTGGAGTGGAAGGTTCTTGTCTCACATTTTTTTAGAAGTCCCAATGTCATACTGAATGCTGACATCAATTAGACTTTCTTCACTGACATCATCATCTACATATTCCTTCTCAGTCTCAACCTCATGTACACCCTCACCCTCACTCTCGTCTACATCATCATCCTCTCCTAAATCCTCTAGCTCAAAATCATGTAGCTCATATACCTCAGCCTCCTCTACATGATGGACCTTAACATCCTCAACCTCATGGACCTCAGCCTCCTTTACATCATGGGCATCACCCTGACCATCCACCATTTTTCTTCCAATTTCAGTGTGACCATGAAACTCACCATCAACATATCCCATTTCTGTTTCAACTTCAATATTGCCCTCACCCACACCCTCCACCATTTCTCTTTCAACTTCAATATTACCCTCACCCTCACCGTCCAACATTTCTCTTCCAACTTCAATATAGCCCTGACCCTCACCCTTCACCATTTAACCTTGCAATGTTCAACATATGCATGACACCCCTATCATCAGTTAATAATTTTAACCTATCTGGGTCCACAGACTGACCTCCTAAACTGTACCAAAATTCTTTCATGTCTATATTAACTAAGTCTTTCACTAAAGCTACTATGCCAAAATAGCTCCACAGGTCTAGATCATAAGACCATTCTACTCTCTCTCCATCAAATTTTAACTTCCCATTATCATCAGTAACAAAATGTCCAATATAGTGGACCACAACTTTAATACATTCATCATTCATATCAACAAGTTGCTTTTAATACTTGTACATTATGGGGGAGGGGGAATGATTATCATTACACTCCTACCACTACGAGAACACTGACTCACTAACCAATCACTCACACAGACACAGATAGGGGACAAGGGAACAAAGTAACATCCCCACTACGGAAACACTCACAAACAAGGGACCACTACTTGTAAACAATTCAAAAATGTACCAAAATCAGGACCACAGTGTCTAAACTACATATAACAATTGAACATGCAAAATGGAGACCACAAAGCATTATAAATAGTCATAGAACAACATAATAACCCAATTAACAAAGACGCACATGTTCGTAAAAGAAAAAACACATTTATACGTCCAAACAAAAAAACCAAACACGATACGAAAATAATTAACCTTAATTCGCATCAACTATTACTTGGATTCTCTTCGTCTTGTCCAAGATTGTAGTTCCTCTTCGTCTTGCACTGAGCAAATGAAATCCCTAATTCTCACACTCAGGAAGTGAAATCCCTAATTGTCACACTCAAGAAGTGAAATTCCTAAAGTAAATAATGGGCATTCTGCCATGTCAACACTGTTAATTTAAATAAAAAAATCCACATAATCAAATAACACACATCAACACATTGTTTATGCAACACGTCAGCTAAATTTAACGCCGTCTGAGACAAGTTAACGATTAAGGTAAAATTGGCTCAATTTTATAAAAAAATATGACCTAATTGAGACAATTACAAATATAAAAACCCAACTAAAATTACCATACAAAAATAAGACCAACCAAGCATTAAAAAAAACTATTATACAAGTGAGAGAAGTCTTCTTATATATTTATATAAGTATTTATTATTATTTATTTATTTTCACTTTGCACGGAAACAAAGGTAGAGATACTTTGGTGCAATGTCTTGTCATAACATAAAGGATATTGTTTTTTTGTTACATTCTCAAGTGCATCGTGAAAGGAAGGGAGGAGCAAAGGAGTGAGAAAAAGATAGTGACAGACTGACTTCTTTGCCACATCACCCAATTAAGTAATTAAACCTTAAATATAATACAATTATTAAAGAAATAGTATTAATTGTTTAGGGTGTGATCGTATCCAGGGATTTAATGTGAAGTGAAATTATCAGTGATGATTAACGAGTGCGTGAGACGTTTGTATTCAAGAATTTAGGAATGATGAAAAACGCTCATTTGCGATTAACACCCTATGTCATCTCATTTGGAGGAAGGGATTTGTGGATAATAAATATATTTTTAAAAAAATGTCTCTCGTTTTAACAAAGGATAATGATATTTAGACAACATTTTTTTGACAACATTTGAACATTGATTACGTGTCAATCTGCGATTGGTCAAAATTGGGGAGAAATTTTTGACCAATTAGAGATTAACACGTAATCAATGTTCAAATGTTGTCAAAAAAATGTTATCTAAATATCATTATCCTTTAACAAAATGTCCATTTACTATGTTCACATCGACGGGGAATTAATTCTGGAATTGATTATGGGAATCATGAACCGATTCCATATACGTATACATATAAGTATACATGATAGAACTAATTCCTAAATCTCGTTTGAAGATAGGATTATATAGATATACAGTATTAATTTTAATTATAAGAGTAAATTAGTAATTTTACATTTTAATCTATTAAAATATTTTGTAATTCTATTATATTTATCAAATCTTTCACAAGTTTCACAAATTTTACATTTTAATTTTTTTACTTTCACCTCAAAATCTTTTAAAATAAACAATACAAATTATTCTTTCAAATCTATCCATTCTCTCCCTCAAATTCATTTGGATACAGTTTTCTTTTTTTTTAAAAAAAAAAACAACTTACATAGAAATAATTATTTTCAAATTAAATTTTAATCACTTTTATTTTTTAAAATTATTAAAAAAATGATTGGTAATCCCATATGAAATAAAATTAAACTAATTTTTCTTTTAGTTTAAAAATAGATAAGACACAATTTATTTGATAGGTCTATTATCTTAGGATAGTTGTTTTTCAAACAGTGGATTATCCTTATTAAATAATTCATGATCTAGTTTATCCTAATAAATTACATCGTTAGGATTAATTGGATAAATAATTAAGTAGGTAGGAAAGAGAAGGAGAAGTGACGAGGAAGTAGAAATGTGAAAACAAATATTATTATTATTTTTGCAAAAAGAATGCGGAAAATTGGTCAAAGAAAAATACCCCTGAAGACTTTTTTGATAATATTACCAAAATATAATTGGTTATTCACTCAAACCGTAATGAATATATCTTTCGAGCTTAAAAAAATTAAAATTTTAGAAAACAAAAGTCAGTCAACACAAATAATGTAGTTCAAACAGTAAATTATGCTTCCCTAATTGTAAAATGGCAAAACTATGACAGATAATCTATTTTATAGGATAAACATGACCAAAATTTCATCTTATATTCCAAAAAGAAAAATATTATCCATCGATTATAATCGACAGGAAACAGTGCAATTAACGTCATATCATAGTTTAACAACTCAAATTACATAATAAAAAAACCTTAACCAGTCAAATAAAAAATCTAAAGACTACAAACAGAAATCTAAAATGGACTATTAGAGACTAAATTTATTTGAGGAAATAACTTTAATTCGTGTTTTAAATATTTGTTTTAATTAAATTGTATTTATTGGAATCAGTCGCATCGCATATGATAAATATTCAATTAAGCAACCAAGAATAATGCGCGTAAGAAAAAGCAACACGCTAACACTAACGCGTATAATTTTAAAAAATAAAAAAATAACGAGTTTTTTTTCCTATAAATTTAAGTTAATTTATACATAGATTAAGGATAAAATTTTTAAAAAAAGATGGAATGTCTTCAAAATAGCTAACTACACCATTATCTTAATCTTTAATTTCTAGCTTCTCCGTTGAAATTTCAGCACTTAGATTCGTGTTTATTTAAAATAAATGCCTTCGTATGCATTAATCGCACTCTACAATTGTTGAATATACTTAATATTTTATTATGTTTTACATAATTAAAAAACAAATAGAATATTTTTTTAACGAGAATAGTCCGAACCCTAAACTTCCAATCGGTTATTTAAGTTAAAAAAAACTTTTAATTTTTATTTCTCAGTTTCTTGTGTATTTTTTCTTTCTTTCAAACCAAAATCTCCTGCTTTTATTTTTATTTTCACATATTAATTAAACATGTGATAAAAATACTATTTATAAAACTTTAAAAATATTTCTATTTGAAGTTGACTTTTCTCATGTGGGTTAGATTATTCGTTTTCTGTGCTGCGGAACCTGTACACTCTTAGATTTTTGTAAGACTTAAGCAACCTTTTTGAAAGTTATACTTATTTTTTTTAATAACTATTAAAAAATATTATATCCATATGGTAACTATATCACATCATTTTAAATAATATAAACTTTAGTGATGATATTTGTAACATCCCAATAAATATAACCAAAGCTATGATTTATTCTAGGAGTTAACAGAAATAATAATGAAGAACAGTGATGAATAAAGAAGACCGAACGATAATAATAATAATTTAAAAAGAACGATCAAATATATATATAACTTTTACAAAAGTTAGACCGATCGGTCCTGAATACAAAACAACGGCCGAAAGGCCGACATTAAAGAAGTGCGATTGTCATACATTTACAAATTTACAAAGACAAAAGGGAAAGCCTAAAACTAAGGACCGGACGGTCCTGCACAATTCTCTGGCACGGCTTCCACAGGTTCTTCGACCGGCATAACGTCCTCCAGAGATTCATCCAAAGCCGCTTCCAAAGTATACTCTGCTCACATCCAAAGGATGATCACAGCCATGAAGAGAAAAGCCGAACGGTCGGATACCGAACGACAACATACATAAGGCAAAAACAGATAAGGGTAAGCTTATGTAAATTTAATTGATCAAATCATCATACAAGTAAACAAACAATACAAACAAGACAATCATACAACATGTCATTCATAAATTCAAGACCGACCATAAGACTCCGTCCGGACTGTATGAACATGTAGCTCGGTCGTCCCTAGCACCCGGGCGGTGTAGTAACTGTTTCCTCAGCTGCCGCCCGAGGTTAGCCCTCAAACGGTTATTTGCTCGTATAATCGCGGACCTCCTGCCATTCCCACGCATGACCGACCTCCCTCTACTTGAGGAAGCGTCCTCACGGAATATCAGGATCAAGGACAACGCCGGAGTCATTCCCAAATTCATACTTTACCAATCAATTCCTCGTTCATGAGACATTCCGCCCGTGGAATTCTCTTACTTCATTATATTTGTAATTTATTATTATTTCCAATTTATTAAGGTTTTAGGAAGAACACCGATACTCAATATCGACCAGTTGCTGATTAAACATCTCATAAAACCAAGCACTAGATCTATGACCAAGCACTTCACATGACCGGACGTCCTCAGGAAGAATAACGTTAACAGTGAAACCGAATACTTCATAAGCCGAGTGTCAGTCTAATACTGATCACTTGAATGACCGAACGTACAGTTTATGACCGAATGTTCTTAACTGTTGATTACTGGTGTAATACTTAGCACTTTTAATAAACCTCATTGATATAACCCGAACGCTCAGTGTATGACTGACCGTTCTATACATTTCATATGCGAATAAATACTTAGTGAATGACTAAGCAACCCCAAATCGAACGTCAGTATAAGACCGGACGTTATAAACAATAAAAGTTATTAATATGAAACCAAGTCCTCAGTTTATGACTAAGTACTTTCAAAGAAACATTATTAGTATAAAAACGAACGTTCACAGAGGACGATCGTTACTATCATAAACATATTCAATATGAAGATAAGTAGTCGATCTATGACCGAATACGTTTAAAGACGAACACTCAGTATAGGACCGAGCGTTCTGTAATAGATATAATGTTACGACTAAATAAGCAAATCATTTAAAGTTTTGATACAATAGTATAAAATGGTCGTGTTAGGGGAAAACCGAACGGTCCTAATGACCTTCGGTCTCAGATTCTCATTTTCTCTAAGTTTATACTCATCATACAACTCATACTCAACATGTTATATTCCATTCATAAAAATTCAAACCATATACTTTATAAATCAAACATGCATTAATCAACCACACATTCAAAACATACAGAAAATCCAAATTAAATTTTATAAGCTTCCCTTACCTCTAAATTCCAGCTAGACTTCTAAGATTCAACTACGAGATTGACCGACCGTCCAAAGAGTTCTGACCGGAAAACTGATCGGTGCAAATGAAAGGCCTTGACAGTAGGAGTAAAGATTCTGAAAGGTGGTTGATGATCGGAACAGTGTTTAGGTTAATAATTCTAGAGAGAAGTTTTAAGCTTTTAGAGAGAAGGAGGAGAATTTGGAATTTCAGAAAACTGAGTTTGAGGAAGAAGAAGAAGATTGCATGCAGAAAAGTGGTGTCAGGGTAATTCTGCTTACCTTAAATATGCCTCCAAAACCGAACGGTCGGTTTGCTCTCAGGCCGCCACGTGGTTTCCACTAAAACGTCCGTCTACTCCTAGCGCGCCACCTGGATTGCACTGACCGAAGATCTTCTTCTTCTCTTTGCCGCCGGACGCTTCCCGAGGTTGGGGAATTTAATGCTGCGCAGAGTCTGTCTCCCACTACACCTCATCAGACGCTGCGAGAGAGTGACACGCGGACGTCACTTATGAAAAATTAAATGGGACGTGACAATCCCCCCACCAAATAAAAATTTTCGTCCTCGAAAATTAGGACGTACCTTCAAACAGATGCGGATAAGCTTCCTTCATGACTTCCTCACGCTCCCAAGTAACATCGCCCGTTCGGTCATCCCAGATAACTTTAACAAGAGTAGTGCGTTTACCGAACGGTCGCTTGGTTGCGTTCTTCTCAATTCTTACCGGTTGGACTTCAACTGAACAATCTTCCTTGAGTTGAATGTGGTCGGCTTCAAGTACATGTGAAGGGTCAGCAATATATTTTCTGAGTTGTGAGACGTGGAATACGGGGTGAAGATTGGACAAAGGAGGAGGTAGAGCTAGCTCGTAAGCGACCGGTCCAATACGCCTCAGTATTTGGTACGGACCAAGGAATCGTGGAGATAGCTTCTTTGGTCGAACGACTCGTCCAACACCGGTCGTACAGTTCAGTTTGAGAAACACATGATCTCCTGCGGCGAATTCCAACGACTTCCTTCTTCGGTCGGCATAAGACTTCTGTCGGCTTTGAGACGCTTTAAGCCGTTCCTGAATCAACTTCACCTTTTCCGTCGTCTGCTGAACGATCTCCGGTCCAGTTAATACTGCTTCCCCTTCTTGAAACCAGCAAAGGGGCGTTCGGCATTTTCTCCCATAAAGAGCTTCGTACGGTGTCATCCCAATACTTGAATGAAAGCTGTTGTTGTAGGTGAACTCAGCTAACGGCAAAACTTCATCCCAAACTCCTAAGTGGTCCAGAACACTGGTTCTCAATAAGTCTTCAAGAGTTTGGATCGTCCTCTCAGATTGACCGTCCGTTTGTGGATGATAGGCAGAACTCATCTGGAGTTTGCTTCCCATTTCTTGTTGAAGCGCTTGCCAAAACCGAGATGTGAACCTTGGGTCTCGGTCTGACACTATTCCGGACGGCACTCCGTGTAGCCGGACGATTTCCTTAATATATAGCTGAGCCAGCTTGGACATAGGCATTTTCAAGTTGATAGGAAGGAAGTGTGCACTCTTGGTCAGCCTATCAACTATTACCCAAATCGCATCATGGTGTCTGACCGTTCGGGGCAGATGAGTCACGAAGTCCATAGCGATGCTGTCCCACTTCCACTCGGGTATTTCTAGTGGCTGTAAAAGACCGCTCGGTTTCTGATATTCTATCTTAGCCCTTTGACAGGTTAGACAGGAGTCCACAAACCGAGCGACATCTTGTTTCATTCCTGGCCACCAGAAACTCATTCGAAGATCCTTGTACATTTTAGTTATACCCGGGTGGATACTCAGACAACTTTGATGAGCTTCTTCCAGAATTATTCTTTTCAATTCGTCATCATTTGGAACACAAGTTCTTCCATTATATCTTAATAAGCCGTCCGTTCCATCGCTGAAGTCCTTGTGGGGTGGCACACCGTGCGGTTTACTAATCTTCTGTAACTCTTCGTCAAACGTCTGCCTTTCTCTGATCCGATCGATTATATTGCTCGACAGCCGCATATAACAACACCGAATACCGGTCGGCTCTAGTTCACACTGCAGCCTTAGATCTCTGAAGCTTTCGACCAGTTTCATCTCTTGAACCATCATAGCTGCCACATGGACAGTTTTTCTGCTTAAAGCGTCCGCTACCACGTTCGCTTTTCCCGGATGGTATTGTAGATCGAAATCATAGTCCTTCAAAAACTCCATCCATCTTCTTTGCCTCATATTCAACTCCTTCTGGTCGAATAGATATTTAAGGCTCTTGTGGTCGCTGAACACCTGAAACCGAGCGCCATATAGGTAGTGCCTCCAAATCTTCAGAGCAAACACTACGGCCGCCAACTCCAAATCATGAGTTGGGTAATTCCTCTCATGAACCTTCAATTGCCGAGAGGCATAGGCAACGACCTTCTCTTCTTGCATCAATACGCAACCCAAACCGTGATATGAAGCATCACAAAACACGACAAACGGTTGGTTGACGTCCGGAATTACCAAGACTGGAGCGTTCGTCAATCTCTGCTTTAATTCCTGAAAGCTGGACTCACACCGGTCGGTCCAGACGAACGGTTGATCTTTTCTGGTCAACTGAGTTAAGGGCGCTACTATCTTAGAGAATCCTTCAATAAACCTTCTGTAGTAGCCGGCTAACCCAACGAAACTCCTAACGTCCGACACCGAACGAGGTGTTTCCCATTCTAGAACCGCTCGTACTTTGGCCGGATCTACAGCAATTCCGCCGGTCGAAATCACATGTCCAAGAAACTGTACTTGATCCATCCAAAACTCACACTTGGACAACTTAGCATATAGCTGCTTCTCCCTTAGCACACCAAGAACCATTCTCAAATGATCTTCATGTTCCGCTCGGTTCTTGGAGTAGATGAGGATATCATCAATAAATACTACCACGAACTTGTCCAAGAACGGCCGGAAGATACGGTTCATATAGTCCATAAAGATCGCTGGAGCGTTAGTAACACCGAACGGCATTACTACATACTCGTAATGACCGTATTGAGACCGAAAGGCGGTCTTCTGGACGTCATCTTCCTTGACCAGGATTTGATGGTAGCCGGATCTCAAATCTATCTTGGAGAAAACCGAGGCTCCATGAAGCTGATCTAGCAGGTCGTCTATTCTCGGCAGTGGATACTTGTTCTTGATAGTCAATTTGTTCAACTGCCGATAGTCTATGCAAAGCCGAGAGCTGCCGTCTTTCTTCTTAACCAATAGAACGGGCGCTCCCCAAGGCGACGCACTTGGCCGAATGAATTTCTTCTCCAACAAATCTTCAATCTGCTTTTTCAACTCGGCCAACTCTGCCGGAGCCATTCTGTACGGCGCAATGGATACCGGACCGGCTCCTGAGATCAAGTCGATGGAGAACTCGACCTCTCGGTGTGGAGGTAGACCTGGAACTTCGTCCGGAAAAACATCCATAAACTCTTCAACAACCGGACGGTTCAGATTCAGACGGTCTGATCCGCTTACGTCCATATACGTAAAGATAATAAAACTCATAGCGCCTTCAATCAAATCTTCTCTAATATGGCCGAGCATTACTGTGAGCTTCTCTTCTTCACTCGGGAAAATCAACTTCTTCTTCCCACAATCAATAAGAATGCGATTGGTGGTTAACCAATCCATCCCTAAAATGACTTCTAGATCTTGAAGAGGTAAACATATAAGATTTACCTTGAATTTGTACCCCTCTACCTCAATAGGACACTTCACACATATAGTGGACGTCCTAACCTCACCAGCTGCCGGTGTTGACACCACCAAGTCAAGCTGCATTTCACTCTCGGCTATTCCCAGCTTATCAACACATGCCTTCAAAATGAAGGAGTGTGTTGCCCCCGAATCAAATAGCACACAGCAAGACATTCCATACAATAAGAAAGTGCTGATGATGAGGTTACCTGAGTCGGACGCTTCAGCCCCCGTTATCGCATACACTCGTCCTGCGGCTTGAGCTCGGCCACCGCTCGGTTGAAACCTCCCAGCGTTCGGTGGCCTGGAAAACGTTCGGCCACCCATATTACAGTCCTTCTCCAAGTGCCCATTTCTTCTACACCGGGCACAAAACTTGGTATTCCCTTGCCTGGGACAATCCCGCATGTAATGAGGACCTCCACAAGAGAAACAACTCACGCTTCCAGGTTGACCGGACAGTCTGGCGTAGTTAACAGGCCGGACGGCCAATGTAGAAGAATTCGATGATTGGGGTCAGGAGTATGGGGTCGTCCGGGGACCCGAGGAGTTCCTTGCCACAATAGGCCCCCTAGAACTCGACTGTTGCTGCTTCTTACATTTCTCAGCATCCATCAGATTTTTCTCCAACACTTTTGCCCTCTCCACTAGGGCAGGAAATTTCTGAATACAGTGGCTGGCAATGACTGGTTTTAAATCTTCCCGAAGCCCATTTTCGAACTTCCGGCACTGCCATTCTTCGCTCATCCTCATCGAGTAAAATCTCATTAACTGCTTAAACCGATTGGCGTACTCGGAAACCGACATCCCCCCTTGGACGAGTTGGAGGAATTCCACCTCTTTAGCAAACCGGACGCTATTTGGGAAGTACTCCTCATAGAATCTCTGCTTGAACATTTCCCAAGTGATAGGAATACGCTCGTCCTCCAGCAACATCTTCATACTGCTCCACCAATGACCGGCCTCTCCAGTCAGCAAGTACTCGGTAAAGGCCAGACGGTTTTCGTCCCCGCATCTCTTGGCGTCATAAATTCGCTCCATGTCACGAAGCCAATGATCGGCCTCATCAGCGCTACAGTTGCCAGTAAATTTGGCCGGACGGTGCTGAAGAAAACTCTCCAGACTCCACTCGGTTTGGTTGATCGAAGAGGAACCGGACGGTCTGGCGGAGGGCATACCGCTTGACAGCATATCCATTATTTGTCTTTGAGTTGATTCTGCTGCAACTCTGGCGGCCTCGGCATTCTGCAGAGCCAGGGTGTTCTGTTGAGCGAGGTTGGCGTTTTGTTGCATAAGATTTGCGTTTTGCTGCTGAAGTGCGGCCAAAACTGACTCCAGCACATTGTTTTCGCTGGACGGATCTCTAGCGACCGGTTGAGGAGGTGGTCTAGGAGCCATCTTCTGTTTTTAATCAGAAAGAGGAATCCGTTAGTCCACAAGAAATCAGAGAATTCTGACCGAACATTAGAGTATGTAGCAATAAGCATGGTATACTAATAACCTACAGGCATTCTAAGAAAGAAACTGCTCTGATACCATTAATGTAACATCCCAATAAATATAACCAAAGCCATGATTTATTCTAGGAGTTAACAGAAATAATAATGAAGAACAGTGATGAATAAAGAAGACCGAACGATAATAATAATAATTTAAAACGAACGATCAAATATATATATAACTTTTACAAAAGTTAGACCGATCGGTCCTGAATACAAAACAACGGCCGAAAGGCCGACATTAAAGAAGTGCGATTGTCATACATTTACAAATTTACAAAGATAAAAGGGAAAGCCTAAAACTAAGGACCGGACGGTCCTGCACAATTCTCTGGCACGACTTCCACAGGTTCTTCGACCGGCATAACGTCCTCCAGAGATTCATCCAAAGCCGCTTCCAAAGTATACTCTGCTCACATCCAAAGGATGATCACAGCCATGAAGAGAAAAGCCGAACGGTCGGATACCGAACGACAACATACATAAGGCAAAAACAGATAAGGGTAAGCTTATGTAAATTTAATTGATCAAATCATCATACAAGTAAACAAACAATACAAACAAGACAATCATACAACATGTCATTCATAAATTCAAGACCGACCATAAGACTCCGTCCGGACTGTATGAACATGTAGCTCGGTCGTCCCTAGCACCCAGGCGGTGTAGTAACTGTTTCATCAGCTGCCACCCGAGGTTAGCCCTCAAACGGTTATTTGCTCGTATAACCGCGGACCTCCTGCCATTCCCACGCATGACCGACCTCCCTCTACTTGAGGAAGCGTCCTCACGGAATATCAGGATCAAGGACAACGCCGGAGTCATTCCCACATTCATACTTTACCAATCAATTCCTCATTCATGAGACATTCCGCCCGTGGAATTCTCTTACTTCATTATATTTGTAATTTATTATTATTTCCAATTTGTTAAGGTTTTAGGAAGAACACCGATACTCAATATCGACCAGTTGCTGATTAAACATCTCATAAAACCGAGCACTAGATCTATGACCAAGCACTTCACATGACCGGACGTCCTCAGGAAGAATAACGTTAACAGTGAAACCGAATACTTCATAAGCCGAGTGTCAGTCTAATACTGATCACTTGAATGACCGAACGTACAGTTTATGACCGAATGTTCTTAACTGTTGATTACTGGTGTAATACTTAGCACTTTTAATAAACCTCATTGATATAACCCGAACGCTCAGTGTATGACTGACCGTTCTATACATTTCATATGCGAATAAATACTTAGTGAATGACTAAGCAACCCCAAATCGAACGTCAGTATAAGACCGGACGTTATAAACAATAAAAGTTATTAATATGAAACCAAGTCCTCAGTTTATGACTAAGTACTTTCAAAGAAACATTATTAGTATAAAAACGAACGTTCACAGAGGACGATCGTTACTATCATAAACATATTCAATATGAAGATAAGTAGTCGATCTATGACCGAATACGTTTAAAGACGAACACTCAGTATAAGACCGAGCGTTCTGTAATAGATATAATGTTACGACTAAATAAGCAAATCATTTAAATTTTTGATACAATAGTATAAAATGGTCGTGTTAGGGGAAAACCGAACGGTCCTAATGACCTTCGGTCTCAGATTCTCATTTTCTCTAAGTTTATACTCATCATACAACTCATACTCAACATGTTATATTCCATTCATAAAAATTCAAACCATATACTTTATAAATCAAACATGCATTAATCAACCACACATTCAAAACATACAGAAAATCCAAATTAAATTTTATAAGCTTCCCTTACCTCTAAATTCCAGCTAGACTTCTAAGATTCAACTACGAGATTGACCGACCGTCCAAAGAGTTCTGACCGGAAAACTGATCGGTGCAAATGAAAGGCCTTGACAGTAGGAGTAAAGATTCTGAAAGGTGGTTGATGATCGGAACAGTGTTTAGGTTAATAATTCTAGAGAGAAGTTTTAAGCTTTTAGAGAGAAGGAGGAGAATTTGGAATTTCATAAAACTGAGTTTGAGGAAGAAGAAGAAGATTGCATGCAGAAAAGTGGTGTCAGGGTAATTCTGCTTACCTTAAATACGCCTCCAAAACCGAACGGTCGGTTTGCTCTCAGGCCGCCACGTGGTTTCCACTAAAACGTCCATCTACTCCTAGCGCGCCACCTGGATTCCATTGACCGAAGATCTTCTTCTTCTCTTTGCCGCCGGACGCTTCCCGAGGTTGGAGAATTTAATGCTGCGCAGAGTCTGTCTCCCACTACACCTCACCGGACGCTGCGAGAGAGTGACACGCGAACGTCACTTATGAAAAATTAAATAGGACGTGACAATATTTGAAAAATTGATTACAAATTGATTGATAATGAAATTATGTTTAAGATATAATTATTATGATTATAATTTTAAAACATGACAAATTAACAATTACCGTAAAGACCCATAATATCATAGATTCAAAATCAAGACAAACTTGCAATTAGACATAACAAATTGTAGTAGTAAAAAAAATCCGACAATCGACATTGGAAAAGAATCTACAACCAAATTCAATGAAGAAAAAGATAACTTTTATTTCTTGATAAAAGAAAAAGACTAGTTATTTTGACGAAAACAAACAATTTTAGGTGATAATTTTTAATAATGATATTTTAATAACTTTTTTTAATAACTTTTTTTTATTAATTTATTTGAATTTATATTTAAAAAATATTTAAAACGAATTAACCATAAATCATTACATTCTCAACAAATTATAAAAAAAATTATTAAAATAATTTTTGTTTAATTTTTCTTGTGTATTTAATTATAAAATGTACATGTGATGTGACACCTTTAAATAATAAAAAATTATTGTAAATGATCTATTTAACTAAGAAAAGAAAATGCAAGCATATCCAACGTTAGATCCTCATCATGAATGATATGTCTTCTATATAAGAAACTCACATTCATTCAAGATTAGAAAAACAACACTTTCGATTTGAAGACAATAATTACATAATTTGTTATTGCTTGTTTGTTTGACTGTGATCCTTCTACATGGCATACCCAAACCCTCATTTTCCACCGCAGCCCACCACATCCGTTCCGATGCCGGCGGTGCCGACCACCGTGATCGGGCCCCAGTTCTGCGCTCCGTACCCCGTAGATCTGGCGGTGGTGAAGAAGGTGATGACCATTGCCGACGGCAACTTCGTGGTCACCGACGTCAACGGCAACGTGGTCTTCAAAGTCAAGGGCTCTCTCATGACCCTCCGTGACCGCCGCGTCCTCCTCGACGCCGCCGGCCACCCCCTCGTCACCCTCCGCCGCAAGGTTTTTCATTCTTCCTCTCTCCTCGTGTTTCCCACCACTTCACATATTCGTTTCAATTATTAGGATAAAGTTTATACTTAGTGAAAGTTAATCACTCATACTTGAATTAACTAAACACTGAGATTAGTTCCCTCTCTTAGATAATCAACACACAGTCTTCTTCGATCTAGCCTTTATTAAAATATGATTAACTGTACAGTACATCTCATTTAATATATTATATAAAGCGAATTTCTAAATCTTAAATATGATTAAAATATTAGAATAAATCCGTGTTATGCTAGTAAGGTGAAATTGTTACGATAATTTTGAATGTAATGGTTAAATAAAGTTATAAAAATATATTTAATGTTGTTTAATTGGGTTTATCGAATTATAAAAATTGGTGAAAAATGGTGTTGTTGATGCAGATGATGACAGCACATGATCGGTGGCAAGCTTTCAGAGGGGAAAGCACAGACGATAAAGATCTAATATTTTCTCTGAAGCGATCGTCCCTTATTCAGTTTAAGACCAAATTGGATGTGTTTTTGGCGAATAACACAAGAGAAGATATTTGTGACTTTAAGGTCAAAGGTAGCTGGTTTGAACGATCTTGCGTTGTTTATGCTGGTGAATCTAACAACATCGTTGCTCAGGTGAAACTTTTCTCATTAAATATTCAAATCCATATTCTTTTATTAATTAGTTGCAGATAAATTAATTTTTTCAATACTATTTAATAATCATAAGTATTGGTAACTGAAAATATTTTGTTGGAATGGTATCACAGATGCATAAAAAGCACACAGTTCAGAGTATTTTGATTGGAAAAGACCATTTCATGGTGACGGTTTATCCGAACATTGATTATGCTTTCATAGTGGCGTTAATAGTGATTCTTGACGAGATTAACGATGATGCAAGAGAAGAATAGAGAAGTTGGGATACAGCTTTGTACTTTTTCATTTGGATTTCTTGTAAGGAGCAGGATCATTCTCAACAAACAATCCTTAAATAAGAAGTAATCCTATTGATGTTCGTGATGTGTAAGCACAAATATTTATCCCTATGTTAATCTAACGTTTTAGCGATATTTTAACAACTTAAATTTGACAACGCTTTTGACAACGTCACGTGTCAGCGTTGTATTGAGTGATTTAAATTATTTTTTTTTTAAAAAAATGATTTTGAAAAGGGTTCAGACTTGGACATTTCTATATTTCGAAACTACCCTCATTCATTTCCGTACTCTCATTTTCTCTCTCCTCTTATTTTAAGTTTTCAGTTTCTTTCATCAAGTTCCCTCTCTCCATTTTAAGTTTTCATTTTCTCTCACCAAGTTCTCTCTTTTCATTTGGTGAAGGCCTCACAGTGGTGTCTCTCTCGTTGTTGTCTATTTGGTGATTTCGTTATCGTTTTTTGGGTTCGTTATCGTTATTGTGCAATGGGTTCATGCTTATGGTGTGACAGTTTTTTTTCTAACCTTTTAAGTGAACTAAAGTATCCTTTGCTTTGCTAGATGGAATGTTTGAGTTTAGTATAAAGTAACAAAAAATTGGTATACTAGTTTCACGTTAAAGACAAGGCATTCTTTCCTAATGGTGGTTGGTACAACCTTTTTTTCCTTTTCATAAATAATGGTGGTTGGATTTGTAAAGCTTAGAGATAAACCTTTTCATAAATAAAGGGGAGCTATGTTTCTAGGACATGGGAGCAGCGATGAACTTTCGGTACAAATTCGTGTTTTTCCACTGGTAATCGATTACAATCTTTATGTAATCGATTACACAAGAACCTAAGTGCCTATCTTACTCTTTCTCACAACACCACTTCGATGCAATAATAAAAACCATATTTTGTGGACACCCTTATACCTTCCAATCACTACTAAGTTCAGACACAACTCCTTCGTCATCAAAATCAAACAACCAAGTGATGGTCCTTCAAATAATTTCTCCAAATGAGGTCCAATCCCACAATTGGGAGCTGTGTTTTCAGGGCATGGGAGCAGCGATGAACTTTCGGTACAAATTCGTGTTTTTCCGCTGGTAATCGATTACAACCTTCATGTAATCGATTACACAAGCACCTAAGTGCCTATCTTGCTCTTTCTCACAATACCACTTCGAAGCACTCATAAAAACCCAATTTTGTGGACATCCTTATACCTTCAAACCACTACTAAGTTCAGCCACAACTCCTTCGTCATCAAAATCAAACAACCAAGTGATGGTCCTTCAAATAATTTCTACAAATGAGGACCAACCCCTCAATTGGGAGCTGTGTTTTCAGCGCATGGGAGCAGCGATGAACTTTCGGTACAAATTCGGGTTTTTCCACTGGTAATCGATTACAGCCTTCATGTAATCGATTACACAAGCACTTAAGTGCCTATCTTGCTCTTTCTCACAATACCACTTGGAAGCACTCATAAAAACCCAATTTTGTGGACACCCTTATACCTTCAAACCACTACTAAGTTCAGCCACAACTCCTTCGTCATCAAAATCAAACAACAAAGTGATGGTCCTTCAAATAATTTCTCCAAATGAGGTCCAACCCCTCAATTGGGAGCTGTGTTTTCAGGACATGGAAGCAGCGATGAACATTTGGTACAAATTCGTGTTTTTCCACTGGTAATCGATTACAATCTTTATGTAATCGATTACACAAGAACCTAAGTGCCTATCTTACTCTTTCTCAAAACACCAATTCGATGCACTCATAAAAACCATATTTTGTGGACACCCTTATACCTTCCAATCACTACTAAGTTCAGCCACAACTCCTTCGTAATCAAAATCAAACAACGAAGTGATGGTCCTTCAAATAATTTCTCCAAATGAGGTCCAACCCCACAATTGGGAGCTGTGTTTTCTGGACATGGGAGTAGCGATGAACTTTCGGTACAAATTCGTGTTTTTCCACTGGTAATCGATTACAACCTTCATGTAATCGATTACACAAGCACCTAAGTGCCTATCTTGCTCTTTCTCACAATACCACTTGGAAGCACTCATAAAAACCCAATTTTGTGGACACCCTTATACCTTCAAACCACTACTAAGTTCAACCACAACTCCTTCGTCATCAAAATCAAACAACCAAGTGATGGTCCTTCAAATAATTTCTACAAATGAGGTCCAACCCCTCAATTGGGAGTTGTGTTTTCAGAGCATGGGAGCAGCGATGAACTTTCGGTACAAATTCGGGTTTTTCCACTGGTAATCGATTACAATCTTTTTGTAATCGATTACACAAGCACCTAAGTGTCTATCTTACTCTTTCATACAACACCACTTCGATGCACTCATGAAAACCATATTTTGTTGACACCCTTATACCTTCCAATCACTACTAAGTTCAGCCACAACTCCTTCGTAATCAAAATCAAACAACGAAGTGATGGTCCTTCAAATAATTTCTCCAAATGAGGTCCAACCCCACAATTGGGAGCTGTGTTTTCTGGACATGGGAGTAGCGATGAACTTTCGGTACAAATTCGTGTTTTTCCACTGGTAATCGATTACAACCTTCATGTAATCGATTACACAAGCACTTAAGTGCCTATCTTGCTCTTTCTCACAATACCACTTGGAAGCACTCATAAAAACCCAATTTTGTGGACACCCTTATACCTTCAAACCACTACTAAGTTCAGCCACAACTCCTTCGTCATCATAATCAAACAACCAAGTGATTGTCCTTCAAATAATTTCTCCAAATGAGGTCCAAACCCTCAATTGGGAGCTGTGTTTTCAGGACATGGGAGCAGCGATGAACATTCGGTACAAATTCGTGTTTTTCCACTGGTAATCGATTACAATCTTTATGTAATCAATTACACAAGAACCTAAGTGCCTATCTTACTCTTTCTCACAACACCAATTCGATGCACTCATACAAACCATATTTTGTGGACACCCTTATACCTTCCAATCACTATTAAGTTAAGCCACAACTCCTTCGTCATCAAAATCAAACAACCAAGTGATGGTCCTTCAAATAATTTCTCCAAATGAGGTCCAACCCCACAATTGGGAGCTGTGTTTTCAGGGCATGGGAGCAGCGATGAACTTTCGGAACAAATTCGGGTTTTTCCGCTGGTAATCGATTACAACCTTCATGTAATCGATTACACAAGCACCTAAGTGCCTATCTTGCTCTTTCTCACAATACCACTTGGAAGAACTCATAAAAACCCAATTTTGTGGACACCCTTATACCTTCAAACCACTACTAAGTTCAGCCACACCTCCTTCGTCATCATAATCAAACAACCAAGTGATGGTCCTTCAAATTATTTCTCCAAATGAGGTCCAACCGCTCAATTGGGAGCTGTGTTTTCAGGACATGGGAGCAGCGATGAACATTCGGTACAAATTCGTGTTTTTCCACTGGTAATCGATTACAATCTTAATGTAATCGATTACACAAGAATCTAAGTGCCTATCTTACTCTTTCTCACAACACCAATTCGATGCACTCATAAAAACCATATTTTGTGGACACCCTTATACCTTCCAATCACTACTAAGTTAAGCCACAACTCTTCGTCATCAAAATCAAACAACCAAGTGATGGTCCTTCAAATAATTTCTCCAAATGAGGTCCAACCCCACAATTGGGAGCTGTGTTTTCAGGGCATGGGAGCAGCGATGAACTTTCGGTACAAATTCAGGTTTTTCCGCAGGTAATCGATTTCAACCTTCATGTAATCGATTACACAAGCACCTAAGTGCCTATCTTGCTCTTTCTCACAATACCACTTGGAAGCACTCATAAAAACCCAATTTTGTGGACACCCTTATACCTTGAAACCACTACTAAGTTCAGCCACAACTCCTTCGTCATCAAAATCAAACAACCAAGTGATGGTCCTTCAAATAATTTCTACAAATGAGGTCCAACCCCTCAATTGGGAGCTGTGTTTTCAGGGCATGGGAGCAGCGATGAACTTTCGGTACAAATTCGTGTTTTTCCACTGGTAATCGATTACAGCCTTCACGTAATCGATTACACAAGAACTTAAGTGCCTATCTTGCTCTTTCTCACAATACCACTTGGAAGCACTCATAAAAACCCAATTTTGTGGACACCCTTATACCTTCAAACCACTACTAAGTTCAGCCACAACTCCTTCGTCATCATAATCAAACAACCAAGTGATTGTCCTTCAAATAATTTCTCCAAATGAGGTCCAACCCCACAATTGGGAGCTGTGTTTTCAGGGCATGGGAGCAGCGATGAACTTTCGGTACAAATTCGGGTTTTTCCGCTGGTAATCGATTACAACCTTCATGTAATCGATTACACAAGCACCTAAGTGCCTATGTTGCTCTTTCTCAGATTACCACTTGGAAGCACTCATAAAAACCCAATTTTGTGGACACCCTTATACCTTCAAACCACTACTAAGTTCAGCCACAACTCCTTCGTCATCAAAATCAAACAACCAAGTGATGGTCCTTCAAATAATTTCTACAAATGAGGTCCAACCCCTCAATTGGGAGCTGTGTTTTCAGGACATGGGAGCAACGATGAACTTCCGGTACAAATTCGTGTTTTTCCACTAGTAATCGATTACAATCTTTATGTAATCGATTACACAAGCACCTAAGTGCCTATCTTACTCTTTCTCACAACAGCAATTCGATGCACTCATAAAAACCATATTTTGTGGACACCCTTATACCTTCTAATCACTACTAAGTTCAGCCACAACTCCTTCGTCATCAAAATCAAACAACCAAGTGATGGTCCTTCAAATAATTTCTCCAAACGAGGTCCAACCCCTCAATTGGGAGCTGTGTTTTCAGGACATGGGAGCAGCGATGAACTTTCGGTACAAATTCGTGTTTTTCCACTGGTAATCGATTACAGCGTTCATGTAATCGATTACACAAGCACCTAAGTGTCTATCTTGCTCTTTCTCACAATACCACTTGGAAGCTCTTATAAAAACCCAATTTTGTGGACACCCTTATACCTTCAAACCACTACTAAGTTCAGCCACAACTCCTTCGTCATCAAAATCAAACAACCAAGTGATGGTCCTTCAAATAATTGCTACAAATGAGGACCAACCCCTCAATTGGGAGCTGTGTTTTCAGGGCATGGGAGCAACGATGAACTTTCGGTACAAATTCGTGTTTTTCCACTGGTAATCGATTACAATCTTTATGTAATCGATTACACAAGAACCTAAGTGCCTATCTTACTCTTTCTCACAACACCAATTCGATGCACTCATAAAAACCATATTTTGTGGACACCCTTATACCTTCCAATCACTACTAAGTTAAGCCACAACTCCTTCGTCATCAAAATCAAACAACCAAGTGATGGTCCTTCAAATAATTTCTCCAAATGAGGTCCAACCCCACAATTGGGAGCTGTGTTTTCAGGGCATGGGAGCAGCGATGAACTTTCGGTACAAATTCGGGTTTTTCCGCTTGTAATCGATTACAACCTTCATGTAATCGATTACACAAGCACCTAAGTGCCTATCTTGCTCTTTCTCACAATACCACTTGGAAGCACTCATAAAAACCCAATTTTGATGACACCCTTATACCTTCAAACCACTACTAAGTTCAACCACAACTCCTTCGTCATCAAAATCAAACAACCAAGTGATGGTCCTTCAAATAATTTCTACAAATGAGGTCCAACCCCTCAATTGGGAGCTGTGTTTTCAGGGCATGGGAGCAGCGATGAACTTTCGGTACAAATTCGTTTTTTTCCACTGGTAATCGATTACAACCTTGATGTAATCGATTACACAAGCACTTAAGTGCCTATCTTGCTCTTTCTCACAATACCACTTGGAAGCACTCATAAAAACCCAATTTTTGGGACACCCTTATACCTTCAAACCACTACTAAGTTCAGCCACAACTCCTTCGTCATCAAAATCAGACAACCAAGTGATGGTCCTTCAAATAATTTCTACAAATGAGGTCCAACCCCTCAATTGGGAGCTGTGTTTTCAGGGCATGGGAGCAGCGATGAACTTTCGGTACAAATTCGTGTTTTTCCACTGGTAATCGATTACAACCTTCATGTAATTGATTACACAAGCACCTAAGTGCCTATGTTGCTCTTTCTCAGAATACCACTTGGAAGCACTCATAAAAACCCAATTTTGTGGACACCCTTATACCTTCAAACCACTACTAAGTTCAGCCACAACTCGTTCGTCATCATAATCAAACATCCAAGTGATGGTCCTTCAAATAATTTCTCCAAATGAGGTCCAACCCTTCAATTGGGAGCTGTGTTTTCAGGGCATGGGAGCAGCGATGAACTTTCGGTACAAATTCGGGTTTTTCCGCTGGTAATCGATTACAACCTTCATATAATCGATTACACAAGCACTTAAGTGCCTATCTTGCTCTTTCTCACAATACCACTTGGAAGCACTCATAAAAACCCAATTTTGTGGACACCCTTATACCTTCAAACCACTACTAAGTTCAGCCACAACTCCTGCGTCATCAAAATCAAACAACCAAATGATGGTCCTTCAAATAATTTCTCCAAATGAGGTCCAACCCCTCAATTGGGAGCTGTGTTTTCAGGACATGGGAGCAGCGATGAACATTCGGTACAAATTCGTGTTTTTCCACTGGTAATCGATTACAATCTTTATGTAATCGATTACACAAGAACCTAAGTGCCTATCTTACTCTTTCTCACAACACCAATTCGATGCACTCATAAAAACCATATTTTGTGGACACCCTTATACCTTCCAATCACTACTAAGTTCAGCCACAACTCCATCGTCATCAAAATCAAACAACCAAGTGATGGTCCTTCAAATAATTTCTCCAAATGAGGTCCAACCCCACAATTGGGAGCTGTGTTTTTAGGGCATGGGAACAGCGATGAACTTTCGGTACAAATTCATGTTTTTCCACTGGTAATCAATTACAACCTTCATGTAATCGATTACACAAGCACCTAAGTGCCTATCTTGCTCTTTCTCACAATACCACTTGGAAGCACTCATAAAAACCCAATTTTGTGGACACCCTTATACCTTCAAACCACTAGTAAGTTCAGCCACAACTCCTTCGTCATCAAAATCAAACAACCAAGTGATGGTCCTTCAAATAATTTCTCCAAATGAGGTCCAACCCTTCAATTGGGGGCTGTGTTTTCAGCACATGGGAGCAGCGATGAACTTTCGGTAGAAATTCGTGTTTTTCCACTCGTAATCGATTACAATCTTTATGTAATCGATTACACAAGCACCTAAGTGCCTATCTTACTCTTTCCCACAACACCACTTCGATGCACTCATAAAAACCATATTTTGTGGATACCCTTATACGTTGCAATCACTACTAAGTTCAGCCATAAGTCCTTCGTCATCAAAATCAGCCAACCAAGTGATGGTCCTTCAAATAATTTCTCTAAATGAGGTCCAACCCCTCAATTGGGAGCTGTGTTTTCAGGACATGGGAGCAGCGATGAACTTTCAGTACAAATTCGTGTTTTTCCACTAGTAATCGATTACAATCTTTATGTAATCGATTACACAAGAACCTAAGTGCCTATGTTACTCTTTCTCACAACAGCACTTCGATGCACTCATAAAAACCATATTTTGTGGACACCCTTATACCTTCCAATCACTACTAAGTTCAGCGACAACTCCTTCGTCATCATAATCAAACAACCAAGTGATGGTCCATCAAATAATTTCTACAAATGAGGTCCAACCCCTCAATTGGGAGCTGTGTTTTCAGGTCATGGGAGCAGCGATGAACTTTCGGTACAAATTCGTGTTTTTCCACTAGTAATAGATTACAATCTTTATGTAATCGATTACACAAGCACCTAAGTGTCTATCTTACTCTTTCTCACAACACCAATTCGATGCACTCATAAAAACCATATTTTGTGGACACCCTTATACCTTCCAATCACTACTAAGTTCAGCCACAACTCCTTCGTCATCAAAATCAAACAACCAAGTGATGGTCCTTCAAATAATTTCTCCAAATGAGGTCCAACCCCACAATTGGGAGCTGTGTTTTTAGGGCATGGGAACAGCGATGAACTTTCGGTACAAATTCGTGTTTTTCCACTGGTAATCAATTACAACCTTCATGTAATCGATTACACAAGCACCTAAGTGCCTATCTTGCTCTTTCTCACAATACCACTTGGAAGCACTCATAAAAACCCAATTTTGTGGACACCCTTATACCTTCAAACCACTAGTAAGTTCAGCCACAACTCCTTCGTCATCATAATCAAACAACCATGTGATGGTCCTTCAAATAATTTCTCCAAATGAGGTTCAACCCCTCAATTGGGAGCTGTGTTTTCAGGACATGGGAGCAGCGATGAACATTCGGTACAAATTCGTGTTTTTCCACTGGTAATCGATTACAATCTTTATGTAATCGATTACACAAGAACCTAAGTGCCTATCTTACTCTTTCTCACAACACCAATTCGATGCACTCATAAAAACCATATTTTGTGGACACCCTTATACCTTCCAATCACTACTAAGTTCAGCCACAACTCCTTCGTCATCAAAATCAAACAACCAAGTGATGGTCCTTCAAATAATTTCTCCAAATGAGGTCCAACCCCACAATTGGGAGCTGTGTTTTCAGGGCATGGGAGCAGCGATGAACTTTCGGTAAAAATTCGGGTTTTTCCGCTGGTAATCGATTACAACCTTCATGTAATCGATTACACAAGCACCTAAGTGCCTATCTTGCTCTTTCTCACAACACCACTTGGAAGCACTCATAAAAACCCAATTTTGTGGACACCCTTATACCTTCGAACCACTACTAAGTTCAGCCACAACTCCTTCGTCATCAAAATCAAACAACCAAGTGATGGTCCTTAAAATAATTTCTCCATATGAGGTCCAACCCCTCAATTGGGAGCTGTGTTTTTAAGGCATGGGAGCAGCGATGAACTTTCGGTACAAATTCGTGTTTTTCCACTGGTAATCGATTACAACCTTCATATAATCGATTACAGAAGCACCTAAGTGCCTACCATGCTCTTTCTCACAACACCACTTGGAAGCACTCATAAAAACCCAATTTTGTGGACACCCTTATACCTTCAAACCACTACTAAGTTCAGCCACAACTCCTTCGTCATCAAAATCAAACAACAATGTGATGGTCCTTCAAATAATTTCTCCAAATGAGGTCCAACCCCTCAATTGGGAGTTGTGTTTTCAGGGCATGGGAGCAGCGATGAACTTTCGGTACACATTCCTTTTTTTCCACTGGTAATCGATTATAAGCTTCATGTAATCAATTACACAAGCACCTAAGTGCCTATCTTGCTCTTTCTCACAACACCACTTTGAAGCACTCATAAAAACCCAATTTTGTGGACACCCTTATACCTTCCAACCACTACTAAGTTCACCCTTATACCTTATGAGAGGAAGAGGCAGTGACTTTTCTGGATTTTTTGATTAAATTAGGGTTTTCTAGATTTTCAATTTTAGGGCTTTATGATGAGAGGGTATTACCTCTAAGATGAAGAAACTCTATGACCAACAACGCTAAAGCCAGGGGGAGTGACGCCGAGATGGACTGATGGCGAGAAGGAGTGGTGGCGAGATGCAACTTCGTTGACGGAGCAAGAAGTTTCAAATGGAGAATGGAAGTGGTGAGAGACTTTCGTGGAGAGAGATATTTTCCTTGGCGGGAATAGAATTCATTTTCAGAAACCCCTTTCCACAAATGTCCTGCTCACGTTTTTTCTTTTTAAAATATTCAATTGAAACAGCGACTGAAAACACGCCAGCTGCGGTTGTCAAAAATGTTGTCAAATTCAGGTTGTTGAAGAAACATTTTCCTAATCTAACAGGTAAATAAGAAAAGTGAAATATTTGGAGAAAAAACACACAATCTCGTTAATTAAATAATAGAAATAGGTTATATAGAATCATACATACCAAAAACAAACTGAGAAACTGTTTTGATAACATGTTAGTGTGATTCTTGATTTATCGAAACTGTCGTATATAATAAGAGCCCTATATAATAAGAGCAAGTTCTGTAACAAAAAAAAAATCTTAATAAATAAACAGGAAAATAGTCTTTACAAAAACAATTTTTCTCTTAAACTAATGTATTTATACTAGTTATTCCAATAAAAGTTTGAGGCCTTTTAAGATAATCGATTTATCATTATTTTGAAAATCTTATAACAAATAAAAATAATTAATTATTATTTTTGATAATCAATTATTACTATTGGAAGCTGTCTTTGTAGTTTCTGACCTTGCTCAAACTTTGAACTATAAATAGACACTAGTAAAAAATAGGGTATGTACAGCGCACATTATGTCACGGTTTATTATGCCACGGTTCAAGAGAAATCGCAGCATAATTGTGCATGGTGGCAATTTTGTATATAATTCGAACTTATATGCCGCGGTTCCCTTCTTAACCGCGGCATATACCCTAGTCAACAACCAGCCTTTGACTCCACGTCATGAAAAAAATTAAATAACAGGGGAATATGTCGCGGTTCTCTGAGCAACCGCGGCATATTCCCCTGCCAATTTATTGCAGGGATTGATTGATGGGGAATGTCAGTAGGTAGGAGGGGGAATCTGTCACGGTTGCTCAGAGAACCGCGGCATATTCCCCCTGCTACCTACTGACATTCCCCATCAGTCAGTCCCTGCAATAAATTGGCAGGGGAATATGCCGCGGTTGCTCAGAGAACCGCGACCTATACCACCTGCTAGCTTCTGCCATTCCCAAAAAGGCAGTTGGGAAGGCAGTTGTGGGATTCAGAACGTCGGGGAATATGCCGGGTTCTCAGAACAACCGCGGCATATACCCCCCTGCCACCTTCTGACATTCCCAAAAGGCAGTTGAGGGATTCAGAACGGTAGGGAATAGGTCGTGGTTGGGGGGGAACCGCGACCTATTCCCTTATCCGAGTAAAATTTAAATTTTTAAGGGGAGAATAGGCCGCAGTTAGGTGTACAACCGCGGTATATACCCCTCTTTGACAGCGGGTAAGTGTTGAACCGCGGTAAATGCTTGTCTGAAGGTTAAAAAAATTTGACAGACAAACAGTTTCGTCTTCTACACTTCGCACAAAACAGTTTCAGAGCTTCTCCTCCATTGCGCCCCATTTGTAAGGTTTTGTCTCTCCGTCAGCCAGCCTCCGCCGCGCCTGCCATTCCTCTCTGTCGCGCCTGCCACTGCTCCTTAACCTTGCCGCCACCGTTGTTCTCCCAAAGGGCTTCCTCCACCAGCGTCGCCCCCGCAAGTCCTACGTGGTCGTCCCTGCCTTTCTCACCTTCGTAGTTGCTGCTGCCATCGCCCCCACTGTGCTGCCCATCACGGTAAGTTAATCAAACTATTGTATTTGATATATGAGTTTTTTAGTTTGTTTAACATCAAATGTTTAGTAGTGGTTGAATAAAATTTTTGAGTTTGCTGGATATAACCTTTGGATTTTATGGTTGTATTAATTTGAATTTTGAAAATCCTGTTATAATTTGGTTAGTGATTGTGATAGTTGGGTTTTTGTTGGAATTTTTTGTATTGCAAACATTTAAATGTAAAATACAAAAATTTGTTAATTTTAGTCCACACCATTAAATACATAATTTGTTAGAGTTATACACCAAGTTAGAAGAACCATTTTGACCGAGGCATATATAATTTTAACAAGGATTTTAACTTTGTTGGAAATAAAACTCAAAGTCATAAATAAAATTATATATGTATAAAATTATATAGGTATAAACTTAATTGTATGATTGTATGGCTAAGTTGATTGAAATGATAATTTTATATAGAAAATTGTATAATTGTAATTTTGTAATATTTAAGAATGGATCGAAATTGGATTAATTTACCACGCATTAGTGCTGAGTACGAGAGAGGTGTAGAGGAATTTATACAATTTGCGCCAACGTAATGAGGGGAGAAGTGATGATGAAGTGAAGTTTAGATGTCCTTGTGTGAACTGTTTGAATGGGAGAAAGTTGAACGCAACCCAAATCAGAGAACATCTTATATGTGATGGTTTCTTAAGATGCTATACAACATGGATATGGCACGGTGAAGAAATTCACTTTCCGACTGACTCTCAAATTGAAAATGTTATTGATTCCACCATGGAAGAAGATCGACCGGATGAAGACAAATTAGAGGACATGATTCGCGATGTTGGCGCAGAAAATGTTGCCAAAGCTCATGTGTATGAGACGATGTCGACTGATGCGGAAACACCTTTGTATGTCGGTTCAACTAAGTTCACACGTTTGTCAGCGGTGTTAAGGCTCATGAATTTGAAGGTGAGCAATGGATGGACTGATAAGAGTTTTACAGAATTGTTGACGTTCTTGAATGAAATGCTGCCAGATGGAAATACACTACCCTCTCGTAATTATGATGCGAAGAAAATTCTTTGTCCAATGGGTATGAAGTATAAAAGGATACATGCTTGTCCCAATGACTGCATTTTATATAGGAAAGAGTTTGAATATTTGACAAAGTGTCCAAAATGTGGGTTATCACGATACAAGTCAAAAAACAATAGTGAAGATAATGGTCAGATCGAAAAAAATGGATATGCTTTGAAGGTAGTTTGGTACCTTCCAATAGTGCCCAGACTGAAGCGTTTGTTTGCGAATCCCAAAGATGCTAAAAACCTTAGATGGCATGCAGATGAGAGAAAAATTGACGGGCTGCTTTATCATCCAACTGATTCAAAGCAATGGAAAAATATTGATCAATAATTCCCCAAATTTGGTAAAGAGTGTAGAAATCTTAGGCTTGGTTTAGCCACTGATGGAATGAACCCATTTGGTAATCTGAGTACCAATCACAGTTGTTGGCCAGTTATATTGATAATTTACAACTTATCTCCTGCATTGTGCATGAAGAGGAAGTACATGATGTTGTTTATGATGCTATCTGGTCCAAAGCAGCCTGGAAATGACATAGATGTTTATCTAAGCCCACTAGTTGAAGACTTGAAGTTTTTGTGGGTTGATGGGGTTGAAATATTTTATGCATTCGCTTCTGAGACTTTTCTGATGCGTGCAATGTTATTTTGCACCATTAATGACTTTCCAGCTTATGATAATTTGTCAGGATACAGTGTCAAGGGTCATAAAGCATGCCCTATATGTGAAGAAAACACTACAGCTCATCAACTGAAACATGGAAGAAAGACGGTGTATCTGCGTAATCGGATATTTCTAAAACGTAATCATCCATATCGAAGGTTAAAAAAAGCATTCAATGGAGATCAAGAGAGGGACGAAGCACCAAATCCACTTACTGGCCTTCAAGTTCTTGAAAAAGTTAATAAAATACATCATGTATTTGGGAAAACACCCAAGAAGTCATCTGTAACGACCCCTTGGAAGAAGAAATCAATATTCTTTGATCTTCCATACTGGTCAAAGTTAGATGTTCGACATTGCATAGATGTGATGCATGTAGAAAAGAATGTGTGTGATAGCTTGATTGGTACACTACTCAACATTCAGGAAAAGACAAAAGATGGAGTGAATGCTCGTTTGGATTTGGTTGACATGAATATCCGAGAAGAGTTGGCACCCAAGGAGATTGGTAAACGTACTTATTTACCCCCTGCATGTTACACAATGTCTAGACAAGAGAAGATAAGTTTTTGTCTTTGTTTAAAGATTATCAAAGTACCACAAGGATACTCTTCAAATATGAAGAGTTTAGTGTCACTGCAAGACTTAAAGCTTGTTGGCATGAATTCTCACGATTGCCACGTCTTAATGCAACAATTGTTATCGGTGGCTATTCGTGGAATTTTGCCCAAAAATGTTAGGCAAACCATAAACAGGTTGTGTTCATTTTTCTCGTCAATATGTAGTAAAGTCATCGATCCTACAAAGTTAGATGACCTTCAAGGCGAGATTGTTATCATCTTGTGTCAACTAGAGATGTTTTTCCCTCCATCTTTTTTTGACATCATGGTACATTTACTTGTTCATTTGGTTAGAGAAATCAAGTTGTGCGGACCGGTATACTTAAGATGGATGTATCCTATTGAGCGTTATATGAAGATTTTGAAAGGGTACGCTAAAAATCCATATCGTCCTGAAGGTTCGATGATTGAAAGGTATATTGCTGAAGAAAGTATCGAGTTTTGTTCATATTACATGACATCAACGAATCCAATAGGAGTTCCTCGCACATCATGGTTGAATAAATTTTCTACAAGTAAAAGCATCCGAGGTGTGAATGTGGTGACAAAAGATCGCGAAGAATTGTTGCAAGCGCATCTTTATATATTGAACAACACAGATGAGGTGATCCTTTTTTGGAAGCACACAAAGCCATTGTTAAGAATAAAAATCCAAGACAATCAGAGAAATGGCAGTTGATGGAGCATAACAAAACATTTATGTCTTGTTTCAAATATGAAATTGACAAAGAGCCACATTCTTCTCAAACTTTATTGTGGCTAGCAAATGGTTTGAAGTTTGACGTCGTGTGTTGTATAGGTTATGAAGTCAATAATTGCACATTCTATACGAAGACTTTGGACGATAAAAGCACAGTACAAAATAGTGGAGTTAGTTTAGAAGCTGAGTCGCTTCAATTTTCCACATCAAAAGATCAATCTCCTGTACTTGGATCAATGAGATATTATGGTATAATAGAAGAGATATGGGAGGTTGATTACACCAAGTTTTTTGTTCCATTGTTCAAATGTAAGTGGTTTGACAATAAGAGTGGTGTGAAAATAGATGAATCAGGTATGACACTGGTTGATTTTCGAAAGGTGGGTTACCGAGACGAACCGTTTATCATGGTTCATCAAGCATCTCAGGTTTTTTATGTCAAAGATCCTGTGTCTGACCATTGGTATGTCGCTCTTCAAGGCAAAAAATAAATTGAAGTTAACGAAGAGAATCTGATTAATATTCATATTGCTGACAACCATTCATTTCAAACTACAACAAATTTGGATGACCAATCTCTAGTTGACGACGATGTACATGCAATTCGGTCAGATCATGATGAGGGAATATACATATGATGAATTCATATATTTATGTATGAATTTTCAATTTCTGTAAAAGTATTTTATTAATATCACATAAGTTTTCCTTTTATATATTTCCTATGATTACTATTATATGTTTGGTTAAATTATATGATATTACATAAGTCTTTTATGTATATTTCATGTTGCTATTTTTTTTGACAGATATATGGCTGATCATCCACATTCTTCAGGGGATGAGACTCCCCCTACCAGATCCACTAGAGGACCCACCAGGATGAAAAAACTTTTGATAAGAAAGAATAGTGGTGAAAGAACTCCAGTGAATGTGAATGTGATCACGGGTGTGGCGGTTGGCCCCTATGCAGATGAATTTCGATCATACCTTGGAGTAGTGGCACGTGATAGGATTAATATTCTCACTCCATCTTTTGATCATGTGTCCGAGGTTGATCGAAACATCATATGGAACGATATATTGGTAAGTTAGTTAATATCATTTGAATTAAAATTTGTTTATATTGATAATTTTGTACTGATACAACTTTATTATGTTTATTTCAGCTGACATTTGACATTCCAAATGTCGCAACACTTAGAAATAAGTGTTTGTCAATTGTTGCTGAAAACTTCAGAAACTTTAAAAGTAAGTTGACATCAAGATATATCTTTGGACACCTTAAACATAAGTCTCCATGTAGTACAAATAAGTCCATTGATGAGGAGACTTGGCAGCTTTTTAAAGAGAGTCGGATGACAGAGGAATGGCAGGTTAGTATAGTTGATATTATTCAATTCCTCATTAACAAATATATATCATATTAACTAATTAATTAATGTGTATGTTACAGGCAATTAGAAGCAAAGCACAAGGAACCAGTGCTCATAACAAAAACCCCCACCTATTATCTCGTGGTGGGTATAGGAAGCTTGAGGAGAAAATCCTCAAGCAAAAGGCAGATGCTAGACCACCATCTCAGGGTGGTAGCCCCCCTCAGCCTCCTTCTCCACCTTCTAGACATGAAAAATGGAAGTTGGCTCGTATGAGACCATCAGGCGCCTACTCTTCCGACACTACACGGGAAAATTCCGAAAGAATTGTGAGTTATCACTATTCCTAAAATAATAATAATTGTAGTTATTCATACTACATTGAACTTTTTAAAGAATAATGATGTTTTGTAATGTTACAGGACTCCTTGGTTGAGCAGAGCTCCTAAGATCAATTCACTCCAGAGGGTCGCCAGGATATTCTTGCTGCTGCGATTGGACGACCTGAGCACCCTGGACGTGTACGTGTTGCAGGTCCTGGAGTAGGAATTAAAGATTATTTTGGGAGCTCTTCTCGTCAGCCTTCATATGCATACAACGAAGCACAAAGAGAAAGGATGACACAAGAGATCACAAAAAAGGTCCGAGCTGACCTTACGGTCGAGATCACAAACAAGGTTAGATCAGAGCTTAGGGCTGAATTGTACAGTGAGTTCAGCTCCATGTTCGAGCAGCGGTTTGAGACCTATGGCATGCACCCGGTGCCACCTCCTATACAGGAACAGGAACATGTTGTTCCTCCCACAGATAAACTTAATAAACATTTATGTGCAATTATTTCTATCTTTTGTATAATCTAACATTTATTCTGACAGGGAGAAGCGGGAAAGGAAGTTGTTCCGCATCAGTCGTCCCAGGGGATGACATGGACGATGCTAGTCCATGTCTGCTATACATTTTAGACGATACTGAGATGGTCCTGGTAGCTCGTGGAACACAGTTTAGATCAGCGACTATTGTTCATGGTGAGCAGTTATCGGAGGATGAGGTGAAGGTCTCAGTGGACGAAATGATCATACTAGATGCCTCAGTTCCTCTGGCCACAAATGAGATTTTCACTGTGGAACAAGCATTCAAGTCATTTATCGCTTGGCCTAAACATTTGGTTGGTTCAGTTTCTGACCCCTCGGTATGAAATTCTTCTTTACAGTTCTCAATTTTATAGGTTATTGATGTCAAAACTTATACTATTTTTTCATGTAACAACAGACGCAAGCACAGGAGAAGATTCCTCTATCTGAGGATGATCCTCTTGCTTCATTGCATCTACTTGCTGACATCCTTGAAGATAAGCCTTTGGAGGTTGAGTATGATGCTAATGTATTTGGGACAGGCTCTGAGGTCCCAATATACCTTCATAGCCAAGATGTCAGAGAGCTTGCGTCGGGAACATAAGAGTTGAATATTTCAATTATTCATCTATGGATGAAGTAAGTCTATGAGCAATTATTTATATATAAAATTGATTTATATATGAAGTATCCTTATATCAAAGTTAATTTTTTATTTCAGGTATATGTTTGGGGTCAGTAACAAGTTGGGGCATTCTGATGATTATGGATTCATTGATCCCCAATCCATTCATGAATCAAATGATTTTGATACGATCAACACAAATCTGATGAGAAGTTTTGCAAGCGGTAAGAAAATATACTTTTTGCCTTATATATCCGTGTAAGTGAACTTTGTTAACATATTAAAGTTCCATATGTGATTTTAATATATAATAGTTAAGTTATTATGAATTTCAGGCGTCATTGGCAGCTTCTTGTTATGTCTATGCAAGAGAACTATGCTTTGTGGTTCTGCTCATTCCACAGGCCTCCTCCTACACAACTCAGACAAGCAATTGATTGGTAAGAACCTCAATGTTTGGACTTTCTTTGTTATATAAATGAATGCTAAAACCTTTTTTTATATATAGTTCTATACCAGCAAGTATGATGATTGTTGGGAAATCAATTACTACCAGTAGAAAGATTGCTTGGATTTCTCTCAAGGTTTGACATGCTAAAGCCATATTTTCTTATAGTTGTTTTATTTTAATGACATATGCTAAAGCCATACTAACTATTTATAACTGTGATCATCTATTGTAGTGTAACAGACAGAGTGGGTCATATGAGTGCGGTTATTATGTAATGTATTGGATGACCCACATTGTTCGTTCCTATATCACAAGAGGTTGGGAAATGGTAACAATTAACTTTAACAAATTTTGATTTTTTTCCAAAAGTTAGAATTCATATACACTAATTAATATCAATTGTCTTGTGCAGAGATTCAAGACTACTACACCAGTTCCTGAGAAGCCACTATCATTCATCAGGAAAGCTGCTGCAAAATATATAGTTAGATTATATAATAGTTCTTAGTTACTAGATTTAAACATTGCATTTGATTAGTGTCAATACCCAATTTCGTCCGGATTATTTTTATAGTTTTATTGCATTTTAGTTGTCACATATTTAACCTTTTTTTGTTATTATTCATTTACCTATTTTCTTTTTTTTAGTTCTATTTATTTTATCTTTTTGTTGTTATTACCCTTTTTTTTTCTTTATTGTTTATTTTGGTTTTTATTCTCTCTTTATTTTACTTTTTTTTCCTTTTAATTTTCGTTTTTTATTTTTATTTTCATTTTTTAAATTTTTCGTTTTAATTTTAATTCTTATCTTTTATTTTTCTTTTCTTTTTTTTATTTTATCTTTTCATTTTGTTTATAATTAAAAAATTATTATTAGTTAAAAGGTTTTTAAAATTAAATAAAAAAAATGAATGAAAAAGTGAGAAAAAGACAAATTGGCAAAAAGGAGGAGACACAGTAGAGGAAATCGGTTTTCTGCTGTGAGGAGACAAATTGGTTTTGGCAGACAAGGACAAGGCAAGTTTTGGGGAGAGCAGAGGCGCGACTTGATCTTGCAGGAGGCACAGTAGAGGCAAAGGATTTGGAAATTTTCAAAGAAAAAAAAACAATTGGGAAAAGAAAATAAAGGGAATACACAAAAAGGGGAGAGGACTCTTATTTTTCAGAGAGAGAGAGAGGATAGCAAAGGAGGAGGCACTGATTTTTCTCTAGAGCAGAACAACGCATCGAGAACTAAGGGAGCTGTGAGAGCAACGTTTGGGACCACACTGAGGAAGGAGAAGGAGACCCATCGGATAAGCAAGGTTGGCATTGGTAATCAAGTCTTCAAGAGGTAAGTAATGGCTCCTTATACTCTATGTTCTTGCCTTTGAATATCTTACTATGACTGTTACGGGGATTTTGTTACGGGGATTTTTATCGATTATGTTGTGTATGTGTATGATCCTGTAACTTGAATCCTCCCTGTTCCCCATCACTATCCCCCATTGCCCATGCTCCGTTCATCTCCAATCATCACTAGAGGAGTTGAATCCTCTGTGTCAAAGGCAGCCACCATTCGAAGAACCTTGAATGCAAACTTGGGAGGGGCCAATGCTCTCTCTTTAACCCAAACCTGCAAATAGATACCCCAACATATCACTCATTCTTACCAGACTTCACTCACCAAGCCAGGCCAAATTCTCCTAAGTTCTACTAAAACAAAGTCAAGGTTGTGAGCCACGACACTTCTCTTCTAATATCCCGAGTGTTAGACGAAAGGTCAAGTCGAAAGCTAAAGCTAACGCTTACCTCGGATCAAGTCAGCACCACCCGCAGGTTCAGGAGAAAGCGAAGTTCTAAAGAAAAGAAAGAATCGAAGTTGTTGTAAGTTCAAAACCAGAACATCCATTTCTCGTTTACCTCCGCAAACAATCATTCTTTAACTTCATCCATCCAAACTCTTGCAGCAGCAAACATTCTTCTCTTTGTCCTCACCATAGCTGCATTGACACTTGGATTCCCTTTTGGCTCAACACCGCGCCTCGTTGCTCCAACCTATCTCCACTACATTTCACACCACCACCACATCCGAACCCCTCACCCTTTTCCCATTGGTCTCGGCAACGAGGCACTCGGGTTCATTGTTCTTCTCCCAGTACCTATACCTTCCAATCTTCGCAGGGTAATGCATACGAAACCAACATCACTTGTGTTCCATTCATTCCTCGCCTGCATCAAACAAAACCAGTCACCCAAAAACAAATCCCAATCCCCATGCTATCTTCATCCACCAGTCACGCATAATACCCAAAGGCAAGCCACAGAAACAGGAACCATAACCCAGAACAAAAATCAACTCACAGCCCTACTCACAAGCTTGCGAAGACACGCCCCTACACCGTCCATCACACCTTCAACCACTCAATACCAAGCTCCATTTTTACTCAATCCATAAGGAAACACAAAGAACCATTCTTGTGCATCACTAATCCACAAATTCATCTCCATTAATCTTCGTAAACCCCTCACACACAACGTCATATCATCATCAAACAGAACCAATCACTAAGAACCAAGACTGATTGCCAGCACCCAAACACAAGCTTGTATTCAACTAACACAATCAAAGCCAAAACATGCCCTTGTTCCTCTCTGTTTACCAACCAACACAAAAGCCGAATCGTTGAGCAAGAAGCAAGTAGAAGAGATCGCGTGGTGATTGTCATGGCCGCGGTGGCTGGAGTTCGTGTCGACTTCCGGAGGTGCGGTGGTTTCTCGGTGTTGGTCCTACGGAGGGTTGTTGTTTCGGTGACGGTGGCGGCTCTCGGTGGCGGCTCTCGGTGGTGGTCGGTTGAAGGAAGGGAGTACGACGCTCCCTGCTCTCACGCGGGGAAGGGAAAAGAGGGATTTCGCGTCTAGGCGGGCAGCGGTTCCGGTGGTTTGGTCGCCGGCGGCGTCCTAGACGGAGTAGAGGCTTTGTCACGGTGGCTGGTCCAGGCTGACGACGGCATGCGCGTGGTAGCGGAGGATATGAAATCGCTGCTCTCTCCCGAAGGGTGTGTTGTCGCCGGCGAAGCCAAGGCTGGTCGGACGGCACGGTGGCGGCTGGTTCGATGGTAGACGTAGGTGGGCACATGAGAGGAGGAGGAAGCTGCTGCCTCTTTGGCTTCTGCGAATGAGAGGCATATGGGGTTGCAAAGAAAACCCTAATTAGGTTCTGATTAAACATTTGGGCCTGGACCCAAGGGATTCTGGCCGTGCAACCCCCCTTTTGCCTATTCACACCCCCATCCCAGTTCTGCCCAGAAACTTCGTCCTGCACCCCTTTGCCTTTCCTTGCACACCTCCTTTTTTGTTTGGGCTTAAGCCAGTCTATCCTTAATAAAAAAAAATTCATTTCTTCCAGCGCCCCATTTCTTATCCTCGCACCCCCCATTTTCTGTTTGGTCACTGGGCCGAGTAGCAAAAAAAAAACGAAAACGATAACTATTTTCTACACCTCCCTGTTTTTCCAAAGTTCCGCCCTTTTCCAATTGGGCTTGGACCCAATCTGATATTTGAAAAAAGTTGGGTTTGCACCCCTGGCTACTTGGGCTTAGGCCCAATCCTTATTTTTTATTATTTAACTTTAGGTTTGTCACATTTCTACTTTCCATTTCATTTTTCTATTTATTATTTATTTATTTATTTCTTTATTTTTTCTTTCTTTCTTATTTTTTATTTTGTTTTTTTATTTTTATTTTTTTTATTTTTATTTATTTTTATTTTTATTTTTATTTTTATTTATTTATTTATTTATTTTTTATTTTTATTTATTTTTTATTTTTTATTTTTATTTTTCATTTGCTTACTTACTTACTTATTTTATTTTATTTACTTTTAAATGGATATTTAAAAATAACAAATTTATTTTAAAAGGTTCAAGCACACGTGCAACCATTCGCGTTAGCCTTGTGTTAAAACCTTTTTCCTCCTTCTTTCAAAAATAACAAAAATACTTTAAAAGGTTTAAGCACACGTGCGACCATTCGCGTCAGCCTTGTGTTAAAACCTTTCCCTCCTTCTTTCAAAAATAACAAAAATATTTTAAAATGTTTAAGCACACGTGCGACCATTCGCGTCAGCCTTGTGTTAAAACCTTTTCCTCCTTCTTTCAAAAATACCAAAATATTTTAAAAAGGGTTTAAGCACACGTGCGACCATTCGCGTCGGCCTTGTGTTAAAACCTTTTCCTCCTTCTTTCAAAAATAACAAAAATATTTTAAAAGGTTTAACCACACGTGCGACCATTCGCGTCAGCCTTGTGTTAGAACCTTTTCCTCCTTCTTTCAAAAATAACAAAGAATATTTTAAAAGGTTCAAGCACACGTGCGACCATTCGCGTCAGCCATGTGTTAAAACCTTTTCCTCCTTCTTTCAAGAATAAAAAAAGTTATTTTAAGGGGTTTAAGCACACGTGCGACCATCCGCGTCAGCCTTGTGTCGAAAACCTTTTTCTTCTTCTAAAATGAAAAATCAACAAAAAAATATAAAACATCATGTTTTCAAACAATCACCCAAACATAAAGAACTACGTAACCCTGATTTCTCAGTCCAACTGAGGATACGTAGGAGCAAGGTCAATCCTTGTCGGGCACAAAAAACACAAAAAAATATTTTGTTTTCTTTAAAGTTTATTTTTTAGGGGAAATTAAACATTTTGCAAACCACCTCAAATTTGCGTATTTAGTTAAAGGTATTGCCTTAGGGCAGGCGTTGTGAGGGTGCTAACACTTTCCTTACACGTAACCGACTCCCGGACCCTGAGTCTGGTTTCCGTGGACCGTGCTTTATCATTTTATGGTTTTTCCGTAGTTTTCCAGAATAAACTATGGTGGCGACTCCAAAACAATTTTTCAAAAACATTTTCCTTCTTTGGAAGGTCGTCGTCCCGTCGCGATTTTCGGTTGCGACAATTAGATTGTATTTTATTAGACTTTGTACTTATGTGATGTTGAAATACATTTGAATATGTGTTTGATCTGTTCAAATTGAATCTGTATACATGTTTTGATATGCAGGTCTGTTTTTGTGGTATTGGATATCACAAAAACAGACCTGCTATTTTAAAAAAAAAGCAGGGGAAAATGCCGCGGTTGTTACCACAACCGCGGTATAAAGTAGGGCATATGTCGCGGTTGTTACCACAACCGCGATAGAAAGTTCCACGTTTTAATTTTTTTTTTAAATTAGCCTTTTGGCCACGGTTGTGGTACGCACCGCAGTCTATTCTTGCCTTTTTACCGTGGTTCCAACCGCGGCATATAATGCTAGGATTTCTTTTTTTTAAAAAAAAAACAGAGGTTTAGGCCGCGGGTGTGATAGGAACCACAATCTATTCCCCAGACTTTGTACCGTGGTTACAAACGCGGCATAAAGTCTCAAACTTTTTATCGCGGCTGAATATGCCGCGGTTCGGGAACCGCGGCCAAAGGGCGAAAACAACCGTTGTCGTTTCCCCTGACTGCACTAGTGAGAGGTCTTCACAATTTATTAGAGAATAACTTTTCACTTAAGGGTATTAGACATGTGTGCCTAAGGAAAACTCTATGCGTTTGTGAAAAGGGAGCTTGTGAGCTTGATGCTTGTAGGACGAAGTGCTTTTTCTTAGTGTGTCTAAGTGGTAGAGAATACCTATAAAACATAGTCAAGTTGTTCATCCTTTTGTGCGTAAAACGGAGTTACCTTTCATCTCTTATCAGTTAAGAGAGGTAGTTTTTAATCTCAATCATTATTTCTATATTGTAAATTGTTACTTATTTTAGTGGAAAGGTTAATCCCTCTTTTGAAGAGATTAACAATTAAATGTAGAATCTTTTGATTCGAATCAGTATAAAAATTATCTGTGTGATTTTCTCTATCCTTTCTTCTCTTTACGTTAATTTGTTCGAAGAAAACTTTTAAAGGGAAAACGAAAATTTTAATAGAACCAATTGGCCCCCGCCCTCTTGGTTTTATGTCCAAACAGCCTTTTAAACATTCTGCTACACAATACTAATTCCTACAACCAAAAGTGATAATAAATTATTTTTATCTATTATAAGGTTTTCAAAATAGTGATAATCGATTATCATGAGTGATAATCGATTATCATAAGAGATAATCGATTATTGTTGAACCTTGGTCAATTATATCTTTTGGTGATTACCGATTATCCTAAGAGATAATCGATTATTGCCGAATTGAAGTGTTTTCTCATTTTACACATGGTAATCGATTATCTTCCATGGTAATCGATTATTGCTGCATGTAAACTATACTAAATAACAAGTTATAAGACTCTTAATGGTTTACAAGTGAAAGTAAAAGTCTAATACAAACTTTTCTAAAAAAATGCTTTAACAATTATGTAAATAATTCTTCAAGGCTTCAAGTGCATCATCATCAAATTCTCTTCAAAGCATCAATGCTTCTCATTGGTAACAATCTCCTGCTTTTTTATGATGATAAAAAATTTGTTGAAGGCTTGTGATATGTCATGTTCTTAATTGAAAACTAAGGGGAAAGGAGTAATTAATCCATAATAGAGATAAATAATAAGATATTAACATAATCATATATCTCCCCCTCAAATAGGTACCAGTTATCACAAGATGTGCAGAAGATGTTAATCGAAAAATTCCTCCCCGTTTTTTATCATAATCAAAAAATTATCTAATCTTCATTGTTCCCCCACAATTAGTTAATTCAAAAAGAATTTAGGTCCTTTTAAAAGTACTCCTCCTAAATGTAATATTCCCCTTAAAATTTAAAACAGATTCTTAATTTTTTTTTACGTTAAGATAATCAATTATTCCCGATCCAAACTTGTACATTGGAGCCAAAATGATATTTCAAGACCTTGATAATCGATTATCACCCACGGTAATCGATTATTGCACGTTAATTTTTGAAAGACGCTATTTTAAGTATTTTTGGGCACTTAAGACATGTATAAGATTCATAAATCATTTTATAACTCTTAAAATTTTCCAGGACACCATAGAACCTTCTTTTCCTTTTGAAAATTTAACATGCAAAACAAAACAATAGAATTTTGGTCCCCATAATCTCATTTGGGTCCTTTGAGGTTAAAGTCAGATTACTTTATAACAGGAATCCAAGCATATCTCCCATTTGAAATACCATAACATTTTATTCTACATTTATTTGAAGTGTCTCCCTTTTTCATACAGTATAAACATGTGACAAAAACCAAAATTTGTTATCCCCCAAGATAATCGATTATTGCTGTAAGTAAACTATACTAAAGAGCAAGTTACATGACTCTTAATGGTTTACAAGTGAAAGTAAAAGCCTAATACAAAGTTTTTTACAAAAATTCTTTAACAATGTATGTAAATAATTCTTCAAGGGTTTAAGTGCATCATCATCAAAATCTCTTCAAAGAATCAATGCTTCTCATTGGTAACAACAATAATGATAACAAGATTTCAATGATAATCTTGGATTATGAAGGACACTTTCTGATTCTTTCAGTTGCACATTGTAGTATAGGTATGGTATTATGTAATGTGACTACTTTATATACTATTTGATTGTTAAGAGGATTTTTTGGTGTTTCATGTTCTAACACTTGTGGTGAAATGTAATAAAAGGATTCATAGAAATAAAGATTGGTAAAGGAAGACTAGACTTGAAGTAATGTTGGTAGATGATTTCAATTGATATTGAAAAATATTTATCAATGATATGAATGTTTAGTGATTAAGCAAGACATTCAAGAGGTCTTTAAAGATGCTATTATGAAGAAATAACAAGTGCTAAAAATTTTCTTATTGAGATTAAAAAACGTTTTGTGAAAAGCGATGAGAAAGAAACAAGTGCACTTCTTCAGACCTTGATTTTCATGAAGTATATAGATAAATGAAATGTGAGAGAATACTGATAAGTATTCAATATGAGTTAATTTTGAGATGAACTTGACACTTAGCTTGCTTTGATTATGTTAAGTTTTGATTAAACTCACCTAATAACTACAAGAAAAAATGTTATTACATAAGACCAAAATTTGTAAGGTAAAAAATTCGTAGGTAAGACAATGTTACCTATAGATTATTGCATAATATGTTTACAGTCTTTTACATATGATACTCACTATCATAACACTATGAATATTTACACCATAGTACAAAGGAAAAACATTTAAATTCTACTTTTAAATTAGAAAATTGTTCTAAATACAATGAAAGACTAAATGTAAATAAAGACTAATAATAAGATTATTCAAGTTATTCATCATGAAGATTTTTTGATCAAAGTGTGACACACTTGCAAGCCATAAAGTATAAATGTAAGTAGATTTCATAGTATTTGGAGGAAAGTACCATACTAATGTGGAAATGTAATAACAAAGTTGATTAAAGAAATTGAGAAATTACAACAACCAAAATTTATTGCATTAAAATTTTCTAATAGAAAAAGGGAGAGTTATACCTCATACCTACCAACTCCCATGCCATTTCTTTCAACAAAAGTCCTTGTATCACCTAACCCTGTATTTCCCAGACTACTTAGAAAGTTTATGAATGCAATATGATACATCTACTCGTGATTGATGTGTTGTTGTTCACTAGTCAGCGAAGGGTTACAACAACGACTTTCGAACCAAGGTATATTTAGACGAGATAAAAAAGGGAGGATTTTTGGCCTCGACTACCAACTGAAACAAAAAAGGATTATAATTTTGCCTCGGTTCAAAAGAACCAAAACAATAAACAAAACAAAAATTAAAAAAAAAATTGTTTTTTTGGCAGCAGTTCTGTTAGGAACCGCTGTTATAAAACCTTAAATAAAAATAAAAAAATTATCGCAGATATTTAAATGACCATAACATTTGCTCCGGTTTGGCCATATTATGTATCAATTTGGGGTAGAAAAAAATTTCCAGCGTTGGAAATTTTTTATTATTTTATTTTAAGGATCAATGACAGTGGTTCCCAAGAGAACCGCTGCCAAAAACCCAACTTTTATTTAATTTTTTTGGGTTTACTACTTCGGTTCTTAATTGAGACAAAAACATGACCCTTTTTTGCTTTGGTTGGCCAAGAATGAGGCCTTATAAGAAGTGGACAAGTGCCCATAAATCCTCTCCAATTGTGGAGGACATGTGGCTACTCACAAAACACAATCCTCTCCATTCTTATAGTGTCATGTGACCATCACTAAAAGAAAATTCTCTCCAATGGTGAAGAGATATGTAGGCACTACCAAAAAGAAATCTTTTCCACTCCTAGGGTGTTGTGTGGCCTCTTCTAAAAAGCAAATCCTCTCCAATGGAAGCATAACACATGACACACACTTTCCACATGGTTTGGGTGTCTAACTTAAGAAAAATCCTATGCTACTTAGGCCTTAATACAAGCCTTAAAGAAACCTGCACTACATGGCTGAATACAATGGCCTAGATATCTTATACTATTGTTCAATCCATGCTCCCTGATGGCTCAAAAAGTGACCCACAAGGTAGAGTTGATACCATCTTCATGGATGACTTCCACTCTCTTAAAAGTGCTTGACCATGACTAGGGGATTTGCCATCATTCCCTCCCTCTTGAAAAAGATTTGCCCTCAAATCTTCAACATGAAAGAAAACAAACATCATTTTCTTTAGAGTTTTAGTGTGCTTCTCCACCGGGGTCAAATACCTATTTTACAACACAAGTTAAAGTAAATGTTGTAATAGTGAGTATATGAAGGATATAGCTCCCAAGAAGGATACACCTTGAATCAAAGGAGTTATTAAGGTCTTGGAAAGTAGGAGCATGTTTCTTAAAGATCTTATTTCCAATATAAAGATTCTTGGGGTCTTTTCTTGCCATGTTGAGGAAAATGGTAAGGAGACCTTTACATCTTTACACAAGCCTTTGGCCTTGAACATCATAATTTCTTTGTTGAGACCTCTTGAGATGTATGCATCGTGCTTTAACATTTAGAACAAAATGAGTCTTTTATTTTCTTTTTACCTTTTTCTTTTTCTATTTCTTTTTCTATTTTCTTTCTCGTTTGAGTTGGATCCTCTTCCACTTGAGAAGGTGTGAGAGGATGAAGTACAAAACTCCTTTTATTACGAGTGATGGTTATCTCATTGGTGTGGCCATTATGTAAAGATTCCTTATAAAAAAAAGTCAAGGTCTTTCCAACAAAATGTGACAAGCATCCTAGATAATGTCATATAACACATTATATTCATAATTCCCTATGGATAGCTTAACCATCACTTGTTGATTAACTTCCATTTACTTGCCCTCATTGATCCATTGAAGTTTAAGGTTGAGGATGAGGAAAAGTAGTTAATCCAAGCTTATTGATTAACCTATAGTGCTACAACAATTTGAGCATGAGCCACTATCCACAATAATAGAACATGTGTTGTCTAAGATTTTACGTCTAGTGTGGAAGATGTTGTCTTTTTGTGTGAGCTCTTATGAACTAGGTTGATTATTGGGAATCCTCCTTATCATAAGATGTTTTCCCTCAGAAGGATGAACATCCTCACTTATGCTTTCTACTTGCTTCTTTGTGCCCATTCTCTCACTTTCACTTTCACTTTCTTCTTCTTGGCTACTATAGGTATCATTACCCCTTAAGATCATGGTTCTTTTAGTGGGGCATTGTGAAGCAATGTGACCTCTACCAAGACACTTAAAACATTTAATGTCACTAGTGCGAGTGTGAGATGATGTTCCCACCCTTGGTCTTTCTCTTTCCATCTCTTCTCTCTTCTCTTTTCCTAGATTCCTACAGGGTTCTTCTTCTACCACTTGTTTTCCCTCCCTCTTGTAGTCTTTCTTAATATTAGAGCTAGAATGATGTTTACTTCTCAAAAGTTATTCCACTTTGATACTTAATTGTACCAAATCATTCAAATCTTGATATGGTAACAACTCCACTTTATCTCTAATTTCAAGGTTATAAGACCACTAAGAAACCTAGATATGGTGATCTGATTCTCCTCTCTAACTCTCGCTCTCATCATATAAAGCTCCATTGATAACGGTTGATTTCACATGTTTTTTGTATATATTTTGGTGAATAAATTAACTCCTTCACAGCTTTTACCTTATTTTATACTCAAGTTTAGTGTGTTTTCTAGTTTTCTTGTGTTTTATTTAGTATATTCTTGTTTTTACCTCTAATTACTTTATTTGAGTGTGTGAAATAAATGAATAGGAAGCAATTCTAGTGGAGGAAAACAAGCAAGAACTCAAGAGAATATGTTTTTGGACAATAAAAGATTAATTTGAAGCAAATACCCATGTTGGACGCCTTTGGAGCAAGCAGATATGCAGAAAAAGAGAAAAAGATGCAGTACAAAAAAATTAGGCCCGAGCACCCCAGGAAGGGGGCTTAAGACTGATAAGACTGTGAAATTGATGTGATTGCTCTCTTTGCGCATTCATACTACCTAGATACACCAATTTCCTTTCTTGCTTTGTCCCAATATCCAATAAAGTCCTTGTTATGTTTGTATCCTTTGATAATTCTTGGCTCTTAAAATGAAAAGCAAAGTCAAATTGTGTGCTATTAGAGGTTGATGAGAGAATGACACATCCTTATACACTAGTGTGCTTGAGTGAAAACACTTTCTCTAGTGAGCATTGGTTCCTTTGGTTGATCAATGAAAATATCTTTGCCATGGTTGTTAATCTCTCATAAAGCATGTACATTTATTATTGTAATATTTGCATTGTGAGCACCATAGCTAAGGATTTAGAATGTTACAGATATTCTCTTTGGATTGATGATGAAAGAAGAACATTCATGATTGTTATTCGACTTAATTGTGTGAACTTGCTTTATAGTTATTTGACCTTTATTGAGTATATGTTTTTCTTGGCCAAGTTACCTTTTGCTTGAGGACAAGAAAGGATTTAAGTGTGAGGGAGTGATAACGGTTGATTTCACGTGTTTTTTGTGTATATATTTTGGTGAATAAATCAACTCCTTCACAACTTTTACCTTGTTTTATACTCAAGTTTAGTGTGTTTTCTAGTTTTCTTGTGTTTTATTTAGTATATTCTTGTTTTTACCTCTAATATCTTTATTTGAGTGTGTGAAATAAATGAATAGGAAGCAATTCTAATGTGTTTTTACCTCTAATTTCTTTATTTGAGTGTGTGAAATAAATGAGTAGGAAGCAATTCTAGTGTGTTTACCTTGTTTTATACTCAAGTTTAGTGTGTTTTCCAGTTTTCTTGTGTTTTATTTAGTATATTCTTGTTTTTACCTCTAATCTCTTTATTTGAGTATGTGAAATAAATGAATAGGAAGCAATTCTAATGTGTTTTTACCTCTAATTTCTTTATTTGAGTGTGTGAAATAAATGAATAGGAAGCAATTCTAGTGTGTTTACCTTGTTTTATACTCAAGTTTAGTGTGTTTTCTAGTTTTCTTGTGTTTTATTTAGTATATTCTTGTTTTTACCTCTAATCTCTTTATTTGAGTGTGTGAAATAAATGAATAGGAAGCAATTCTAGTGGAGGAAAATAAGCAAGAACTCAAGAGAACATGTTTTGGGACAATAAAAGATCAATTTGAAGCAAATACCCATGTTGGACACCTTTGGAGCAAGCAGATATGCAGAAAAAGAGAAAAAGATGCATTGCAAAAAAATCAGGCCTAGGTGCCCCAGGAAGAGGGCTTGAGCGCCGACAGTGCTGATGTGTCAAAATGGGTTATTTAAACATGGGTCTCACGATTTTTTAGGCTTTTTATCCTCCTACACTTCATTCTTCACCTAGAGAGATTGGGAGAGGCCCTTTGAGGCTATTTGGGGTGTTGGGAAGCTCTCCTACTCCTCCTTAGGTCTTCAAGTTTCATCAATGGTGATTTTGTCCCTTTTGGGTTGAGGAAGAAGATGGGTCATGAATTGGAGATGGAATTGCGAAGGGGAGGCGCAAATGGAGCATGTAGCAGTTGCCAAAAACCTTGAGAAAGGTTGTGCATCTTCTCTTTGGTTCCAATTTCTTCCCTATCTCTTCAATTTTGTAGAACCCCAAGTTCTCCACCATGGAAGGCTTTTCCTATTTGTTGAGATTAGTTGTTAAACATGGAATTATTATGAATTTTGTGATGTTAATGATATATGCTTTTCCAATTCATGTTAGTATTCAATTTTTATGCTTAATGCTTGCTTTGGATTGATCACTCATGCATGAATTTTGGTTCTTTATGTATTGAGAAATGTGATTGAACCTAGAATTGAAATTGAATACCTATTGGATAGAATTGAGATGTTTAGGAATGCATGAGAATGAAATGGATGAATTCTAGTCTTGACAAATTGTAAATACACTATGTTAAATTTCTTGCATACCAACTGTTTGATAAAATACCAAAAAAAGTTTATTGTGTTGTTTTGTACACTTTTATTTCCAATTGAGTTATAAAAGGAAGAGTTGTCATATGTTGCACAAGTCCCTTGGGAGAGAACGATATTTATCACTTGCTACGTTGGGACAGGTGTATTTGTCGTTGGTTTTGCTGTCAACAAGGTTTTTTTCCTATATTGTTCTACACTTAGATCTCTTTTGTTGGAGCATTTGGAGTTTATCCATTAGCTCACGGTTGTAGTAGGAGGGAATGTGTCTCTTTCTCATGGCACTCTTGAGTTCATTCTAATATTGAATTAAAGGGAAATTAAAGAGTCTTCTTTCTCTAATTAGGGAAGCTCACCAAGGTAAGGTGTTCCCTTTGAAACTTAGGGTGGCTAGGGAGACTTTTCTTTCTTCACTCACTTGATGACATTCAAAGAGTTACTCTACCTTTATCTCTTAATCTAAATAGACCTCAACATCTTCCTTTCCATGGAAATGGGGAAGATCCATCCTAATCTCTCTAGGATGGTTCTATCTTTCATGCTCTCTCCTCTTTCTATATGATGGAGGTTGATAATATTGATTGAGTATCCTACTATCTACTCCATGATGTGAGGGAGTATGTGTGATTTGAGTTGGAGTCCTTGAACTACTCCTAGCAAGATATTCTCTTTCCATCTTTTCTTTTTCTTTCAAAATAACTTCTTGCTTTTGCCAAATTTTTTGTGACTTTAGCTCTTTGGCCAAGCTTTTCAAAGTGAGTTTGACCTCTTCACTAGAATCACTGTCAATTTCATAGGATGCAGTCTTAGACATTCTCAAAGTTTTTGAAAATATGCAATGCAACAAACAAACTTGAATTCCAAATAGGTTTCCTTAAGAGATTTAAGGAAGCAAAAGAGACTTAAGTTCACTTCCAAGAAAGAGAGATGAATCACAATGGATTGCTTAGAAACCAAGTCTTTCCTAGCCAAAGTTTACCTCAAGTTCCTTTGCACCAAACTTTTCAAAGGGACTCAAACTTGGACTACAAGTAGGCACACACTAACTACCACAATTAAGGAAAATAATGAATCTACATTATGCGACCTAATGATGAATTAGAAGGAACTTTGGTTCTTAACTACAAATAACGCTTAAATAATAAGTGTCCAATGTTCTTTTTAGGACAATCCCCTAACAAGGCAAATATTACAAATCAAAGAGAAAGCAAAGACAACTTTACAATGCAAACATTAGTAAAAAAAAGGGGATTTTAACTTGCACATTACGCTTCAGTTTCAGAAAAACTGAAGTGTATCAAAATGCGGTGGCAATTCCGTAATTTTCACCATACTATATGCCTCAGTTCGAATGGAACCGATGCCTAAAAACCATACTGCTTCGGTTGTTAGGGTGAACCGAGGCATATAACCCTTCAGATAATACCTAACTAAGACCTTTCACTTGACACCTCTTTAGAAACAGCCATACTACCTCGATTAGAAGAAAGAACTGAGGCATATAACCCAAGAAAAAGCATTAAGTGAGACGTAGCATCTGACACCTTTCTAGTGAGAGGGCTATTGCCTTAGTTTCTTAGGGAACCGAGGCATATAGTCTTGCAATCCCTGCCAAATCCCTCTATTGCCACTATAACTTACTGACTGAAGAAGCATACTGCCTCAGTTGTTTGCAGAATCGAGGCAGTATATCCTACCAGAAATCTGCTCCCTTTGAAACAAGACGTTCTAAATTCCTATAAGTCAATTGATACTGCCTCGATTTTAGGGACTTGTTTGTCAAAGAATACAGAGGAAAGAGTTTTGAAGAAACTTTGTTTAAGAAACTAGTTAGAAGTATGATCTATTTGTCTCCCACGAAACCAAATTTAATGTACACGGTGAGTTTACTCGGCAGATTCATGACTGATCCTGTTGAGAATCCAAGTATGAGTCTAAGTGTTACATTGGGTATAAATGAGAAAGTGGAGCACCCTATAATGGTGAAGACCATTAATCCATTGGATTAAGGTTTTGGGTAGAGAGTGGTGCCAATCCCTTATGTGGTTGGGTCCAGGTCTCATTGGTGTTGTATCTACCTAGTGAACATCCTTATCTATAGACCCAACAAGTGGTATCAGAGGCAGGTTAGGCTTAGATAAGTACAATATGATCCTGTATCAAAGTCTTCCTAACAAGAGTTTCAGGTAAACGATTCTTATTTAAGAAGAATGACGACACATAATGGATACCCGTGCCTCTACTGGAGGGAGAATGTACGAATGTGAAAGGGACTCATTGTTGAGGGAAAGATTGTTGAGAATCCAAGTGTGAGTCTCGGTCCCATATTGGGTAGAAATGAGAAAGTGGAGAACCATATAAAGGTGAAGACCTATTAACCCATTGTCTTAAGGTTTTGGATAGAGAATGGTGTGAATCCCTTATATGGTTGGGTTAGGTCTCATTGGTGTTGTATCTCCCCAGTGAACCTCCTCCTATATAGACCTAACAAATCTCATACAACACATTGGTTGATAGTCAAATGCATTCTAGTTATATCTAAGGAACAAATAATTTTGGCATCTGGTATACAATAGGGACTAACAATTTAAGACTACTAGCTTTTTCAGATAATGATATGTTGGACACTTGGATAATAGAAAAAAGCACTTCTGGATATGTGTTTATGCTAGGGACAAAGACAATTTCATAGGCGTCCAAGAAGTAAAACGTGGTAACTTTATCTAAAATAAAAGTAAAAATATATAACAACAATTATATGTGTTTATGAATGTATTTGGCTTAGTAGATTGTCAAAACAAATTGGGCTTAAAAATAAAACTAAAGTTGAGATTGAGATTTTGTGTGATAACAACTCTACAATACAGTTGTTCAAACATCCCGTATTTCATGGAAAAAACAAACACATATGTATAAAGTTTCACTTTTTTCGAAACTTGGTGAATGATGTAGCGGTCAAGCATAGTGTTTATAGCTCTCAAGATCAGTTAGTAGACATTATGACAAAACTCCTTTTTATAGCTTTCAAGATCAATTAGTAGACATTATGAGAAAACCCCTAATTGAACTAGTTTGAAAGGCTTCAAACTTTAATTGCAATAACTAATACAAATGTGTACCGGAGGATACCTGGGCTGTACGGATTGTCCGAATGGTCATGATTTTAACATGCAAATAATTTATGCTTTGCGGTAAAATCCGGCTGAAGGACCCGGGCGGACGATGCTCTAACCACGGAAACAGATGGTTAAAAACCCCATCGAGATAAATAAGGGATAATCAGCATACGAAAGCGAGTCGAACGAAAGAGTCGGACAGTCGACCACACCATTTTAATAATTAAGGAGAATATGCAAATTAGTGGTACTGGGCCGTGATTGGGCCTTGATTAGGAAAATACTAATCAAGGCCCACGGTGAAAAACTATAAATACAGGTCAAAGGTAAAGAGGTAGGAGTTGGTTTTTCTGAGATTATTTATTGCACTTTCTCTCTCTGTCTCTATACCAACTATATAATCAGTATACTGACTTGAGCGTGTCGGAGCATCTTTGACACGTACACGGCCCGCCTCTTGGAGAAAGGAATTTGATCGGATTGATTGGATATGCACCGGATGGGAAGTACAACTGGATACACGCAAAAGAGTTGTGTTGGTGACAGGGGTTAGTCGGATTACTTCACCGAAAAAAACTGCATTAGTTTAAGGAAAAAAATTGTTAAATTTTTTTAAAGATTTTCCTATTTATTTATTAAGATTTTTTTGTTGCAGAAATTTTGTGTAATAAGACAGTTTCGATACATAAAGAATCACACTCTCACACGTTATCAAAACAATTTCTTTTTGGTATATATGATTATATATAACCTATTTCTATTATTTCTATTATTTAAATAATGAGATTGTGGTTTTTCTCCAAATATTTCACTTTTTTTATTTAGCTGTTAGATTAACATAGGGATAAGTATTTGTGCTTACACGTTACGAACATCAATAGGATTAATTCTTATTTAAGGATTGATTGTTGAGAATGATCTGCTCCTTATAAGAAATCCAACTGAAAAAGTACAAAGCGGGTTTCCCATTTTCTCTAGTCTTCTGCATCATCGTTAATCTCGTCAAGAATCACTATTAACGCCACTATGAACGCATAATCAATGTTTGGATAAACCGTCACCATGAAATGGTCTTTTCCAACCAAAATACTCTGAACTGTGTGCTTTTTATGCATCTGTGATACCATTCCAACAAAACATTTTTACTTATGATTAAATAGTATTGAAATAAATTAATTTATCTGCAACTAATTAATAAAAGAATATGGATTTGGATATTTAATGAGAAAAGTTTTACCTGGGCAACGATGTTGTTAGATTCACCAGCATAAACAGCACAGGATCGTTCAAACCAGCTACCTTTGACCTTAAAGTCACAAATATCTTCTTTGGTGTTATTCGCCAAAAACAGGTTTTTTAACCTCCGTAGGCAAATTTGCCTATAATATTACGAAAATAGGCAAAAAGTGAAGTCGTGCCACCCCTGCACGATTTCAAATAAAGAAGTCGTGCCATCCCGGCACGACTTCACACTGTTCATTTGACTTTAAGGTATGGTAATCGATTACTAGGTACTTGTAATCGATTACCAAGACATTTTTAACAAAAAAAATAAAAAACAAACAAAGTCGTATGGGGGTTTGACGACTTCTACTATTAAAGTCGTGCAACCCCCTCACGATTTCACTTTTTATTTTTTTTTATTTTTAAATTTTTTTATTAGTTAAAATCTTTTATAATTTATAAATAATGTTTTTAAATATATTTTAAATAATTAAAATTATATCTAATTAATAATTAAATTTTTTAATATTATTAAAAAAATAAATTTTATATTCTAATTATTTTTGTAATTAAATTAATTTTTTTTATAAAATAATTTTAATTAAATAATTTATAACAATTATAATTATGTAATTAAAATTTGAAAAAATTTATATTTCATTACAATTTATTTTTTAAATTTTTTTAACATAGAATATTTTTTTTTAGAAATTATAATTAATTAATAATATTTTTTTTATTATAAACTATTTAATTAATAAATATTTTAAATATAAACTATTTAAATTAATAAAAAATAAAATATTAAAATCGTAGGGGGGTATGACGACTTCTTGTATGGAAGTCGTGCAACCCCCACACACTTTCACTTTTAATTTTTTTATTATTTAAATTAATTTATAATATTTAAATAATGTATTTAAATGTATATATAATACTTTAAATTATGTATAATTAATAATTAAAGTTTTTAAATATTATAAAATAAATAAATTTTATGGTTTTCATTATTTTTGTAATTAAATTAAATTTTTTTATTTAATTATTTTAATTAAATAATTTATAATTGTAATATGTAATTAAAAATATAAAAAAAATTATTTCTTTATAAATTTATTTTTGTTTAATATAATAAATTTACTTAAACAAATATTTATTATAATTTTTTTATTATAATTAAATATAATAAGTTTATACATTTCTATTTATTTAATCACAATAATTTTTTTATTTTTTAATTACATAATTACAATTATAAATTATTTAATTAAAAAAATTAAATACAAAATTTAATTTAATTACAAAAATAATTAAAACCATAAAATTTATTTATTTTATAATATTTAAAAACTTTAATTATTAATTATGCATAATTTAAAGTATTATATATACATTTAAATACATTATTTAAATATTATAAATTAATTTAAATAATAAAAAAAATTAAAAGTGAAAGTGTGTGGGGGTTGCACGACTTCCATACAAGAAGTCGTCATACCCCCTACGATTTTAATATTTTCTATTTTATTAATTTAAATAGTTTATATTTAAAATATTTATTAATTAAATAGTTTATAATAAAAAAAAATATTATTAATTAATTATAATTTCTAAAAAAAATATTCTATGTTAAAAAGAATTAAAAAAAATAAATTGTAATGAAATATAATTTTTTTTAAAATTTCAATTACATAATTATAATAGTTATAAATTATTTAATTAAAATTATTTTATAAAAAAATTAATTTAATTACAAAAATAATTAGAATATAAAATTTATTTTTTTAATAATATTAAAAAATTTATTTATTAATTAGATATAATTTTAATTATTTAAAATATATCTAAAAACATTATTTATAAATTATAAAAGATTTTAACTAATAAAAAAATTTAAAAATAAAAAGTGAAAACGTTAGGGGGTTGCACGACTTTAATAGTAGAAGTCGTCAAACCCCCATACGACTTCATTTGTTTTTATTTTTTTTGTTAAAAATGTCTTGGTAATCGATTACAAGTATCTGGTAATCGATTATCATGTCTTAAAGTCAAATGAACAGTGTAAAGTCGTACAGGGTGGCACGACTTCTTTATTTGAAGTCGTGCATGGGTGGCACGACTTTCCTATTCTCGTAATTAAATTTTTTTTTGCCTATTCTCGTAATATTCCCCTCATTTTTACCTAATGGTACAAAAACCCCAAAAACACATCCAATTTGGTCTTAAACTGAATAAGGGACGATCGCTTCAGAGAAAATATTAGATCTTTGTCGTCTGTGCTTTCCCCTCTGAAAGCTTGCCACCGATCATGTGCTGTCATCATCTGCATCAACAACACCATTTTTCACCAATTTTTATAATTCGATAAACTCAATTAAACAACATTAAATATATTTTTATAACTTTATTTAACCATTCTATACATTCTTTCACCTTGCCAAAATTACGGTAAGAATTTCACCTCACTAGCATACCACATATTTATTCTAATTTTTTAATCATATTTAATATTTAGAATTTCTCTTTATATAATACATTAAATGAGATGTACTGTCTTTCTTTTTAAAAACTACTTTTTAAAATATAATAAAACCTAGATCGCAGAAGACTGTGTGTGATGTGTTGGGAGGGAGGAGGAGAAAGGAAGAATGAAAAACCTTGCGGCGGAGGGTGGCGAGCGGGTGGCCGGCGGCGTCGAGGAGGACACGGCGGTCACGGAGGGTCGTGAGAGAGCCCTGGACTTTGAAGACCACGTTGCCGTTGACGTCGGTGATCGCGAAGTTTCCGTCGGCGATGCTCATCACCTTTTCCACCACCGCCAGATCCACGGGGTACGGAGCGCAGAACTATGGCCCGATCACGGTGGTCGGCACCGCCGGCATCGGAGCGGAGGTGGTGGGCTGCGGTGGATAATAAGGGTCTGGGTTTGCCATGTACAAGATCACACTCAAACAAACAAGTCATAACAAATTATGTAATTATTGTCTACAAATCGAAAGTGCTGTTTTTTGAATCTTGAATGAACGTGAGTTTCTTATGTAGAAAACACATTATTGATGATGAGGATCTAGCTAGAAGTTGGAGGTGTCTTTTCTCAGTAAAATAGATCATTTACAATAATTTTTCAAAATGGTTTATGTTTAGGATGAAGATCCAAGACCGAATACAAGTCGAATTGTTACCATGAAACACTTCAGATAATCTTACTCTTACAGGGTGTGACCTGTACGTTAGTATTCCGACGCTCAAGTCAGCAAAGTCACAATAATTTCAAAGTAAGAATGATTAGATCATAATAACGTACTCGTGATATTCACCTTACTAATCCAATAACCCTGTTACACTATGCCCGCACCTCTTCTTTACTCAACCGGCCGGCCTACCAACATTCCCGATCAACTCCCAAGCTTTCCCGATCAACTCCCATTATTCCTCTTACCAACTTATCATCTTTTTTATTCATCTTCACCTGACCGGCCACCCCCTTACACTAAAGTTCATTTTCAAAGGTGTCACATCAAACGAAGAAATAAAAATTAAAAAGTTTTTTTTTAAGTTAAATAGATCATTTGCGTATGGAAGTTTTCATGCACCTCCAAAACTTCATCCTACACCTCTAAAATACCAAAAGTACCCCATCAATAATATTATTGTCGGCATTCGAAAACTGGTTAAGAAATTTATTGGCTTAAACCCTCAATTGATCCTCATATTTGTGTACAAATCTCAGTTTGGTCTTTAAGTTTTGAACTGTCTCAATTGGTTCATAATTTTTGTAAAAATGCACACATTTTACCCTAACCGTTAAGTTGTCTCAAACGGCGTTAATTGATGCTGAGATGAATTTTTTATTTTAGGCCTAATCCCTCTCTTGGTCCTTATGTTTGTGTGAAAATCTCAGTTCGGTCCTCAAGTTTTTCCTCAAATCCTTATGAAATGCAAACATTTTACAATATTTTACCTCAATCGTTGAGTGTATTGAGACGACGTTAACTTTGAACTGAGCTGTAATTTTTTTTTGTTTTAAAATCATTAAATCCACGTGGCTATAGTCTTTCTTTTTCCTTCCAATCAATGATCACATTTTTTCCTCAAGTCCTTATGAAATGCAAACATTTTACAACATTTTACCCCAACCGTTAAGTGTATTGAGACGGCGTTAACTTTGAACTGAGCTGTAATTTGTTTTTATGTTTTAAAATCATTAAATCCATGTGGCTATGATCTTTCTTTTTTCTTCCAATTACTGATCACAGTTCACTCATTCCTCCACCCTCAAACCCTCAGACCCCCCAACTCACACCTTTTCTTCCTCTCAAACTAAAAAATGTCGCCGTTGTCGACAGTTAAAAAATTGTTACCCAATTGAGACGGTTCAAAAGTTGAAGACCGAACTGAGATTTTCACACAAATATAAGGACCAAGGGAGGGATTAAGCCTAAAATAAAAAATTCATCTCAGCATCAATTAATGCCGTTTGAGACAACTTAACGGTTAGGATAAAATGTGTGCATTTTTACAAAAATTATGACACAATTGAGACAGTTCAAAACTTGAGAACCAAACTAAAATTTGCACACAAATATGAAGACCAATGGAGGATTTAAGCCATTTAACCGATATTCGAAATACGTTTAATAAATTTACTTAATCGGCTTTCGAATGTCGGTTAAGTTCTTTTCTTTTTACTTTTGCTTTTATTTTTTAATAATAATAGAAAAACCATATTAAAAATAATAAAAATTTAACTTTTTAAATTGAAAAAGTATATTTAAAAATTATTTATTTAAATTTCATAATTAAAATTTGTTTTTCTTTATATAATAAATATTTAATTACTTTAAAAAAAAAAAACTTAAAAGAAATAGGTTAACCGTATTTGGAAATACCTTAACGTATTCATTTTATAAAATGTAACCCTATTTCCAATTACCGTTGTTTATAAAATGTAACCGTATTTCGAATTACGGTTGTTTAATAAATGTTTTGTTTATAGCTTTTAATAAATAAATAATATTTTAACTTAAAATATTAAATTTTATTTTATTACTTTTTATTATGTATTATTATTTATTATGATTATTAAATAAAAAGTAAACAAAAAATTTAAAAAACTGAAAGTTTGCTAAATTTTTTTTTAAATTTTTAAATTTATTTTTTATTTAATAATCATAATAAATAATAATACATATTAAAAAGTAATAAAATAAAATTTAATATTTATCCTATAAAATAGATTATTGTCAAAGTTTGGGTCATATTTATCCTATAAAATAGATTATTGTCAAAGTTTTACCGTTTTACAATAACTGAAGCATAATTTATTCTTTGAAATACATTATTTGTGTTGACTCACTTTTCTTTTTTTAAAATTTATTTTTTTTAAGCTCAAAATATATATTTATTAGAGTTTGAGTCAATAACCAATTATATTTTGGTAATATTATCAAAAATGTCTTCAGGGGTATTTTTCTTTGACCAATTTTCCGCACTCTTTTGCGATAATAAGAAATAATATTTGTTTTCACATTTCTACTTCCTCGTTTCTACTCCTTCTCTTTCCTACCCACTTAACTATTTATCCAATTAATCCTATCAATGTGAATGACTAGGATCAACTAGATCATGAATTATTTAAGAAGGATAATTGACTGTTTGAGAAACAATTATTCTAACATAATAGACCTATCAATTAAATTGTGTCTGATCTATTTTAAACTAAAAGAATTTAATTTGATTTTAAATGGGATTAACCAATAATTTTTTATTTAATCTTAAAAAATAAAAGTAATTAAAAATTTAATTTGAAAATAATTATTTTTATAAAATAGGTACATAAATAATTTAATTTTAAATTTTACATATGCAAATTTACTAACTAAATTATAATATAAATATATATATTTTTAATAAAATAATAATATTATTAAAAAAATTGATTTGTTCTAACTTAATTCAAATGAATTTGTAAAGAGTGAAATGTTGAATTTGAATGAATTTAAAGATAAAGTTTGCTTTGTTTCTTTTAAAGGATTTAGAGATAAAAACGAAAAGATTTATAAATAAAAGGTTTAAATGCTTATTTAATCACTATGTCCAGTGGTAATTTTTAGTTTAGTATTTGGTTTTAAAAATGTAGACATTGGGTTTCTATGTTATCAAAATTGTTTGACTTTAATCTTATCCGTTTAACGATGTTAAAATTGATAACGTTGAAGTTACTATGGGTGTGAACTGTACAAGAAATGTTGACGTGGCATTTAGTTGACATGTGACAGCCAAAGTTTGGGTTACGAGTATGTAAATTGGGGAAATAAAATCATTAGAGTTTTTAAATGGAAAAATAAAATCATTAAGAAAATTAGGTCATATTTAAATTGGGGATTTTTGATCGAGGTTTGAATTGCTTGGTTTCTTCTAGAATTCTTTCTTTTGACTCGCATCATTTATTCGGTGCCATGTTGGGTGGAGCTTTGAATTTTAGTTTAATTAGGGAAACCCTTTTCCATTTCTTCCCATGTTTCCCCATGGCCTTCACTCCTAGATTAGGGTTCCTTTTTTCTTTTTCTTTTTTGTTTTCCTTTTCGGCTTTCAAGAGATTGAAATGGTGGTGGCTTAACACTACTATGTATTTATGTTAGTCTTATGAATGGAGTTTGTTTGAGGTGTATTTATGCTTCGTTGGTTGATACATACAGGGATAGAGGTTGGTTGGGTTTTCTATAGTGAAGTGGTAAGAGGAAGGTAGAGGAAGGAATTTCTTATGAGGATGATAGATTTTCAGCCGTTATAGTAGACACCCGAGCCTGCTAATTCCCATTCCGAATTTGAGAGGGGACTGGAGGAGTTTATGCACGGGCACTTGGATGAGCGTATGTTGTTTGCTTCATGTAGCTCTTCCCACGCACCTGATGATGAGGACGAGCGATCAGCTGGTTCGGAGGAGACAGAGGTCTAACCTTGAAGGGGATGATTTAACAGAGTCGTTGGCTGCACTCCGGTGGCATTAAAAAATTCCCAATTTAAATATACTTAATTTTCCTAATGATTTTATTTCTCCATTTTAAAAACCGAAATGATTTTATTTCCCCTATTTACATACACGTAACTCAAACTTTGTTTGCCACGTTAACTGATTTTAGGCCAACTAAATGCCACCGCAACATTTTTTGCACAACTCACACCCTCATTAATTTCAACTTATCAACTAAAGTCAAATAATTTTAATAACATAGGGATCCAATGTCTACAATTTTAAAACCGAGTACTAAAATGAAAATTACCACTGAACATAGAGACCAAGTAAGCATTTAAACCTAGATTAAATTTATGAAAGTTTGTGAAAAATTTAATAAATATAATAGAATTAAAAAATATATTAATTAATTAAAATCTAAAAAATATTATACTTTTATAGTTAAAATTAATATATATAACCAATAAAAGCAACTTGAAACTTTTTCCATAATATATTGCCAATACAAGTTTTCGTCAGTTTAGTACAAATGGGATTGTTCGGATTAGAAACATGTTTAGAAAATGGGGTATTCATGACACTGACCTGTTTGGCCCTTATGAACCCCACATACACTTGCTAATTAGTCGTTGATAATCTCACTTCACAGTAAATCTCTAAATACGAACACACCCTGGATCATTTAAGTGTTTGTTTAAAATCTAAAAAGAAAATTAAACCAAATCAAACTCAATTGAAATTGAAGAAAAACTCATTATTTTTAAGTTAATCAAAGTTTAGAGTAAATTTTGTTTTTATCTAGATTTAGAACATAATGAAACGTTGTTTTGGTGAAATCCAAGTACACTTTTCATAATTAACTTAAAATTTCATAGTAACATATTTTCATAATCCATAACAACATTATATCACGATTCTTATAAGATAAATATAAAATTATATATGAGCCTATCATATGACATAATAACCCTAATAATTTTTTTTAAGAAAACTTTTCTCTCCCTTTTAAAGTTGAATTATGTTTAACTTAATCTTAAAACTAGGAAAAATATCTTAATTGAAAAAAACGACGTGAGTGGATGAAATTTGTGTGGAATTTAAGAGAAGTTTATAAATGCTAATTGTGGAGGTCCACATTATTGGGTATATATATTCCTTTCTTCAAATAGCTGTGAAGTTTATCATTGTTCTTTTAAATATACTTTTATGGAATAATAATTTCAGTTTTATAATAAATTAGAAATTTAGTTTTTTTATTTCCGTAAGTATTGGTAGCCCACTACATATTCAATTTTTAACAAAAAAATAATATTCACGTATATGTTAGTACACTAAAAAAATATTTATTAGTAGTCATTATTTTATATCGGACAAACAGAGTGATAATGGTTGGTTTTACGTCTTTTTATGTGTATATTTTAGTGAATAAGTCAACTTCTTTATAGTTTTTATCTTATTTTATTCTCAAGTTTAGTGTGTTTTCTTATTTTCTTATGTTTTAGTTAGTATATGTTTGTTTTTATCTCTAGTATTTTTGTTTGAGTATGCAAGAAACAAGCAAGAACTCAATGGAACATGTTTTGAGATAAGAAAATATCAATTTGAAGCGAATATCCATGTTGGTTGCCTTTGGAATCATGCAACTACTTGAATTTTAGAATGTTGTCAAAACTACCTGAAGCTGAGCGACAACTGAGTGGTGGAATTCTAGAGAGCTGGGCGGTAAGCGCCACATTCTAGCGTTGAGCGATGGCGACGCTGACAGGTCAAAATGAGTTATTTAAACATGCTTCTCGCGAGGTTTTGGAGATTCTTCTCCTTTTACACTTCATTCTTCACCTAAGGTGAATAGAAGAGACCTTTGGATGTTGTTTGGGATGCTGGGAAGATCTCCCACTCCTCCTTGGGTCTTCAAGCTTCATCAATGGTGATTTTGTCCCTTTTGGGTTAAGGAAGAAGATAGGTCACGAATTGGAGATGAAAATGCGAAAGGGAAGCAGAATTGGAGTTTGGAGCAGCTGCAAGGAACCTTGGGAAAGGCTGTATATCTCTTTATAGTTTCAATTTCTTCCTTATCTCTTCAATTTTGTAGAACCCTAAGTTCTCCACCATGGAGGACCTTTCCTATTTGTTGATATTAGATGTAATAAATTGAATTGTGTATTTTGTGATGTTAATACATATGTCTTTCCATTTCAATGTTAATATTTGATTTTCATGCGTAATGCTTGCTTTAGATTAGCCACCCATGACTTGATTTTTTGTTCTTGATGTATTGGAAAATGACTTGAACTTAGAATTGAAATTGAACACCTAAATAGAATTGAGATGTTTGTGAATGCATGAGAATGAAGTGAATGAAGTGAATGAATTCTAGTCTTAACAAATTGTAAATACTCTATGTTAAATTCCTTGCACACCAACTATTTGATAAAAATGCCAAAAAGAGTTTCTTGTGTTTTTGTGCAATTTGATGTCTAATGAGTTAGAAAAGGAAGAGTTGTCATGTATTGCACAAGTCTATTGGAAGATAACGATATTTATCAATAGTTACGCCGCAACTAGTGCACTTACCGTTAGTTTTGCACCCAACACATAACCTTGAAAATATTTTCATTCATATCAATTTCTTTTAATGGCTATAATTATTTTATATTTACAACCTTCTTCCGTGTTTTTTTTAGAAGGAAGAATTGCAGCAAGATCCACATAATGAATTTAGATAGATTTAAACATGAAGTCTGTATTATTTTTTTTAAAAGAATTAGAAAAAATGGTAAATTAAATTTGAGAGTGAAAGTTTAATAAATTTGGAAGTAATTATAAATTTGCACTAGTATTGGTAAGACATTTGATTGATATGATAAATTAAAATAAAATAATAAATTAAAAAGTAAAATTAACAAATTGTCTTTAATGTTTTTAATGTCTTTCCGGCGGTTTTGGAGAACTCCTGATAATTACCAGCGGTTTTGTAAAATCCCTTACAAGTACCTGTGGTTTTCGAAGCCCCCAGTAATTACTAGCAGTTTTTGTGAAAACTCTTGGTAATATTGGCGGTTTTGAAAATTTCTAAAAATCGTTTCAAAAACCGTCGGTAATTGTGACACTGTTTTTCCCAATGATTATTGCAACTGCGGGAAACATATTTAGGAGGGATTAAAACTCCTGGTAATGTAAAGAAAAACCCTACTAAAATTAAACATTTTTGTAGTGAGCCCAGGAGAAGTTGACCGATATGAAAAACAAGACGACCACGATGAAAAACAAGTCGTCCATGAGGAATCTTAATGTTAGTGAAAGGAGCAAGCTAGATTTGGGTTCATACATAAAAAAGTTGGGATGCAGAAAATAAGGAAGAAAAACATGAGCATTAAGTTTACAGGAACGTTTTGTTAGAATAAACTTAAATGTAAAAGAATTAAATGGATTGATTATTTTTTTTAAGAGTTTTGTGTGTTTTAGAGTGCAAGAATGTAAGAGGTTAGTGTAGTGGTTATTAAATAATAATAAAAAATAATTTTGTCTAAATGGTAGAGTTTATGACTTAAAATGAAAAGTCAAGATGTAAGTCTATAAATTATAACACATCATTACAAAACAACAAGTTTAGTTTTGCTATTTCAACCAACAAACCTTTTATACTAAATGCTAATGCACTTGAATTCTATGATAAATGGGTTAAGGATCAATCTTAGTAAATGGAAGTCCGATCAAGGAATTTTATTCTTCAAACATTTAAGACAAGGAGATCCACTGTTTGCTTTCTTGTTTCTGATAATTTCTAAATGTCTAACTGGTTTGATAATTTACATTAGCATTTCATCTAGCAAAGATCATGATAACAGAATTGAAAAAGTTTATGACACGTCTAATGCTTATATAATGAATACAATGAATAGTCATGCCAACTTGTTGAAATGCTGAGTATGAACTTACAAATTAGCTTTCCCTTAAGTACTGGTAAAATTCTTTCCACACATCTTGTCCAGCTAAACCAGCGTAACTGCAACAAGTGATATCTGATGTGCAAATAAGATAAGTTACATCCTTCAATAAAATTAATTAAAAAGAAGAGACTACTGAAATTATACTATACATTTGTCCATAGGGCTTCCCATGGATCTTTCATAATAGGACATGCTGACAAACATGTCTAGGAAGAAAGTTTTTCAACGAGGATCGATAGAGGTCCTTTTGAAAACTATTCCAAACCATGGTTGTTCAGTTTCATCATGATTTTATGCTTCTTTTATTGATCAGGTAAGTTTAAGAATGAAAAGAATGGGAAGAGGAATCCAAAAAGTTAAAATAGATTGATTCTATCAAACCGTAAGACTAAAAGCAGTTGAATATGAAAACCTTCCAAAAATTTTTCTTTCATTGCACCAATGTATGCAGCAGGTTGTGTGTGTTTGTTAATGACATACAACTATAAGTTTTTATATAAATACATAGACTTGATATTTTTTGGTATATATTTAAATTTAGTTCTATATGTATAACTTGTTAAATTAATGATCCATTTATGGATAATTTTATAAATTATAGATAAATAAATACATGTAAATAGTTGTGATTGAAAAAACCAATTAATATTAATAATTTTGAAATTTATGATACATTATAAAAGTTTTGAAACATACGGTCGTTAATGAAAGATTTTTAACCACTAAATAACAGAGGATTCAAACACCCCCCCCCCCCCCCCCCCCCCCCCCCCCCCCCACCAACCGCCCCATTCCTAAAAATAGTTTCACAAGAATTAAAAACTTCTGTTAAAACTATCTTTTCTTCTGGTTAGTCATATAAATAATTACTAGGTGTTGATATGTAAATAACTTTACTCTAACATTATAGGCAAGTTAATATAATTACGAACTTACCCTGAATAATTTATTTATACAGGTGGATAATTTTTCATCTATAACTACCTATATAATTTCTTTTAGCAAAATTAAATTATGTATGGATGTAAATAAATCCATAAGAAACAACAAAAATACTGTTTCGTCTTCCGTATCATGGCTCCATACATTATAAAAAAGATAATTTATTGACTATCAAAATCATTAATAATTATTAAAATCCATTTACAAATTAAAATTATCAACAATTTACCAATAACCACAAATCCATCTATAAAATGTTTGTGGGTAAATATTTCTCAATACCTCATCTACCAACACTACTTCAAGTTTAGTCTTCCTTTATCAACCTTTATTCCTATGGAATCTTTTTATTACATTTTACCACAAATTTAGTTAGAACATGAAACACCAAAAAATCCTCTTGACAATCAAATAGTATATATAGTAGTCACATTACATAATCCTATACCTATATTACAACGTGCAACTGAGAGAATTAGAAAGTATCCTTCATATTCCAAGACTAAAATCTTGTTATCATTATTGTGTCTCATCACTCTTCAAACAAAAGTAATATTTATCCTCTCTCATTACAAAAGAAAACGATTTTTGTGATTAAAAATGTTGAATGATAGATTCGAGAAGAGTTTGTTGTATAAGTGATTTTAATACGTTATATAAAGTAGTAAATATATAACGTTTGATTTGATAACAGAGTTATGAAAATTACGAACGAATTGTAATATTTGAAATTCTTTCCACCATTATGTGAGTAAGAAAAACTTATTCATAGTAAATTTGCGTTCATATATATATATATATATATATAGAGAGAGAGATAGAGAGAGAGAGAGATTATAATTCATTAACATTTTAAGTAAGTGATTCTAAATATTTTATGCTTAATTATCTTTTATTTCTTATATTTATTTTCTCGTTTCTTGCAATGATTTGGTGTTTCTAATTTTATGTAAACCGGTACAAGAATTACAAAATTAAGGATTTATTTGATAAAAGGAAACACAATTTTCTGTCTGAAAGCCCTAATTCCTTACAAATTACGAATTTTATCTTGGACAGCCACGATGAACTCAAAAGGTTGGCGAAAGGCCCCTTGTTTTTTGTTGCAAAAGTGAAGTTTGATTCTGCAACTAAAATTCACAGCCATTCATCTTGACAAACCACTAATAATCAGTCTATCAATTGAATTTTTTGAAAACTTATCAATTGTGCGACTAAATGAATGAAGCTTTTTATAATCTTTATAATTTTCAAATGTAATTAACTTGCTTTTGGAACTTCCTCCATAAATCAAATAATGTTGCGAATACAATATATATAATAAATTGAAGTCTAAAACGTTTAGACTTAATTACCTTTTTAGTCCCCAAGTTGGGAGCTGAATTTCCGTTTGATACTCGCTTTTAAAAGTGACTTAATTAGGTCTCCAGGTTATTGAATTTGCTTTTAATAGGTCCCTTCCTTTAAGTAGCTTGTAACGGTGTTAAATGTTAAGTGATCTGTCAACTGATATAATGTGTCGTGGCAATGAGGTGGGGTACATTATTGAACATGGCAACCAATGAATAAATGACGTGTTTTGAAGCAATTAGGGAAAATAAAAATTAGGTTTTTTTAATCGGAATTTGGGGATTTGTCATTTGTGGATTTTATCAGAAAGAGAGTTTGTGGAAGGCTCGAGTAGGGCTTTCCAGGATTGGCGTTCTCGATCCAGATTGTGGAACGAATAGGGTTCGTGAAGGATACTTCTGAGGGAAAAGGCTTGGAGGTGGTATTTCTTCGAAGCAAAAAGGGTGAAAAGGTGCACATTTTTAGTTGTCTTCTTGTCCCCCTACTATGCTATGTTGTGGTCCCCCTTTTTTGTAGACAATTAGAGCATACAAGAACTAATTGTCCTCAAGCAAGTCAACATCAACACCACCAAGCTATAGCAAACCCCATTGAATGAAGTGAACAACAAGACCAACAACCTATACCAGACCCCAATCAAGCAAGTCAACAAAAAGACAACCAACCTACACCACATGCCACTCATGGAAGTCAAATTACTCAAGATGACACTTCAACACCAGTATAGATATTGGTCACAAATCTGTTGCATTTTGGATATGTATGACTCAAGGAATATGTATTTTGAATATGTACTTTAATGCTTAAGTACTTGAAACTGTCATCTATTTTCTTAAGTGATGTATTTACCAGCTACAAAATTGCTATCTGTTTACCAGCTACAAGTCTGTGATGAATTTAATTTCTGGTTTGCATTTTACTGTTTCAACTTTGTTCTAAGCTTTAGTGGTGTGAATGATGAGAAATCTGCATAAATTGAGAGGTTATGGGTCAATTTTCGTGCCACTGTGATTCTGACCCAAATTTGAGTTCAAACAAGTCCATTTGGATGATTTAAAACTGTTAAATTGGTCTTTTGCTTGTGTTTCTTCAAAATCATAGTTTCAGCCCTCAAATTTTACTCAATTTGGAACTCAATCAGTGAAATTTTGATTTGAACATTATTCTGGATGTTTGATGAGTTGCACATGTTCCATTTGATGATACAAACTTGCTTGAAGTGTCATTTGACCATTTCAATCACTGAAATTCATCTTAGGCACTGCAGTTCCATTTTTTAGTGCCACTTTTCTCATTTTGGTGCAAATTTAGTATCTTTTATTCTGCAAAATTGGGTACTGCAGTTGTCCTCTACTGCATCAGTGAAGTTGCAGATTTAACCAACAGGAATCAGTTATATAATTGGTGTGTCATAGGCATTTACTTTGCCTCGTCTGATGTCAAAGTTCATCACATATAATGTCTCAAAGTTCATGAAACCACAATCTCATAATAACACAAACACTATATACGAGTAACAACTTCTTCTTCATTAAATAGAACTTATTCATTACAACCATATTCTTTATTACAATAATGTTCTGCATTAAAACAAAAGACATACAAACATGATGTTCATAAACCCCATGAAACATAAAAACCCCAACAACACCTTCTCCCTTTTCTGATAAACTAAAACTAATTTTTCCAAACTAAGAATCTTTCTCCTTTGTCATCCAATTGTACTATCCCTTTCATCCATATAATATTCAGTGTGCCATTTGAAGTAATCACATCCTCGCACTTCTTCGTTTTGAGTACGCTGTTCCAAACATCGAACCAGAACCATGTCAGGATACACCAAAGTAATCGACCCCAAAATAAAAACACAACGAAGGAATGTTACCTTGTAATTAGGGCACCCAAAAATATCTGCCCTCATTCTTAGCAGTTTTTGCCATTCTTAATATGATAACCTCTCCACAATAGCATACATGGTTGTCACCCATTCCTCTTGATGAACCACCACGCGAGGTCCCCATGAGCAAGACGAACACTGATTCATTGACATTGGGTGGAGGAAGGATGCAACAATGCTTCGTCCACACCTACAAAACAACCCCAATCCCAAATACCCAACTTAGGGCACCCAAAATCAATCTTCAAAAACAATGATTTTCAGAATGTGTTACAAAGAAGATCTTAGGGCAAATGAGAAATATGACCTCACCTGCTTCAAATGACCTCCTCCACAATAGGTCCTTCAACTCGTTGGAGATCACCTTAGCACACCTCCTCCACTTTAGGTCCTTCAGCTAAGGTCAGGTACGTTGCTTCCAGCTTAATATGTTAAGCCAAATACATTTGGTTTTTTCATTTCCATTTTACAAATTATTTTCATATATGTCATTGGTAAAAAAATTGGTTTTGCCACGCAAGATAATTTAGTTGACAAATCACTTAACATTTAACTTTGTTACAAGCTACTTAACGGAAGGGACCTATTAAAAGCAAATTCAATAACCTGGGAATCTAATTAAATCACTTTTAAAAACGGGTATCAAACGGAAATTCAACCCCAACTTGGAGACTAAAAAAGTAATTAAGCCAAACATTTATTCATATGGACTAGTGTGATGAAGAAAAACATAAAAACAATACTAAAAATAAAAGTTGATTTAAGTTTTCTAAAATAGTTTTAATATTTGTTTCATAGTTTTGTTTTTAAAAAAGTATAGGGAGTTGGAGAAAAAAAATATTTAAATTATTCTTGATCTTGATTTCTAAGAAATATAAAATTATTCGGAGTAAAAAACATTGTTTCACTTGAAAACTATCAGAATTTTCATTTTCACATAAACATTAAAATTCTGACCTCATTATTTTCATAAATGAGGTTAATGTTGAGTTCAAGTTCCAATAATATTATTAAAATTAATCACCATATTTAAGGTATAATTTGTTTTGACATATAAAATTTATCATGATTTTATTTTTAAAAAAGGTTTTAAGTGATTGGAGAAAAAAAATGCATATTTAAACTAATTTTGACCATACTCCTAAATAATATGGGTTAAATATGTTTTTAGTCCCTATACTCTGGGGCGATTTTGGTTTTACTCCCTCTTTCAAACTAAGGTACAATTTAGTTCTTCAACTTTAGAAAACTCGTGGTTTTAGTTTTTTTTACCAAAATTTTTTAACTTTATTTGATGTTTCAAACACTTCATTATAGCATTTGGATTGTTTACACTGTTTGACACATTTTTGTTTCAATGTTAACTGAGAAACGCGTTTGAAATAACAAATAAAGTTAAAAAAATTTGGTAAAAATGACTAAAACCAGAGTTTTCTAAAGTTGAAGGACTAAATTGTACCTTAGTTTGAAAGAAGGAGTAAAACCAAAATCGCTTCAAAGTATAGGGATTAAAAATATATTTAAACCAAATAATATTAAATTATTGAGTCTACTGAAACCTTCTCAAAATGCATTTACCATTACTAAATAAAGGAGATTCACTTTTGTGTTACATAATTTTTTTCTAGTTTTATCTTTTAAACTTAAATAATTATTTATAATAAAAAATCATTTTATATTTATTCTTTTTTAATAACTATTTTTTAAAATTCAAATAATTATTTATAATAAAAAAATCATTTACACAATAATATTATTTATATTAATATTTATGGATGTTTTTATGTATACGTTGTAGTATAATAATAATAATAATAATAATAAAATAAATACATACATACATATATATATATATATATATATATATATATATATATATAATTTTATTCTAGGTCAAAAAAGTATATATTCAATCAAATTTGTGAATGATATATGAACATATAAAAGGATTGGATTCCCAAAAGGGATTAATATTGTGCTTACACATTACGAACATCACTAAGATTACTTCTTATTTAAGGATTGTTCGTTGAGAATAAAAATGCTCCTTATAAGAAATCCAAATGAAAAAGTACAAAGGGTTTCACCATTTCTCTATTCTCCTCTTGCATCATCGTTAATCTCGTCAAGAATCACTATTAAAGCCACTATGAAAGCATAATCAATGTTCGGATAAACCGTCACCATGAAATGGTCTTTTCCAATCAAAATACTCTGAACTGTGTGCTTTTTATGCATCTGTGATACCATTCCAACAAAACATTTTCAGTTACCAATACTTATGATTAAATAGTATTGAAAAAATTAATTTATCTGCAATTAATTAATAAAAGAATATGGATTTGGATATTTAATGAGAAAAGTTTCACCTGGGCAATGATGTTGTTAGATTCACCAGTATAAACAACGCAAGATCGTTCAAACCAGCTACCTTTGACCTTAAAGTCACAAATATCTTCTCTTGTGTATTCGCCAAAAACACATCCAATTTGGTCTTAAGCTGAATAAAGGACGATCGCTTCAGGGAAAATATTAGATCTTTGGCGTCTGTGCTTTCCCCTCTGAAAGCTTGCCACCGATCATGTGCTGTCATCATCTGCATCAACAACACCATTTTTCACCAAGAAGAGTGTGTGTGATTAACTTTCACTACCTTTAAAATTGAAACGAATATGTGATGTGTTTGTAGGGAGTAGGAGAAAGGAAGAATGAAAAACCTTGCGGCGGAGGGTGACTAGAGGGTGGCCGGCGGCGTCGAGGAGGACGCGGCGGTCATGGAGGCTCATGATAGAGCCCTTGACTTTGAAGACTAGATTGCCGTTGACGTCGGTGACCACGAAGTTGCCGTCGGCGATGGTCATGACCTTCTTCACCACCGCCAGATCCATGGGGTACGGAGCGCAGAACTGTGGCCCGATCACGGTGGTAGGCATCGCCGGCATCGGAGCGTAGGTGGTGGGCTGCGGTGGATAATAAGAGTTTGGGTATGCCATGTAGAAGGATCACACTCAGAGAAACAAGTAATAACAAATTATGTAATTATTGTCTTCAAATCGAAAGAACTGTTTTTCAAATTTTGAATGAACCTGAGTTTCTTATATATAAGACACATTATGGATGACGAGGATCTAGCATAGAAGTTGGATATGTCTTTTCGTAGTAAAATAGATCATTTACAATAATTTTTCAAAATTGTTCATTATTGAAAGGTGTCACTTCACATGCACTTTTCATAATTAAATACACAAGAAACGGAGAAATAAAAATTAATTTTTTTTAAGTTAAATAACATATTGGAAGTTTAGGGTTTGGACTATTATCGTTAAAAAATATTTTATTTGTTTTCTTAATAATGTAAAACATAATGAAATATTAAGTATATATTCAATAATTATAGAGCGCGATTAATGCATACGGAGGCATTTATTATAAATAAACACGAATCTAAGTGTTTAAATTTTTAAGGAGAAGCTGGAAATTAAATATTAATGTACGGTAGTATGCTTCCAACGGAAGGTAGAACCGAACGGCCCTAATAGGCCAACAGCCCATCACAGTGCCACATTTTTACTGGGCTCAAGGTCCAATGCCAGCGTAAATGGTGTCCACAAAAATATATCAACCAGATATATTTTAAACAAGAATATATCAACCAGATATATCCAAAAAGAAATATATCAAGCAGATATATCGAGTGTATAAGATAATATCAAAACAGAGATATGTCAAGTAAGATCGTTTATATTTATTTTTATTCTCCTTATATTTTGTTTATCTTATATCAATCCAAAGCCTATAAATAAAGGCTGGAGGACTCCAAACAAGGTACGTTCCAAATACACTTCACTCATAATTCATCTAGCACATTCTTTGCTATCATACTTTATCAATCCTCTCCCACAGATGGTGTACGGTCCAGAACCAGAAGAAGCAGATAGAAAGACAGTAGACGACATCATCAAGGTCAGACCTTTCGGTCCCAAAATTTATACCGAAACAATTAAGATAATGGTATAGTTAGCTATTTTGAAGACATTCCATCTTATTTTTAAAATTTTATCCTTAATCTATCTATAAATTAGTTTAAATTTATAGGGAAAAGAACTCGTTATTTTTTAAATTTTAAATTATACGCGTTAGTGTTAGCGTGTTGCGTTTTATTACGTGCATTATTCTTGGTTGTTTAATTGAATATTTATCATATGGATGCGACTGATTCCAGTTACGTGGCTCACTCCAAATTTTATTGGGAAAATGCAATTTAATTAAAACAAATATTTAAAACACGAATTAAAGTTATTTCATCAAATAAATTTTGCTTCTAATAATCCATTTAAGATTTCTGCTTTTAGTCTTTAGATATTTATTGGACTGGTTAAGGTTTTTTTATTATGTAACTTGAGTTGTTAAACTATGATATGACGTTAACTTTACTGTTTTCCTGTCGATTATAATTGATGAATAATATTTTTTATTTTTCGAAAATAAGATGAAATTTTGGTAATATTTATCCTATAAAATAGATTGTTGTGATAGTTTTGGCATTTTACAATAACGGAAGCACAATGTATTCTTTGAACTACATTATTTGTGTTGATTGACTTTTCTTTTTTAAAAATTTTAATTTTTTTAAGCTCAAAAGATATATTTATTAGAGTTTGAGTCAATAACCAATTATATTTTGGTAATATTATAAAAAAAGTCTTCAGAGGTATTTTTCTTTGACGAATTTTCCACACTCTTTAACTTATGTATTTTCCTTTTATATTGTATTGGTTCAATGATAATTCCTATCATATATTGTATTGGTGCTTTAATTGACTTTCCATAATTGAGAACCAGAGATTGTTTGACTTAACAGGAGAGGAAATTCATCGTATTTGCAAAACCAAGCAGCGCCGCCATCGAAAGAACGATACTCAGCTACGTGAAAGAACGTCGACTAAAACTTCTTCCCCAGTTATCAACTTTTTCACAACATTTAAATAAATTTTATTGACAGCTTAGTTTTACATACAACAACTAATTAATTTAGTCTTTGATAAGAAAAAAGGTAGGACCACGTTCTTTTGGAAACCCACTAAAATTAAATTGTAAGGAATTTGACTTCAAAACATTACCTTTTATTAACATTTTTAATACAATTATAAATAAAATTCAATAATAAAATATAAATTTAATCTTATTAAAAATATTTAATAAAAATAAATATTAAAATAAAAATATCTATATAATATTTATAAAAATTAAATTTAGTTTTAATTTTAAAAAATAAAATTGCTCCATTTTATAAAAATTAAAACTTAATTAAATCAAAATTATAAATTTTGAATCAAATTAATTGAAACTAAAACAATAATATTTCACGTGATAGTTGTGGCACTGTTACATTATACTGGTATTACCATTTAATACATTTTGAGTTTGACACATAACAAAAATTTTGTATTTTTTAAAAAAATTAAAAAATGTAAGAACCTGATTACATTAAATTTGTAATTAGAGAGTTATTGAAAGTGAAGCAATTTTGTTTTCCAGCCACATAGCTGTTATTTTATAATCACTGGATAACATTTTTTATACATGTTTTTCAAATATGAATTCTTCAAATGCAAGTTTTAAAAACACAGACTAGATATTATTTCAGCATTTGAATATTATATTATACATTTAGTAACTAATCCAGTTTTAAATTGAGTTTTTTGCTAAGTGTAAGAGAAATTATATTTTCGAAATTATATTCTAGAAGAACATCTAGATTAACATGTATGTATAGATAGTTCTTCATTTCTGGCTGTCTTTCGTACATCCAACTGAATATGAAAATTATAAGAACTTTCATCATAATGTGAAATTTGTAACATCCCAATAAATATATAACATAAGTTATACTTCATTGCTCGGAGTTAACACGAATAATAAGTGAGAACAGTTGTGAATATGCATAGAGGTGAAAAAGATAGGATAATATCATTAAATTTAAAACTGTACAATAGTCATGTTAAATACAGTATTTACAATATAGACCGGACGGTCTTGAATACAATACATTGACCGAACGACCAAAATTCAAAAGATTCCTATACTGGACCCTACAAAACACTGGGCAATGGAAAACAACTACACTAAGGACCGGTCGGTCCGGCATAACTTTCAGGCACGGCCTCCACGGGTTGCTCGGTCTGCACAGCGTCCTCCAGAGTAGCCCCCAAAACATCTTCCAAGCTATCCTCTGCTCACACCCAAAAGGATGATCATTGCAATGAAGAGGATAACCGAACGGTCAGATACCGAACGACAACATAGACAGAGACACAAAGGATAAGGGTAAGCTTATGTAAATTTAATTTATCAATTCATCATACAAGTAAACGTACAATACAAGCCAATCAATCATGCAACATACAATTCCTATACATGCATACCACATTCCTTTACTCATGACCGACCACTAAGACACTGTCCGGACGGTATGAACATGTAGCTCGGTTGTCCCTAGCACCCGGTGTGGTGTAGTAACTGCTTTCCCTTATCAGCTGCCACCCGAGGTTAGTCCTCAAACGGTTATCTATTCATATAACCGCGGACCTCCTGCCAGTCCCACACATGAGTGGCCTCCCTGAGGAAACGCCCTCACTTTATATCAGGATCAAAGACGACACCTGAGTCATTCCCACATTCATACTTTACCAATCATTACCAAATCCATGAGTTATTCCGCCAGTGAAATTCTCTTAGTCAAATTCAACCAACGTTCATTATTACTTCCAAGCTGTTAGGGTGTTGAGAGGAGTACCAGATACTCAATACCGAATCATAACTAGTAGTGACCGAACGGTTTAAATCAAGAGGGTAAGATGAGTATTAAGAATTCAAGTAAATGACCGGACGGTCATATCAAAGGTAAGACTGAATAACAGAAGTATGTCGATGGTAGATAGGATGATTAGACAAAGAATGAGATCGTAGCTTAAGGATTTACTATAAATGATAGTCATCCGAACGGTTTAACAACAATATCGTAAAATAGGCATTAAAATGGTCAAAGGTTGGTCTATGACCAAACACTTATCAGACCGGACAAATTGGGAAATAAGGAACTCTTTAAAGGAGTAAAAGGGCTTTAGTCAAGTAAACTGGACTTCTCAATAATTAAAGGTTCAGTAGACCATTCAGCCATTAAGTGACCGGACGGTGTCAAAGGAAGAATATCATATTTGTAAGTTCCAAATGTTAAGTGCCAGCCTAAGGCCGAACACTTGTAAGGCCAAACGTTTGATTTATGACCAACGTTCTTAAGTACATGCCAATGAAATAATTGAAGGAACTCAACTAAGTCTAGTAAACACACTGGGCCGATCAGTTCGAACAGACCGAACGGTATAGGGAGGACCGAACGGTCCTAATGACCTTCGATCTCAGATTCACATTTTCTCTAAGTTTCATACATACTCTTATCAGTGCAGAATTCATAGTTCATACTTATCATACAACTCATACAACAACATACCATATTCCATTCATAAGAAATCAAGCAACATACTTTAGATATCAAACATGCATTAAATCAGGCACATATTCAAATCATACAGAAAATCATAATTAAACTTTATAAGCTTCTCTTACCTCTAATTCCAGCTAAGTCTTTGAAAGTAGGTTGGTAGGAACTATCCCTTCTAAGGCTTTCCAAATTCAGTTTCAAACTAGAAACCGGACGGTTCAAGTGAGAGAGGAAACCACCAGGAGTCTTCAGACGTAATTTGAAGGGTGATCGGAACAGTAAATGGGTTAGAATTTTAGAGAGAAGGTAGGGAGGTTTTAGAGAGAAGGAGGAGAGTTTGAGATTTTCAGAAGGTTGAGTTTGAGGAAGAAGAAGAAGATTGCATGCAAAAGTGGCGTTAGGTTTCATTCCTACCTTATATACTGCCTCCAGTCCGAACAGTCGGCCAATTCCAACGTGACACCTGACTTCCACTCCCTGGGGTTTCTCTGCTATGCTGATACTGCACGGATCACGAAGGAAGGGAATTAAAAATTTGACAGAGTTTGTTTCCCACTCACCAAGGGAGAACCGGACGGTGACAATGTACTCCACTAAGGAGGGTATTTTAAATGGGTGTGACAAACTTCCTGTAAAAATTGATAGCTTGGATTTATGTCATTTGTTATTATTGATTTTTTCTTTATGGTAGTTTGAAAGAGGATGATAAGTGTAAGAATAGAAGATAAAATAAGCTAAGAACATGTTATTTACAAAAATAATTTCCGTTTTTCATTTCTGGATTAATATGGGTTAGATTTTGAGAAATAACTCATGAATAATTAACTGTGTATAAAATTAATTGCATAGACTTGATCCATATTTTTTTTCTTTCTTTCTTTTGTAATGGGAGGATGAGATAGAGAGGGATGACTGATAAATGGATTGTTTTGTAATTCCTAATATATTACGAAACTTGAATGATTTGACTTGCCATGTCAGTTGCTTGACATGATCAGAGGTTTGAATAATGTTACACAGTATGTTCCCATGGCATACTTTAAATTTTGTTGGGTTTTATCCTCATAAAAATTGAATTTTTATTAAAATGAGCCAAATGTTTGTGGTGCTATAAGGTTGATGTTTTTTTCTGAAGTGAGCAGAATCTTTGTGCTAGCAAAGATGTAGATGTTGAAAAAGTTGTCTCACATAAAGAGGCATCTCCGATATTGAAGACAATAGTAACTTTTATAAAATTGGTGAAGACTTTAAATACAACTGAAATGCAAACTAAAAAAACAAGAAAATAATAACACATGAGACAACTTCATAAAAATATAAAGGTACTCCTAAATTTATTTGACATATTCAAACAACTTTAAAAATAAAAAAAAAAAAACGTAAAAATAAACTGCAACAACTAAAGTACAACTTCAACGATTTCTATGTCTCTTGATCAAGTTATATAGGTAGTTTTCTCCTCTACAGGTAGTCTTCTGGACCGAGAGACAAAACAGCCCGAATGGACAAAAAAGGTACTCCACCAGTCTTCAACCTGAAACATGTATCATCAAAAACCATATATTAACCATTCCATACCAATTAAAAAACACCACAATATATAATACTAAACAAACAATTTAACCCTACAATAATGCACAATAGATTAACTATTTTTTTTTTAAAGAAAAAACTAAAAGAAAAGAAGGAGAAAAATATGATAGTGTTTCACTCCTAAGCTATTTGAAGACAATTTATGTAATGGACTAAGACTTTTTCAAAAGCAACAGAATCAGATGAAGCAAAACAAAAAGAGCAAATAATTACCAAACATTGATTTAGTAACAAAGTAACAAAGTTAAAAAAGAAGATAAGAAATATCCCTCTAACACTTATGTTATAAGGTTGACAATTAGATTTAGAGAGAAGTCTAGAAGAAGTTATGAATTTAACTTTTTTTCAGTAATATAATACTAACAACTAAACATTTTTAATTTAACCAAAAAATCATTCATTAATTAAATTCATTATTAATATAAATTTTTCCAATATTTTTTACCCACAATTGTGTCGTTTGTTTTGTTAGTACCTTGTCCCACCCATCAGAGATATTACAAGAGATAAGGTGTCAATAACTTTGCTATATTTGATATAATAAAAGATAATAGAAATAGTCATATAAAACATAATGGAGCAGACATCTATATAAGTAGATTTGGGAGGATTCGAAAAATATTTTCTCACCTTGATTTTCCTATACAATAGATTTGTTTATCTTCTTAAAAATAATGATCTCGCTGATAATAATGTTGATTGTAATAATTGAACCCGTTGTAAGGCCCTGAAAGCGATATCTGTGATGGACTCAGTAGAACATCTGATGTCCTTGACAATCATAATTAGTGCCACTATGAATGCGTAGTCGATGTTAGGATTGACGTCGACAATGAAAAAACCTGTATTGGTCATCTACATTAAAGAGAGAAAGACACATAAATGGTTGGAGATTCATATATTTAACTTAAAGATTTGTAGATAATTTTATTTTATCAAACTAATATAGTAAAATTGAATAAGGTTAAGATTTTATTATTTTAATATGATATAAAAATTAGGGTTAAATTTGAGTACTCTAAAACTAATATATTTAATTTTTACCACTTATCAAAAAGAAGAATTACTAAAACATAAAGAAGATATACTAACTCAGTAGTCATACTTGGGCTACAATGGCATCATCAGAAATAGATTCACCGGCATAAACTGTGCAGGAGTTTCTATTTCCAAAAATGACGACTGTAAAGTCATTTCTTCTCTCTTCTATGTTCTCTGCGCGGAACACATTTAACATAGTCGTATCAGAGGGAGTGTTTGACCTATTAACTTTCTTCACCGAAAATAGAAATTGAGTTGGATCTCTCCTTGCACCCCTAAAAACTTTGCATCGTCCCTGCGGTCTCATGATCTGCATAATATAGAAATTAAGAATTGGGTAGAATGAAAAATCTAACTAAGATTATTTCTTTAGGAGGGTTAATATGAAATTAGTAAAAGTAATTAAGTTGAGTATACAGAAAAAACCGAACCTTACTGTAGAAACTGACAATGGGATTTCTGTTATCTTCATATAAGACACGACGATTGTGAGGTGATAGAGAGGTGTTCCTAATATAGAATAGACGATCATTGTTATTCTGATTATAAGCAATTCCACTCTCAGTATTAATTTGTATACTCAAACGGTGAGGATGACAAAATCGTTCATCGGTAACAAAACGGTGTGCCATTGGAGACTGATCAGGTGTTTCACGAAACCAAGAAGCGTCTTCTTGGAATTTATAAGCAATTGCAAAAATGCAGTAATGGTATCTACCGTATATACTATGGCACACTTTAATTTTAGAATAATGGTAGCACCTACATTGATTTGAGATGTTTCCTATAATGTGACGGTGAAGAATAATGTCCATAATTAAGTATGCATTTGTGGAAACCAAAATAAATGGTTTAAATTCAAACTTTATCCAAAATTAAATAGACACTACCAAATGAAAAAATTTAATATAAATAATTAATTTTATTATTTGTATTAGATTTCAAACAAAAGTTAAAATTAAATGTGATATATACATTAACTAAACATATTCACATTCTTTAACCATAGTTTCAAATGATTTAAATAGCTTTAAACTATATACATATTAAAATAGTCAGTATATTTAAACGATTTAAAGATTTTCCTTGGGTTGTATTACAATTTTACACACTTAATTTTTCAATATTATAATTAATTTAGTCGTGCTCACATAGCTTTCCAAAGAGGATTGCCATCGACATTTGGGAGAGGTTTTCGGATTCTGAGATGGTTGTTACCTTTGATTGTCAAAGATTTCAAAATTTTTACATTAAGCTCATCAACGTCAAAGGTCTTATCCAACCCTGTTAGATGTTTACGATGTGAGTAAAGCGCTTTTAAACATTAGATATTGATTCTCGAGCTTACATCCTAAACATCTTTTACTCCTGAACGAGTGTGTTCTTCCTTGCGCGCTTTACATCGTCAGTATCTTTGTGTGTGACTCTGAGAACTTCCAATATATCCTATGCTGTCTTACACACAGAAATTCTACGGAATTCATTAAGCACCACAACAGAAGATATAATATTACGAGCCTTAATATCAAATTTGGCTATCCTATTTTCCTTAACAGCCCAATTAAAATAAGGATTTTTTTACTTCTACACCATCAATAATACTTTTAGGAATATAAGGATCATTTTGTACAACTTCCCAGATGCCTCTGTCAACAGACCCCATGAAAATTTCCATTATGACTTTCCAAAATGCATAGTTATCACTAGTAAAAAGTGGTGGTCTGTTGATAGAAGCACCCTTAGCATAGACTTGGTTATGATCAACCATTTTTGAAAATTTTAAAGAACTATCAAAGCAAGCTCTGATACCAATTGTTGGTTCTCAACAACCGGTATCGCACAGTGGAATGAAAAGGAACAAGTTACAATTGTTAAGAGTGGAAAAGTGTGTTACGACTAATAGCCAAGATAAATTGGTTCTTTTTAAAAAATCTTGATTTTCTTTTAGGACTTTTAACAAACAGTTAAAATGCTAAAGAGATAGGGTTTAAGAAAATCAACACAGATTTTTAGAATGGTTCGAATCAAAAGATTCTACGTCCAATTTTTAATCACTATAAAGAGTGATGAACTATTTCACTAAAAAGTGGTTTACAGATTACAATCAGATGAATAAAGAATAAGAACAGAAAACACCTTCCTTCGACAAACGAACGGAAGAACCTTCCTTTGACAAACGAACGGAACAACCTACTCAATCAACTTGACGAGAACCGCTCCGACCTTAGACACACTAAGCGCGAATTTCTCCTATTCACAAGGCTTAATTCGAGCAACACTAAAACTTGAAAACTTCCTCAGAGCGTTTCTGGATTTTAAGGTGGCTTAGATTACCCTCTAAAGGGGTTGGCAAAACACTATATAGCCCAGAGGTCAGAAACTGAAAAGACAACTCCCAACTGCTAGTAATAATCTGTTATCACAAGTTATAATCGATTATTTGTGTCCTTATGGGTTTTTTCAAAAAGTGATAATCGATTATCATGAGGAATAATCGATTACAACTCCCAACTGCTAGTAATAATCTATTATCACAAGTTATAATCGATTATTTGTGTCCTTATGGGTTTTTTCAAAAAGTGATAATCGATTATCATGAGGAATAATCGATTATCTACATGACTTGGGCAAAACTGACTTAGGCTGAAATAATCGATTATTCTGACCAATAATCGATTATTTGAGCGAGAATTACTTTTCCTCCTAAGCTCGTGCTAATCGACTATTAGACCAAATAGTCGATTATCTGCATAAATTTTACCTAGACAGGAAAACTTCTAAGTGTTTACATAATACAAAGTTATTCCTATTACAATTTATTCTACAAAATGCCTTTAAAATAACTTCAAAAAGTGTCTTCAAGTTATTTTTCCTGTAGCATCATCAAAATCATAATATCTTCAAGACACCAATGCTCCTCATTGGTAACAAATGTTGATACTTGAGACCACTCAAATTGTCTTTGGTACAAAAATAAAATTATAAGAAAATAGTTGTAAAAGTTTACTAAGTAGACTCTCAGTAAAGGAAATATTTGATGTGTGAAATATTTCCTTAAATCGGTGATCCTTCTTGTGCTCATTGTTAAAGTGTTGTCTTCTTCATGACATCTCACCAATTTTTAGTAAGGATGATTCTCTTTGGGTGAGGAAGTGTGAGGTTGCAATGTAATTGTATATAGAACTAATTTAATTTTGAAATTTTCTTCCAAAATTTTCATAACCATTAACATCAATTTAATTGAAAGATCCTTAGTCTGCCTCTCCCATGACTTTTCGGACCAATCCGAGTTTGTAACAGAAACCATAACAGTAAATGGAAGAAAGGTAATCTGCATAAAATTTAGTCTATTCATTCTCAAAATGATTACATCACATATATATATTTTGCGCAAAAGGAATTGGTGTGACCTAAAATTTTGGAGGATAAAAGCATATATTGTACTAACTATTGACAACTCATTGTTGTTCTAGAATGTCCACTAAAACAAAAAAGATTCCTCTGTTATGCTATCATTATGTTATATTGATTATGTGGTATTCAAACCAGATTTATAAGGTTTTTCTATTAGTCCCCCACAAGCTGGTGGTGCAAAAATGTTTTGTAGCTGCAGCTTAGATAAGTTTAGCTTGAAGGAATGTGGAGGTAAGGCTTTTGTGAAAATGTCCGCGAGCTGGTTGGCAGAAGGAACAGGGGGTAGTTTCATCAAGCCTTCTTTAGATTTTTCACACACAATGTGACAGTTTATATCCAAATGTTTCGTTCTTTCATGGAATACGGGATTGGCAGCAATGTGAAGGGCATTGTTATTGTTATAGTAAAGTAGAGAAATCTGAGAGGGGGAAATATGTATATCTCTGAGCAAATAAATGATCCATTGTAACTCGCAAGTAGCAGAAGTGAGGGCTCTATATTCAGCCTCGGAGGATGATCGCGACATAGTGGTTTTTTCTTGGTTTTCCATGAGATAAGAGAGCTTCAAATAAAAAAATAATAACCCGTCATGGAATGTCTTGAATCCACACATGTGGCCCAATCAACGTCACTAAAACCAGAGACATGAGTAGGACAAATTCTAGGGAAGAATAAACCTGTACCCGAGCAACCTTTAAGGTAACGAAGAACATGCATGGCTGCAGCATGATGAGCTTTGATGGGCTTGGACATGAATTGACTCAGTTGGTGTGTTGCAAAAACAATATCAGGGCGAGTATTTGTCAAATAAACCAATCGGCTGACAAAGCGCTTATATGGAAAGGGATCATCAAGATAGGCAGAAGCATCATTGTGAAGCCTAATAGTACTGTCCATTGGAGTGGAAGAGGGTTTGCAGCCAAGCATTTCTGAATCCATAAGCAAGTCTAAGCAGTACTTGCGTTGACAAAGTGAAATCCCCTTTTCAAGAGTGAGCCACTTCAATTCCTAGGAAGTACTTGAGCTTTCCTAAATCCTTGATATGAAAATTACTGTGAAGAATATGTTTAATGTTGTTGATTTCTTTAACAAAGTTACCAGTTAGCACAATATCATCCACATATATTATCAAGGTAGTAAAATCTGAACCATGCTTTTTGGTGAAGAGACTATGGTCAACATGAACTTGTTTATAACCACATGTTAACAACAAATTAGATAACTTTTCATACCATTTCCTGCTTGATTGCTTCAGCCCGTAGAAGGATTTGCACAATTTGTAGCTTTGACCAGAATGCTATCCTGATAATCCCGGTGGCATCTCCATGTAGACATCCTCCACAAGGTCTCCATGTAGGAAAGCATTACTGACATCTAATTGTTGGATGTGCCAGTGGTTAATAGAAGCTAAGGTAAGGATTATACGAACAATGGTCATTTTGACGACTGGGGAGAATGTTTCGAAATAATCGATGCCTTCAATTTGTGAATACCCCTTTGCTACCAATCGCGCTTTGTAGCGCTCTATGCTTCCATCGGGTAACCTCTTGATTTTGTATACCCTCTTGCAACCTATGGGTCGAACAGAGGGAGGAGTCTCAACCACATCCCAAGTATGATTCAACTCGAGGTCTTTAATCTCACATTACATGGCGTCACGCCAACACTGTAGCTTCACTGCTTCATAGAAACTGGCTGGTTCACACTCATAAGATATGGTCATGAGAAAACGATGATGTGAAGGGGAGATATTGGTGTATGAGATAAAACTTTGAATCGGATGTGAACATCTTGTGGATGATTGTGCAGACTTAAGGGAAGGAAGCTTGTATTGATATTCGGAAAGGTATGGAGGAGGATGGGTGTCATGTTTTAAACGACACAGTGGTGGCACAACAATTGAGGTTGGTGTGTGGCGGGTTTGGAATTCTGGTGAAATGGAATTAGGGTTGGAGGTTGTGGTTTCAGGGAGAAGGGAGAAACTTTGTTCTGGTGAAGTTGAAGACGTGTTTGGGTTGGGGCGTTGAGTTTCTGGGGGTTTTCCTTGTGGTGTGGATTGAGAATATGTGGAAAGGAAAATCTGTTTCATGGAAAACAACATTTCTAGAAATGAAAATTTCTCTTGTATTAATGTCTAGAATAACATATCCTTTTGTGCCATTTTGTAAACCCAAGAAAACACCTTTTCTAGATCGAGGTTCAAATTTATGAATTTGATTGTGAGTGGATGCATAAGATAAACAACCAAAGATTTTGATCATGGAAAAATTGGGCGGAACTTTATTTAGAAGTTCAAAAGGTGTTTTATATGAAATGATGGGTGAGGGAACACGGTTACTGATAAAAACAGCATGTTTGTTAGCATAGGACCAAAAATTTGATGGGATTTTGGATTGAAACATGAGGGCCCTAACAACATTGAGAATATGCTGATGTTTGCGTTCCACTCTCCCATTTTGTTGAGGTGTGTAAACACAACTAGTTTGATGTATAATTCCTTTAAAATTGAAAAGGTCTTTTAGAAAAAATTTCGGTCCATTGTCGGATTGGATACATTTAATTGTGGTTTCAAATTGATTTTTAACTAAATTAATAAAATTTTGTATATGTATTCTCACTTCACTTTTTGATTTTAACAGAACAACCCATGTGTATCTACTAAAATCATCAAGTATAGTGAGAAATTACTTGTGCCCTTGAAAAGATGTTTTGGAAAAGGGGCCCCAAATATCCATATGAATCAATTCAAAAATTTTAGAACCTCTACTAGAGCTAGGAGAATAAGGCAATTTCTTTTTTTTAGCTAAATGACAAATGTCACAGATTTCATGAGAATCCTTTGAAATAAAAGGAAATTGTTGATTCAAGACATTAAGATGGCTACTACATAAGTGTCCTAATCTAAAATGCCAAAGGTTGGAGTTATTGATGGTGATGGTAGTATTGTTGGTAGATGGGCTCCTTTCCTTTCCGATTGTCAAATGCAAAAAAAATCTTTCCTTTAAGTTAACTGAACCAATCATCCTTAATGTGTTCATGTCCTGTATTTGACAAAGATTATTGAGTGTATGTGCGGTGTTAATGGAAATAAACCTATTGCCAAGACTAGAGTTGTGAGATTGGTTTGGGTTTGAGTGAGAGAGATTGGCCCTTGAAGGGATTTCTGAGTTTCCCCCACCAGATCTAGAAGCTTTGTTGAGAAGGCTCATTAGTTGTTGGAATTGGGCCGTAGTAATGTGAAGACCTTGGCCCAGAGTTGAAACATCTTTTCTTTCTCCTTCATGAATTAGGGTCGGCGCAACATCTAAATAGGAAGATGCAGTAACATTATTCACGTTGCCTCCGGCGGTTGCGCCGCTGTTACCAAAGGTGTTCCTATTGTTGAAAGGGCATGGTTTTCTTGGATATTTGGGATGTCCAGGAGGATAACCAAACTTGGTATAACACACATCACTGCTATGTACAACACGATCACAATGGGTGCACTTTGTCGGGTTGATGTTGTTTTTTTGGAAGCACAAATCAATAGTGTGTCCGAGGCGGCCATAAAATTCACATATGCGAGTTGGTTTTGTCCCCCCTTGTTGTGGATGGCCTCGACCTTTACCAAAGATGACATTGATGAAGGGATTGGTTTCCATAGAAGAAGATGGGTGACGTTGTTGGCACTCATGTTGGATGATCATGGAGAAAACACGGTTAGCAGAGGGAAGAGGGTCAAGTAATAAGATTTGTTAGCGAACCATGGCAAATCGATCGTTGAGCCCTTTCAGAAAACGGATGATGAAGTCCTATGAATGGTAGGTGCAAGCAGAGCAAGAACAAGGGGTCAGAGTTAGGTAGTTGTGCAGCTTTTCCCAGAGTAATTTTAAATGGGTGTAGAAGTCGGTGACAGAGAGCGCACCTTGTTTGGGAGAATAGATTTCTTCCTGTAACTGAGCGACGCGAAGCAAATCTCCTTGAGAAAAATGCTCGCGAAGATTAGTCTAGACATCAATAGCTCATTTGAAAAATACAACACTTTGAGCGATTGAAGGAGAAAGGGAATTGAGGGAGAAAGGGAATTGAGGATCCATGACATTAACATAGTGTTACATCTTTCCCAAAAGGGGTATAAGGGATCGGTGGTTGCTGGGATGAGGATGTTGCCATTGAGGAAACCCATCTTGTTTTTAGAGATGAGGGCCATTTGGAAGGAACGAGACCATGACTGGAAGTTGTTGGCCGAAAGAGGTGGGGAAACCACAACAGATGAAGGGCTCTCACTTGGGTGTATGTAGAAGGGCCTGGAAGGATTTTGGTTGGGATCAACAAAGAGAGGAGGAGGTAGAATATTTTTGTCCCCATTTCCAGAGGAGCCTGAATCGGCCACGAAAGAGGTAAGCTAGAAAAAAGCTTGAACCTTTAGAGGGCTCTGATACTATAATAGAAACCATAACAATAAATGAAAGAAAGGTAATCTGCATAAAATTCAGTCTATTCATTCTCAAAATGATTACATCACACACACACAGGGGTGTGTGTGTGTATATATATATATATATATATATATATATATATATATATATATATATATATATATATATATATATATTTTGTGCAAAAGGAATTGGTGTGACCTAAAATCTTGGAGGATAAAAGCATATATTGTACTATCTATTGACAGCTCATTGTTGTTCTAGAATGTCCACTAAAACAGAAAAGATTCCTCTACTTTGCTATCATTATGTTATATTAATTACGTGGTATTCAAACCAGAATTATAAGATTTTTTTATTAGTTTGCCCTTGAAAGTTTCTATGCATTTTAGGAGGAGAGCATTCAAAATGGAGCAATTAGTGCTTGAATTTTCTAAATTAATTTAATAAAGATATATACCAACTTTGATGTGATACATTCATCAATTAATTATAAGTGATCCAATATAATAGAAGAGAAATTTTCACGAGACAAAACGGGAGTAAAGAACCTTGTCTAAAAATCGATATCAACAAACTACAAACTATATTAACTTTGAAACTTTCTTCCAAAATTTTTATAACCATCAATATCAATATTTAATTAAAATATCCGTGTATTGTCTGTAATATTAATATAATGAAGATATGGAAGACCAACTTTATAATGTGATACATTCATCAATTACTTATAGAAGTGATCCAATATAATCCTAGAGAAATTCTCACCATACAAAATGTGAGTGTCTAAAATCGATATTAACACACTACAGACCCAAACTGCTGATGTAGACTAAACCGCAAGTCTTCCGTTTGTTCCTTCTTCGCAAGTATAACGAAGAAGGTGAAGTCTATTATTTTATAAACTATTCTCAGTTCGTTATTTCTTCATACAAATTATAGTTCATATGGATGATTTGAAAATACACCAACTAGCGACTAAAAACATACTTTAAATAAAATTTACATGTCAACTTTTTAATTATAAGCACACCCACCATAGGACAAGTTATTAAATAAATAAATTTATATGTTATTTTTATTTCATCATCAAGTTATACTTTGGTTTACAATTGTGAGACTCTAATATAAGTATTTTTTTTTTTAATGTTTGTGTTTGGATTTATTGAGTAATTACATATTTAAATGTTTATGTTTAGATTCATGAGTAGTCACATATTTGGATATCTATATTAAATTTATTAAATAATCATATTTTCGTACGTTGATATTCGAATTTACCTAAAAGTGATTGTAGGACACATAACTGAGATGTTCAAACCTTTATCCTATTCTAGAGTGTAAAGTGACAACTTTTCTTTAACTTTTCCTCTTCTTGTTCCTTTACTCCAGGTTGTACCATTATGCAACTCTTTGTTTTGATTCTTTTGAATGTATTTGAGTTTCTTTTTGGTATTTCATATATGATGTCCATTATGCTCCTAGTCAAAGTGTTGCCTTCTCCATGATGTCTTGTTGAACTCCAGTAGTGGATGATTTCCTTTCTGGTGAGTAAGTGTGAGGTTGCAACGAATGTATTAGTCTTTGGGTAAGTTGATACTTGAGACCACTCAAATTGCTATAGTTATGTAGTGCATAAAGATTTTCTATATGAATATATTGATGAAAGTTTACTAAGTAGGTTTCAATAAAAGAAATATTTCATGTATGATGTCCATATGAAGTTTGTGATCCTCTTGTACTCATCGTTAAAGTGTTGTCTTCTTCATGACATTTCATCGAACATTAGTAGTAGACGATTTCCATTCGGATGTAACGATGTAATTTTGAAATTTTCTTCCAAAATTTTCATAACCTTCAACATCAATTTAATTAAAACATTCATGGTCTATTTTTGAATTTTCAAAATTAATTTAATAAAGATATATACCAACTTTGATGTGATACATTCATCAAATAATTAGAAGTGATCCAATATAACTGGAGAAATTTGCACCGTACAAAATGGGAGTGAAGAGAACGTTGTCTAAAATCGATATCAACACACTACAAACCAAAACTGTTGTATTCCGTTTCTTCCTTCTTCGTAAATACAACCAATAAGATGAAGTGATTAGAAAAGTTGCCAAAATTGGTTGAAATGTCTAACGCGTTTTTTCTTTTGCATTGTCGTTCACCCGGCGAAATTTCAATGTACGGCAATGACATTTTTTTTTTCCGGTCTCTCCATCAATTCAGGGAAATAAAATTAAAGTATTTAATGATCAATCATATATTATTCTTTGATAAACCCTATTCTTAATTCTTTATTTCTTCAGAAATACTATATTTGATATGCATTATTTGAATAAAAATTACTTGTAAACTTTCTAAGCATAAGCAAACCGAAGTCATAAATTATGGTTATTTTATAATTTATTAGATGATTATAAAATTGTAGTCTACACTCTAATCGAAAACAAGTTTTTAAGACTACGGTTGAAATAGTAATTTATTATCACTTATAACTATTCCAATAAAAGTTTTAGTCTACGGTTATAAAATTGGAGCTTATTAGATCCTTTGATTTTTTTTTAATATTTAATTCTTTTTTGTCATAATTAAACAACTTGGATTGAAACTTAATTTTATGAAATTATTAAATTATAAAGTATAAAATTATAAAGTATAAAATTATAAAACTGTAAAATTATATATTATAGAAACTAAATAAAATGACAAGGTAAGATATATAATTAACAGAAAAATCCAATCATAAAAACTTAAATAATTTTTTTTTAATTTTTTAAAATTCAATAGGTAAAAGGTATTTATAAAATTTATTAGAAACCAATTGAAAGTTGTCCACTTTTATCAAATTTAATTAAAATAAAAATTTATGACGAATCCAAATGTTTAACACGAAGAATAGTTTTTTTTCTCTCTCTCAAATTTGAGTTGAATTCAACTTGACATAATTTCCTAATTTTAATTGGTAGACACACTAAGTTGTCGACTCGTTCTTTAACTAAAACATAATGTCCACACAATGTCTTTTAGATATGTTAGAGGAAATCTTAGTTTTAATGAGTTATATTTTATATTTAATTGAAAAAGTTAATAAATAATTATGAGTATATTCACTAATGGGAAAAATAGATTTTATGACAACACTTGTGATAATAAATTAATCAGTGATATTTTCGTAATAAAAGCAACCGTTATTATGACTAGTAAAAGAATATTTGTTATAATAAGTTGAGTGGTGACATTTTCATAAATAAGAATAATGCTTATTGTGACGGATAAAATACATCTATCATAGTAAGTTAGATACGGTGACAAAATTGAAATTATGCTCAAAACCTATTATGACGGTTTTAGCAAAACCTATCATAATAACGCTATATCATGATTGTTAATTCATCCCCTGTCATAGTATATTTTAATAAAAAAACATTAAAAGATTGAACTTCCTCTTCCAATTCAATCTCCTCTCAAGTGCTTCACCTTTTTCTCCCTTAACCAAAATCTTTGCGATTAAGCAAAATGTTGTTGGAACCTCTACTGCACCTATGACAATTAGACATCGTCACGCCTCTTGGAGTCACTGTTTGCCCCGCTGTCGTCGTCGACGGTCACTACAAATTTAGAATTTATTACTAACGGCCTTGATCTATCGGTAATAAAAAAGGATCGTCGGTAAACATCCATTACCGACGGCCATGAAGCTCACGATAAGGAGCTAGTCAAAAACACTTGTCGAAAAAATACGGTCGTCGATAATTTTATCGACAGATATTATCGACGATTCATGCCGTCAGTAATTACTGATGACTTTTGTCGAAGGTCAGATGTCGTCGATAATTACTGTAGGACAAAGGACGTCGATAATTACCAACGACTTTTATCGAAGGTTAAAAGCCTCAGTAATTACCGACGACAAACTGGCTGTTGATAATGTCGTCAGTAATTACTGACAACTTTTGACTTCGATAATTATATTCTGACTGTCGGTAATTTAGAGAAAAGATGGCTACTACCGACGATGATATCTGTCGGTAAGGTCGTCGATAATACATAGTGCAACTTTCAGTGTTATTTGTGCACTATGTACATACAATAATACACCTGTCAATCAATATCATCATACATTAATGCACATAATATTTGTTTCATAAAATGGAGGTTGCAATACTATTTGTACACTTGCCTACCCATCCCAATACACTTGCTAATCAATATCATCATACATCAATGCACTTAATATTTGTTTTATAAAATGTAATCAATATATAAACATAAAAACATCAAACATCAAATGTATATCATAATACCATACAAGTAGTTGTTAATAGTAATAAACATCAAAACACAAGTGTTTTTAAATTAAACAACTAAGTTTTAAAAGTTTATCCAGTATTAATACTATAGAAGTAATTGTTAATTGTATTAAACGTCAAAACTCAAAAAAATTTCTAAACTAAGCAACTAAGTTTTAAAAGTTCATCAATTCCTAATAGCCAATATAATCATCAGAACCATCATTCTTCTTCTTATTGCTGAGGCAGTTGTTGCTAGAGAGGTGGTTGCACTTGAGTGAGCTGCATGGGCTGTGTCGATGAGTTTGGCTGGTGGGAAGATGATGGGACATATACTCCTTCCTAAGGTACGAATCTCCAGACCAGATCTTCAAGAGTCTCTAATCTGGTCATAACTGCATCATAAGCCTCTCTACTGACCATGTTGATTTGCTTAGTAGTACTGGATGTAGATGGTTGATGTTTCAATATCCCTCCTCTTGCAGCATTGTAATTGGAGGCAAGTTGTCCTGCCCCATAAACTCTTCCTTTCTTCTTCAGCCTGACGACATCAACCCAACATTGGGTCCTCATGATGTCCTCATTTGCATCTGTTCTTGAGGCAGCATCAGGAGTAGATCCTACCTCCGATCTCGCCTGTGTGAGTCTAGTAGAAAAATCTTTCTTTTAAATAACATAGAAAATGTTAGTAACTTTAATTTCAACATGTGAAACTAAAATAAATAGTAGAACATTGAATATTGTTATGCCAAAGTACTTACAAAGGTCTTGCGAGACCTCTCATCAACATATGAATGACATGCTCATGTGTAGTAATCGATCCTCTAGTGTGGAGCACATCACCTTTTTCTGAAGCTCCCTATTTTTCTAGGTGATAGCACATTTAATGCGGTAGGCTGGCATATTCCAATGTGCCAACAATGAGTTCCAAATGCATTCTCCCACCCAATAAGGACGTTCTCCTGCAATCCTTGCCTCTCTAAACATTTCTGACAATCTGTAAGATGTTTTACTGTGGAAGTTTCTTTTAATTTGATGTTCATGCTCAGGTATCCACTGCACCTTTTGCTGTTACAATAGATAATGTTACCTTAAACGACGACTATGAGGGGGGCTGACGTCTTAAAGCAATATCACGTCAGCTAGGAGGGGAACCGTTGTCTTATGCCCTTCTTTTTCACCCATCCGCGAGCGCGAGCAGTAGTCGCGCAACACTGTTCATCTTCTTCCTTCGTGTTTCTCTCCTCCTTCATTGATATACGGGTATGGTTTTCGCCCATTTGCACCGTTTAAAATCATTTTTACTCCGATTATAATACATTTTGATGAATTATCTTCCATTTGAACTGATTAAAATGTGTTTTCGTGGGCGTTTTTGTCGTCAAGTGAAACCAAAACGCTTTCCCACTCCTCCATTTCTCTCCACTCCATTTTCAACCCCTTGAAGAAGGTTAGTTTTTTGGTTGGTTATTAGTTATTAGTTTTCGTAAATGTGATTCGGCTTTGGGTTTTGGTTATATGAATTTTAGTTTTGAAATGTTATTGGTTATTCAAGATATGATTATTTGAGATGTGATTTTTGGTCTATTCTTATGATTGTCATGTTATGTAAACCTTTTTTATTGAATTTTTACAATATATTGTTCATTAAATTTTGAATATATTTGTAGTTGAAACCATTAAGTGAAATTTAGTTCCCGTTTCAGATTTAACACAAACGACTAATCTTTTAATCATTTGTATTAAATTTCAAATTGTCTGATCGGACAGTTAGGAAAAATTATTTTTCATAATTTGCTATAACATGTATGTTGGAGTTTATGGATAAGTTTGATAAAATTTTGGTTCATATTATTTGTGTTGTTCTCCGTATGCATATTTGATTGTGGTCATCCCTGACCTCTCGCATTTCATGTATTTCGGAGACGAAATGTTGCCGAAATCTTATCAAATTTAATAGGTTAGACTTCTTTGCATCTGTGTTAGCAAATTATGAACTTTCTTGTTATAGGTACATGGACACAATCATTGTGGACCAAGGTTAGTCTTCCATGTATGGATTTGTTGAACCTTAGACCATTTAACCTTCTGGTAATACACTTGAGAACAAACAAAATTATTTGTAAACATGGATGGCTGAGTCAAATATAGACATATACCTTGCGCCATGCATTGATATTACCGACGATCAAAATCTGTCGGTAATGCGTAAAATCCGTCGATAAATTGAAATTACTGACGAATTAACAACGACCAAAAGGACGTCGGTAAAACTGTACTCGATAAATTTTACCAACGAACTTTTTTCTTTCATTAGTAATTACCGCGATCTGGTTCATCTTATTCCCTCACTCTTCTTCTTACTTTTATTTTAATCCAAGGTCCAGAGCTTTTTTTTTTCTCAAACAAAAAGCGTGCAAGTTCATTCTTCCTCTTTTCTGATTGCAAAAATCTTCAAAATCTTCTCCCTTTCTTCTTCTCTTTTGTGGTTGTTGATGCAAGAAGGGGAGTTATCACTCCTTCTTCCTCTATGTCTTGCTTCTGGGTGGTCTACAAGGAGGGGGAGAGGCTGGTTCGCGTCTTGGTGGTGGTGGAGATCATAGAGACTTCTCCTTTGAAGCAACCTGAACGGTGGACGCTAGTTCAAATCTGGCTTGCTTGAGTTACCAACGACTAGCGAAATGACGACGACATGTTGGAATGGGTCATTGTCGACGGTGTTCACGGTGGTGCATTGGGGGATGAAGAAATTTGTTGGTGAAGTTGCTAAAATTTATCGGTAAATAAAATTTTTAAATCTGTCGGCATAATTCGTCAGTAATAAAAATTTATCGACAAATTATTCTGTCAGTAAAAATCGTGTACATTATTGATAGAAATACTAACATATTTTTTCGTGGGTAACGTTTTCATCAATAAAATATGTCGGTAAATAAAATTTTTAAATCTGACAAAATTCGTCAATAATATAGATTAACCGACAAATTTATTTCTGTCGGTAAATTTCATCGGTGATATCATGAATTTATGTAGTTACAAAATGTAAAATTTGATTAATGTTTACTTAATTCATCTAATAATTATTTGTGATTTATGTTAGGTCTCATTGGCAACTGATGGTCATCATTCTAAGACAATGTAAAATTTTATGGTTTTGTTCGCTGCACAGGAGGATGACAAATGACTTAGAAAACATTATACAGGGATAATTGTTTCTCTTTTATGTTTCAAATCCATGTTAACCTTAACGTTTATGATGAATATATTTATATTAATATTACCATATGTTTTCAATGTAAATAGAGTTATGGGTAGACACAGAGGTCAACTAGTTCAAATCCTGTATCCAAAGGTTGTAATTCATTTATAGTTCTTATTCATTTTCTATGTTATTGTATGATCTATATGTGTGACTGTTTAGTTTTTCATTTTAGTGTAACAAGCAATTAAATTCATATGAATGTGGCTACTATGTCATGTCTTAGATTAAAACCATCATTCGAGTTGACATTACAGATGACTGGACTGAGATAATGATACTTACCTTCAATACATTACAAATCAAATTCAGCTTTAAACATATGCAAACATAATGAATTTGACAACAATTTAATACAACACATACCTATTTTTTTATTGGATCTAAAATACATAAGTACAATAATAAACAAGTGTAAAAATGACAATATATGTGTCAAAATATTCTAAAAGATTTGCGTGAAAAATATCTTTTTTCATACAATATATAACACAAGGGTAGGTGGAGTCACTTGAAATATTATTTCCTCACTTTTTCTTAGATTCTCTTATACAAGCGATAAAATGCTCGAAGTCATTTGTATGGCACTAAGAGCATCAATGTCTTCAGTATCAGAACATTCCGTATCCTTAACAATCATAAGTAGAGCCACTATGAATGCGTAGTCCACGTTGGGATTGACCGAGACTTTGAAGCCACCATTATTCTCCACCTATATTACAGAGAGAAACATGCATATATTATTAGACTAATATATTCAAATTTTACTAATTATAAAAAGCATTCATCAACATAAGTATAGTCATATACTTGAGCTACAATGGTAGGAGATTCCCCTGCATAAACACTGCACGAACGTTTACTTCCATAAATGATCACTCTAAAGTTACTTTTCTCTTCGTCTCGGTTGTTTGCAAGGAACACGTTTAATTTAGTAATCCCAGACGGAATAGTTGACGATTTCTTCATCTTCTTCACCCAAAATAGTAAATTAGATGAATCACTGCTTTCACCCTTGAAAACTTTGCATTCTTCCGAAGACTAATTAAAAATAATAAGTTGTGAATTTTTAAATAAGTCAGAATATTCATCAATCAATGAAACGATAAAAAAACAAACAGACAGAAATTAAGAATAAACCTTAATTTTAGCAAAAAGAATTATAAACGGGTAGTGCTATAGCAAAATACGTCATAACAGTTAGTTTAGTTAAGGGGCAAGAATGAAAAAGTAATTGAGTTGAGAATGAGGAACCAAACCTTATAGTAGAAAGTGACGATGGGGTTTTTTGAATCATCATATAAGACACGACGGTTGTGAAGTGAGAAATAGGTTTCATTAATATAGAAGAGACGATCATCCTTCTCACTGTAAGCGACTCCTTTCTCAGTATTAATTTGTATACTGACAGGGTGAGGAACACAATATGAAGGATTAATAACTGATACTTTGTTTGCCATTGGAGACTGGTGTTTTATGGAACCAAATTGTTTTCTTTAAGTATGTGTTGTATGTCCTAATATATAGAGCACCACACAATTCAACTTTACCATTTCCAAATGCGGTATACACATATGTATATGGTATCTGTCATATACACGCGTTATATATATATATATATATATATATATATATATATATATATATATATATATACGACTAAGTCAAGATTTTGACAGCATTGATGAATGAAAGCGGTCACAAATAAGACGCAACAATCAAATATGCATTACCACAATTAAGTGCATCTGGAGAGAACAGAATAAATGGTTTAACAAAATTGAAGTTAGATTTAATATGTGCATTTTAACAAATGAAATCACCGGTTTAATCTGATATTTAAAATTTAATATTAAAATAATTAAAATATTTTTTAATTAATTGTATGAAGCTTAAATAAAAACTAAAGTTCACATGATATATACATCAATTAAATATATAGTAGCCACTCTAAAGTTTAACTATAATATATAGTTTTAAAACGATTTAAATAATCTAGACACACTGTTATTTAAATTATTTAAAATATACTTATTTTGCTTGGGTTGAATTACTTTTTCAAACAGTTTGCTAATATTTCAATCTTATAATTTGGTCTTTGTTGAGACTTTGGCAAGCATACAAAATCGTTTCAACTAATAAAACCGGTAAGACCGGATATCGTTTTCCAAGAGACTCGTTTCACTAGACAATTGTATAATTTCTAACTAAACTAGACTAAAGAATACTTTCACAAATTTGGTTTTTGTGCAACTAAAGTAAATATGAAACATAAATGATAAAAGTGATATTTGGAACTCAAACACTTGGAAATGGTAAGATTAGAAATGATATGGAATGGTATTGTTGGAGATATGATTTCACCGACTTCACTCTTACGTAAATAAAATCACTTCCTCTTCATCAATATGTCAAAGTCAATCTACTAATTTACTCAAACCCCAATCCCTTGATAGAAAGAGCCTAGACTTCCTTATTAGGCTCCAATCCCTTGGAAAACCTAACAATTAGTTCCGCATTAAGAAATGAGATTTTAAGACAACCAAAAGGTCCTAGTTCTATCCCTAGATACTATTTCCTTTAGGTGTTTAACCCAAGTCCGGATTTACCCAACATTTCTCAATATTAAGCAACCCTAAAATCAAGTCATGGGTAGCAATTTCACAATAAGCATTAAGAGAAGAAATCAAACACTAACAATCAATGAAAGAGGCATATATTCATTCAAAACAAAGTGTTTTACATAAGGGTTTCGTGGCTACAACAATCCCCCAACAATAATAATGAAACTAGCTCTCCATGAATGGAGAGCTCAAGCTTACAACATGGTGGAAATGAAAGAAAGAAGAGAACCCAAGGAAGAAGAAGGACTGTTCCCACAGCTCCTAGCTCTCCTCCAAGAGCTCCAAAACGAGAGAAATGCGTTTGGGTAGCGAAAGATCCCAAGCTCTTCGTGCTTTTGAGTGAAATAGGGCAAATCTGCCATGTCAGCAAAGTTGGCACTCAAGCCCCCCCAAAAATGGGGCGCACAGGCGCATGTCAGTCAAATTCAGGAAGTGGTGCACTAGCGCTCCAGCCCTCTGAAGCCAGGGGGCTCGAGCCTGACTTCAGCAGAATTATGGTTCTTCATTCTTTTGCTGCTTTTCTTGGTTTCCAGTGCCTTCATTCGATGCATAAATTTCTTCTAATTACATTGAGCACATAAAAACAAGGATTAGTATATATATATATATATATATATATATATATATATATATATATATATATATATATATATATATATATATATATATATATATATATAACTTTGGCTATAATTTTTCTAGTTTCTTTTAATTTATAAAATTTAAACAATAATCAAATGGCCGAAAAGTTAACCACTCACGAAGATTAAAATATTTAACTAATCCTTATATTTTAAACTATTCTAAACATTTGTTTACAAATTAATTAAGGTACATATTATTTATTCATTTTAAATAAATTATCTTAAATCATTTAATTATAAATTATAAAACTAAACAAAATATTTTATTTTTATGGATGCAAAACTAAATCATATACTTAAACTTATAAAACTAAATTAATTTTGAAATTATCTTAGTACAAAAATCATATTTTATGATGTACAAAAACGAACTATGACGTACATAGTTTTGTAAGTTATAATAGGTCTACACATTTATTTTATGACCTAGCAAAAATTTACGTAATATGTATTGTTCATGACGACGTGTTAATTATATATATCTTTAAGATATATTTGGATGTATTTTATTGGATTTAATATGTGATTTTTGTTCTTATATATCATTCGATTTAATTGATTTATTTTTACCTAATTTAGAATCTTCAATTTATACTTCAATTAACATATTTTTTAGAAAAATATAAAATTTATAAATTTTTCTTTCTTATTTATTGAAATACATTAATTTAGTAAATGTTTGCTACGTCATAAAATGAATGTGTAAACCTATTATAACGTACAATACTATGTAGGTCATAAAAATATGATTTTTGTACTATTTAGCTCTACTACCTAGAGGAACATGCCAAGTTGAACAAATGATTCATCACATTCTTAGCTTCAGCCAGGGAACGGACTTGGTTCCAACGTCCCTTGCCACTGAAAACGCGTTCCCGCTCTTCCGCCTCTAACAACTGAGATGCCATCGAGAGCAATGGTGTAGAAGAAGAATTTATCATTTTTTCCGCACCACTAAAATTAGCAGTCAAGCAAGAAAATGATGTGAATGATATGTTTCAAAAAACAAAAATTGTAAAATAAATTAATGCCTCGGGTATCTACAAGGCTTTTTCACCTTGAACTGTTCATCTTCATCATATCCGCTTCTTCCTTTAATCTAGCAATCTCGTTGGCCATTTTAGCCTGAAATGAATTGTTTGTGACATGATAATCAGTAAATTGGTTCAACTTTTCTCATCTTTTTAAATTCAAATCATATAGACAAAACATAGGTGAGCAAACTTTGCTTACAAATTGGAATAAATACAAATATGACTTCAACCAATATATCTCTAGTCAATAGTTTAATTAATAGCTGAGTGAAATTATCATAAAAAGGCAGATATAAAAGACAGTTTGCCTTTTAGAAGTAAGTCTTCACCGTACTATTCAAACTGGTATAACAACCTACTCAGTCTAAAGGTTTCAGTTGAAAACTCAAAGCTGAAAAAGTAGAACATACTCTTCCGTTTGACTGCTCATATGCTGAACGTACTTCATGTACTCGGACTGCGACTTCAAGTTCATGCTCAATTGTCTGCATCAAAGCCTTCAAATAGAAACAAATGTTAAGAGTTAGCTAAATAAAACACCAAGACATTCTCCACCAAATAGCATGACGGAATTATGATAGTAAAAATAACTTATCCTAATTGGCCACCGTACACATTAGAAAAAGGGTAGATTATTTAGCAAAATTGCTTTTAAAGAGAACAACAATTTCGTCATTGTGAATCACAAGCATAGTAATCTAAGTATCCGAATTCCTGGACTTTTCCCACCTACAACACCTGTGTATAAAGAAAGAACTGCCAGTTATTAACAAGTTCACGAAATAGAGAAACAGTTGTGGCACAGTAAACCTCGTAAGTCATACTTTCAAGTGAAGTCTTTCGAGATTCTAAGAGTTCTTTTAGCCTTTTTGTAGCCAAGGACGCTTCTTCTGTCTTCCTTTGTAATAATTGTAATGAACTAATGAATAATGGGAATAAGCAGTACAACGAGAACAAGTTATTTGAAAATCTTTTTACCATCTTTTGCCTCTGATTCAATGCTAACAGATTATGCTCTCGTATTCGTTCCTCCTTCCGTTTTTTTTAAGCTAAAAATGGCAAAACAGTATATTAAAAGATTCACTAATAACTGATCACTTTCAAAGTAGACAAAAGCTGTCATTCCTTACAAGCAGAAGGTCGCAAATAACCTATATACCTCTAACAATATAAACGGAGACAACAGTGTATTATTATTATCGAACAGAAAAACGAATACCAAAAGTTTATTTTTCCCTCCATTTAATTACAGAAGAATGGAGTAATAAAAGGATTATTAGTTGCTAAAAGAGTTGAAGAAAATTATGCTGTGATGAAGTTGCCTGGAGAACTTCTTTCTCACGTGAAACTTTCCATAACCTAAATTGTTCTGATTCCTGCTTAATCTTACGTTGCAATTGAACCTGAAGAAAATAAAGATTCGGTAATGACTCTAAATGAAAAGAAAAAACAAAGCACAAATTTCTGCTACAAACTGAGTACAAAGTCTCCTTAGATGGTCATCGTACCTTATGAGATTTAATTTTGTGAATCTCATCCTGCAGTTGTTTAGCTGCCTCATCACTCTTCTGTTTTTGTCTCCTTGTTCCTTCTTCAGCACAGAGACCTGGAAAAAACAAAAAATCACTTCACCACCGGGAGTGGCCATTCAGAGTTAAGACATCCCAAATAATTGAGCACCTGTGCTTCAAGAGCATTTAATTTTTGGAGATATTCCTCCTTTAACTTTTGAGCTCCGTCATCGGAAGTAGATGAAATATTTGCAAGATTGCACCTATGTTCCTCAATTTCTTTCTACAAAAAATACAAACGTTGTTATAAAAGCAATCATTTAAACATTCTTTGACCCGAATCCACTATCATCTTTTTCATACGCTGCAATTCACCTTTCAGATCTTGGATCTTTGACACATAAGATTTCACCAGGTCATAATCCTAGAATAAGGTCAGACCACGAGTCAGTTGTGGATTGCTTCATCAGAAAATTATGCACTAGCAATGACCTGATGAGTTCAAACCTCGTGTGAATTTGATTCAATTTCATCCCAAGATTTACCATTTCGAATTGATTCTATTTTCATGACCCGTCGGTCTTTTTCAACCTAAATTCAACAACATATTGGGTTAGACGAAGCAACTTGATCGCAAATAACAAAGAAGTGAAACTGGAAGCAACTGACAACATTTATCTTTTGACAAAACACCTAATATTCTATTAGAGTTGAGGACATAAAAGGATGGAGAAAGACATGAGCATCACATGCACGTTGTGCTAAACTCTCACAAGTAACTCGTCGATCTTGAAGCTCCCGCTGTAATTCTGCATTGGTGTCAGCAGGACTAACACGTGCTGTAGCATTCCCAAACAAATTCGATGATTCATATGATAATAAATGAAAGTGTAAAATTTTCGAAACTCACCAAGTATTCTACCTATCATAACAGTTTTGCTGTTTCCTCCAAGAGAATCCTGCGTATCATTAGCCAATTCCTTGTCAGGATGATACATGAATCCATAATATAGAAATCATATAAGTATGCACTACAACTAAAATCTAGTATTACATTTTCCGTAATAATGACTTTTCAAAACGAGTTTCAAGACAGGAGTCACAATACTTCCGAAATACATTATAAACTCATACATAAAATTAAAAAAGAAATAAACTAATATAAGGAGTATTGAAAAAAATAAACTATTATTAAAAAGAAAAAGTATTATTAAATAGCTGTATTTCAAAGGTGTAAGGATGTAAGGTTTTTTTATAAAAATGAAATGGGTGGAGGGATGCAAGGATGCACGTGTGACGAGGTTCACATGTGAAAAATATATGTTTGGTGATTGAAGAAAAATGAAGATAAATTATGTCCATAAAAATTCTCAATAGGCACATAATAAAATACTTGGAAATCAAAGTAAAACACTCCTTTGAGACTCGACATTCAAATATCATTATCCTACTTTTTATTGTTAGATTGGGTTGAGCTCATAACCGACTATAATAATTAGAAGATGCTTTATTCATTTAAGCAAGCAATTCTCAAACACCACACTTCCTCCCACAATCCAACCATGATAATAGTATTTATTATTATTATTATTATTATTATTATTATTATTATTAATACTCTCCTCTCATTATACATAAAAAAGAAATTTGTTTTCCTTCTTTAGAGGTTATATAGATCATGTTTTATAACGGGACAACAAATTATCGTTATACCATATGAAAACTAAAGTGGTATATTTTAAGACTGAATAAAGAACCAGAACAAAGTTTAGAGAGATTGAAAATATATTTTGAAAATTATTTTTTCAGAAATAATTTTAATTAATCCAGAATACATTAATTATTTTCAACAATTGTTTTTAGAGTCTTTGAGCTAAATAGCCAAGTAAATTTACTTTTTACCCTATAATTTCAAAATTGACATTTTTAATCAACTAATTAAAAAGAGTTCATTTTAAAGTCTCTTTACTAAAAAATGTTCTATCTATTAAAGTAAATATCTTAATATATATATATATATATTACAGATGTTATCTTTTTTACGTATAAAACACATTTCTGATTAGTGTTTAAATTACTTACCCGATTTGACATGTAGTTTAAATATCAATTTAAGATATTATTTAACAAGTAAAAAAATTAATGTTATTGAATTAAAATAATTATTTCTATTCATTTTTAAAATTTATGAACTAAAATATATAAAAAATTTAAGACAAACAAAATGTAATTTCAAGTAAAAGTTTGGGGATATTTTTTTTATTATATGTCACAATCATAATATTTGTGTATCCTTTCTTTTGTTTTCAATTCAATTTAGAATTCAAGAATAAAAGAAAAACATGGTTTTGTTTATATTTCCGAATGGTTCGTCCAACTCAGAAAACAACAGCGAACTGCCCAGCCAAATAGGTAGTTCAATTGTTGAGCCTAAGCATCGTCATTGAAGATTAGATAAAACCACAGAAGGCTTATTAGATATCTAGCGATATGCAAACACCTACCATCTTGCGCAAGTCATACTTATACCCTCCGACATTCATGTCATGAGACCCCACTCTGTCATAAGTTTAAATAAATGATAGGGTTAGACACAGGACCAATATTTCTTCAATTTAACAAACTGCAGCTTAAAGTTGGAAAGGAGAAAAAAAAAGTTTCATTATTTCTCAAGCTTAATATACTAACCTGCAACTTCATCTGCTTTTTCATTTAGATCTCTGATTTCCATCTCCTTCTCTATGCAAATAACTTCTCTATCTCGCAATAAACACCTGAAATAGAAAAGCAAACGAAAAACTTCAGTCATATCATGAGAAAAGATAACTTATTAACAAATTGCATTTTAGCAGACCATAAATAATTTAACTTTAAATTTTATAGACAACTTGGTTAACTGTAATCATTACAAATTTAACTTGCAAAAAATTTTCATAACCATCAACATCAATTTAATTAAAACATTCGTGTATTTTCCTTTGAATTTTCAAAATTAATATAATAATGATACAGAAGATCAACTTTAATGTGATACATTCATCAATTACTAAAGAAGTGATCCAATATAATATAAGAGAAATTTAAAGCAGACAAAACGGGAAAAGAGAACGTTGTCTAAAATCGATATCAACACACTAGAAACCAAAACTGTTGTATTCCATTTGTTCCTTCTTCTCAAATACAACCAAGATAAAGTAATTAGAAAAGTTGGCAAAAATTGTTGAAATGTCTACCGCGTTTTTTTTTTCTTTTGCATTGTCGTTCAACACACGAAAATTCAATGACGTTAATGACATTTTTCTCCAGTAATTTCTTTTCTTCCAAATATTGCTATTTCCAGTCTCTTCACCTCAATTCACGGAAATAAAATTGAAGTTGTTCATATTTAGTTCAATAGGCATAATAAAGAGTGTGACCAAATAACACTTGTTAAGTTTCTTCATTGAAGAGTAGTCCAATTTACACCTATTTAAACCATATTTATATATTATAACTAAATCTTGATAGTTTAACCATATTCATATATTATAACTAAATCTTGGTAGTTTGACATATTGGTTGTTATTTTTCATTCCGTTACTATATATTATAATGTTATAATATTCTCCAAATTAATATTATTCTAATAAGAATATAAGTATGCAGTTAATGTTGATCTTATAAATATAATTAGTATATCCATCGTGATGTAAAATCTGCAAATATATTAATAGACAAAAACTTTCGTGAAAAGGTTACACTGCTACCACTCTTCATAAACCTGATTTTCCCATTCTTCTTGGAGACTTGATAAAATATGTATAATTTTAAATACAGGTAGCAGATCTTATATAGACTTTAGTTAGAATTGCATCATGATTACTCAAAAGTGAAGAAGTAACCTTAAATCTGATTTGAATGCCAAATTTTCAGGGGAAAGCGGAAAACATTTATTTAGCAATTTCTATGATAAAATCAAAGGTGGTCTATGATAAAATCAAAGTTTACGTGCAACAGCAGCTTTTTTTTTTTCCTCTAGTAGTAAGTTTAAGCTATCTAATTGTGCAAATATTTAGTTCAATTAGTAAGTTCAAAATCTCACCTTTTTATTATGAAGCTCCTAACTCATTTTCTAGCCATACACAACTTGGATATCAAATATTACAAATATTTTTAATAAAATAGGGCTAATAAGAAAATTTATAAATTTGCACTCGGTAGTAACTAACTCCTAGAATTACCAGCAGTTTTGAAAAAACCTCTAGAATTTCCAGCGATTTTTGTAAAATCCTCGTTATTACCGGCAGTTTTCAAGAAATCCCTGCTAATTTCGACGGTTTTCAGAAAAGCCCCGTTATTTCCGATGGTTTTTGGAAACTCTCACTATTACCAACAGTTTTCAGATAACCTTCACTATTACTGACGATTTTCAGAAAATTCCCGCTAATTCCGACGGTTTTACAAAAAACCGCCGGTACTTAGCGTCGCACACTTTCTCAACGGTTTCTGGGAGTTAAAACCGCCAGTAATATTGAAAATAACTCCCGAAAAAATTCTTGATTTTTGTAGTGTAGTATTTCCTAGGGAATATACAGTTCATAACACTCATACTCACTTATAGATATTAACTCTTTTATTGACTTTAGAATCTCGTTACCTGTCTCCAAAGTTTGCATTCAAGATTCAGATAAGAACATTGACACCCACTGTGGGACCTTGGTAAAATGCTTCCCCGACCTCACCTCTCCATTGTCACCAATAAAAACTCTACATAGAGATGGAGGTCAACCAAGTGTCTACCTTTCACCAACAGATGTAACTGTGTATACAATAACAGGATGAGCAACACAGGACACACGACGTTGAGCTCGAGGCCTTACACGTTCAGCAATAGGCCAACCTACAGAAGCTCCAACAAAGGATGATAGATAGATGACTTTTCTCATCCTAGAAGCCTCATCAAAGAAAACTAAGTTGTCCCTTAACTAATGTATTATAGAGGTCAACCTAGGTGTTAATCCATGGAACACATTTCAATTGAGTTTATTGAGTAATTTCTTTTTCAAAAGAACAAGAATTAGGGGATTATGATGTGTGAAAATAAAAAAATAAAATAAAATAAAACATGAAACCATTAAAATTGGAATGAAAATTTCTCTTGAAACCAAAACTAATTCAGCATGGATTTACTTATGAAAGCAATAGTCAAAATAAACTCCAGCAAGCATGAAATAAAAAGTAGAGTAACAATAACAAGAGTAATAAATCAAATTAAACCGCCTGACCCTTTGGAAGCCGGGAATCACCGCATCAGAAATTGAAATTGAAATTAACAAAAGGAGGAAGCACAATTAAAACAGGAATTGAAATTCTACATTACAAGATTTAAGTTGTAACACTTAAATTGGAAATTGCAACAAAATAAAAGAAAGAAAGTAGAAGAAACCAAATTGCATTAACATGAAAATCGGAAACGAATGGGTTAGGGCTTCTGTAAGACCCTGGAAGTAACCATCATTGAATGTATGATTTGTATTGGAATATTATCTTTTTATAAATATTTTATACAAGTACCGTATGATTAATTAATCAGAGCTTGTTGTAGTGGGATAAAGGTTGATATACTAGTGCATAATTATAGAACCTAGTTGTTGACTTTATGTTCCAAGGTTTAATCACTATTTTCTATGGTGTGGTTACATGATAGGTGCTTATATGTAGTGTACTTCTTAATAGTATACTTAAGTTGTGTATATTAATAAGTATATGTTGTTCTGTTAAATTAAAGTAAGTCTTAATATTATATGTGTGCAGGTGTTTGTCAACTGAATTAATCAATATCTAAATAAAATTGCATGTTCAAAACTGGTTTAGATAGTAATAAGTAAAGAAAATTGCATGTTTTGTTATTTATGCATTTTGAAGAAGTAAATAGACATATGCACTAGTAAGTAAGAATTAATGGATGAAAGCATGAAGTTTGTATTGGTAATTCAGGAATAAACGCGGATAGAAACAATAGTAGAATCAAAGAAATAATTGATAACTAATACTGGATATTCGTGATTCCTGATGTTGTTGTAATGAATGCTGAAACTATGAAGTCTTGACACTGTAAATTAGATTTAAATATAACAAGATACTATGTTAGTATTGACATATTAGAAAATACTAGGCAGGGATTTGTTAAATACATAGGAGGCTATAATGGTAAGGGTGATTGTGATGAGATTGTATGTGATACGTTGGAATTCTGTGTAAAATGTATATAATTTGTTATCATCTCTGTCCAGACCAAATGAATGTTGATATTGTGCGCCTATACTATCATGTGAATGTGTATAACTTTTTGGAATAACTATGACCTCTTATTTCTGGCAAATACTACTTTATTATTTGGTATCTTGTCAACACTTTTTCATGTTGACTTTGGGTGCTACTGAACACTTCGTATATTATAATGATTCATATTTCAATGGATGCAATTGTATGGTTTTGAATGATGATATACTTGGAAAAATACTGAAAAAGAGGTTGAATAAAAGTATAGAAAAACTGTTTTTTGCAAAAGAGATAATTTAACGGTCTCATCGAGGATTGAAAAATTTACTTAAGTTGTTAAATACTCAACTTTAAAATTCAATTCAAACTATGAGTTCTATTTAATAAATGCTTTTCAATAATTTAAATATGTTTGTTGCAACATTTTGATAAAACTAACTTTTAATAAAAGGCGTTTGGTGCCAAAAACTTTTGTAGTGGTTAAAGTAATGTACAATTGCAGGATTTGTAATAAAAACGTTTAAAAAGAATAAACAATAAACACAAAGTTGTTTTTCATACTGGTTCACTCCACCGAGTTGCGTCTAGTCTCCTCTAACATTTTATAGAGTTCCACTATAATATTCAACAAGATTAAAACTAAGTATTCCACTAGTGCAGTAAAAAGAAACGACTTTGGTTGTTTTGGCCTATACGTACCGATTCTGCAACCGAGGTATATAAAGGCGAGGTAAAAAGCATATAACTTTTGGCCTCGGTTGTGAACCGATGTATAAAGATTTATGTTTTTGTCTCGGTTAAAATGAAACCGAGACAGTAAAAGGAGTTCTTTCTTTTTTTGCCAGATTTTTGGTCTCGGATTCTGGTGAACCGAGGCAGTAGAAATGTTCTTTTTTTTTTCTCAACCTTTATGCAACAATGGATAATATGCATTTTTAACATCAGGTCATGAACAAATCACCAATCAATCTCTTTCTTTACTATATATGGGGAAAATAATTCCCAAAAATTAACATGATTATCGGCTACAGTTGTGAACACTAGAACATAATGCCTCTATAATGCTCTTTGCACAAACAAATATACTAATTCCATTTCAAACACTACAAATTGGATCAGTAACATCCTATCCATTCAATCCATCAAGCCCTTTCAGCTCCAATGATGACCTGAATCCAATCTTCCACTGCTCCATTCTCTACCAAGCAATATACCAGCTCACACTCTTCCTTCAGCCTTAACCATAAAAAAGAACAAAGGGACCAAATCATGTCTCCTTGCTAACTCCTTTCTGTTCACCAAGAAATTATCATTATTGTTAGTGTAACATCAAAGAAAATATTTTACATTCACAAGTGAAGAGGCTAATGAATAAAAGATTTAGCTTACCTAGTCAATTGCCTATCAAAACTTGAAGCAGCCAAGACCCCTATGCTCTCTTCAACTCTTATAATGAGGTAGGTCATAGTCATTTCTATTGGCCCAAATGGCATATACTTGCTAACCTAAAACCATGCATTGCTCAACCCGTAGGAAAGTGCCTCTGACATTCCATATAGTTGTGCAAATTCTAGCTTCTGATTCACCTTTTCAACTCCTAATTCATGTGTTTTTTTCCACAGCCAATTTGCCTACAAACCATTCTCACATAGTCTCAAACACTAAGATTTTCTTACAAGCAAACAAACAGTTCAAGGAGTGATAAAACTTTTATATTGATAAATCATAAAAATTTAACTTTTATGTCATAAGAAATTGAGTAATACCAGATTCAATATTGTGGGTTGTAAGAACAACTGAATCAGGTCCATTGGCAACTTTCTCGTGCATAAATGATGATCAATCATTGAAGCAATTGTGTGTGTCTTGAATGGTACTGTGAACTGGGATGCAATTCCAAGGGACTTGACCAATTTACTCTCTCTGGACATGTAAGCACCCCTCACCAATTTCAACCCCATTGGAACTCCCATTTTTTCTACTGCCTTTGTTGTCAGCAACGACCTCTCATTGGCATCTTTCAAGTAAGTTTGAGCGGTTCCAAACACAATGGCTTGTTATCTTTCAGCCATTAACCATCCCATTATTGAGTTTTCACCTTCTCCATTTTTTCGGTCATCAACCGTTTCCCCTAATTCCAAAATGGTGAATCTATCGTGTGAATCCTGCATCAGAAGCCAACATCTTCGTTCTTCCATCAAACTCCCAATCGCGTCGTCACTTTTCCCCTGCATCAAACAAACCTATAGAGACAAATCCCTGGCCAAAATTTGATTCAATGAGATTTAAGTTTCTTTCATTTCCCTTTTTGAATCCAATCATATATAAAAGAAAATACAAGACAGGGGGATTTCCTATTATCTGTGGTTCCTCCCATACTGTTTTCATCGTCCACCGTCACCAACCATCGTGGGCGCCGTCACCAGAGCCAATCATCTTCAATGCATCTCCATCTTCGTTGTCAACCACATCCACCGTGAGCGCCTCCACAGAAACCAACCGAGAATCGTGCCCTGACTATCTATTCAGCAAGCCGTCGTGACCAATGCTCTTCCGGTGCGTCACCATTCATCATCTCCTTCTGCCATTGTCGTCGCTGCCAAGGAACTCCGTTCAACTCTTCTCTGTGCATTGTGGCATCGTCTGCACCATCTTCTCTGCTCACCAAATGTCTTAGATCGCTGAGCCTACCATCATCGCCGCGGTACTCGTCTCCACCATCGCACCTCCCCTCCGCTTTCAACGCCGGCCACCATCGTCATCCTCGCCGGCGCACAAGCTGTTGTAATGGAGGAAAGAGCCTCCACGCGCCGTGGCATTCAAGTGGGAAAAGGGAGATTGCTCTCTTTGTGCCAGAGGAAACAAAACCCTGGAATAAAAGCTTTAACTTGCAAAGGCCCTACTGCCTCGGGTCCAAGGGGAACCGATGCCGTAACCGAGGCAGTAAATGAATTTCTTAAAAGTTGTCAGTTGCACAGAGTCGGTTTGCAGACCATTCGGTCTCGATTTTCTGACAAACCAAGACAACAAGTCTATTTTAAAATAATTGTCAGGCAAACAGTTAGTAATAGGTGGGAAAATGTGAAATATTATGCATCGGTTTTAATATTAACCAAGGTAATTCACTTTTTATGCCTCAGTTTCCCTTAAACCAATGCCTATAAAGTTGTTGAAATTACAAAAATGCCACCATTTTTGTATATGTTTCGGTTTTTATAAAACCGATGCCTATAGGATGTGTTAGAAAGCAATTTTTTTACTAGTGTTCTCACAGCTCCTGGTACCCTTAGTCACTCCAAGTAACCACAGTTACTTTGACTAATACTAAGTTTCACCCACTCTTGGTTGCGTAACCACTCTTGGTATCCGTAGATACTCCTGGTATCTTTTCGATACACTGTCTAGTTGAGTTTCACGCACTCATGGTTTTCACTAGATAATCCTGTCTAGCTACATTTAACTCCACCAAGTTAAACGTCAAAGTTTCACCCACTTCAAGTTTCCATTAGACACACCTATCTTACTACCGTTTAACTCCTCAAAGTTAAACGTAAAGTGTTTAAATTCTCTTAAGAATTTACAATCAAAAGATTGGTTACAAGTTCTTAGACGATAACTCTCGTAGAGAGGATATGTGTTTAATACAATTCAATCTACGACTCACTAAATATTTTCTCTCTTCATCTTCTTACAATAGTAACTTATATGTTAATGAAGGTTGAAAGTGTTTCTTTTCTTGAGTTTTTCTCTCTCGGATATTTTCTTTTGACTTTCAGTGCTTTTGGGCTATTTCTTAACACTGTTTGCTTGACTCTTTTCTTTCTTTTTGTTATTCTCTTGATTATCTTTATTAATGATCTTCTATTTAAAGGCTTCTAAAAAATATATTCGTTAGACAAGGTTTTGTGTTGATCTTCGATTCTTCTTAGTCTTGTCGTATGTAAAAACCATTGGTTAAAGTCAACTTTTTAAAGCAAACTTGTTTTTTCAGTACTTTGACAAAATCATGCAACACGATTTTTTTGGAACGACTTTTGATGAAAAGAACATTTCATGAATGTCTTCTTTGTTCCTAACATCCACTTCTGATTTATATAGGATGGAATAGGTGGATGCGTATAGTAGACAATATGCATAAAGTAGAGTTTATATGCATGCAACAAATATGTTCTTTCTCTTATTACTTTTGTTGTTTTTAAACATTGAGCATTTAATGACATTTAATGTCTATTCAGAACAACAAAGTGCTTTTTACTTTTTCTATTGTTCAGGTAGGATTTGATCGTTTGAGCTTTTCACTAAAATACCAAGTAGTTGATGAAGACTTCACAATTGAGTGAAGTAGATCGTTTGACACATGGTATATTCTAGCCTATGTAAACACTTCTTAATTTTTTCTTTTTTCTATTCAAGAAGTGCATTTAGTATGGTGTCTTTCAACACAAGTTTTTAAAATATTATTTGCGATTTTTAAACGTGTTTTCCAAAAACGTGATTTGACATTTTTATTTATCAAGACATATTGAGAGTTTGCTTGATCATCGCCTAGCACATTGGTTACTTTCAGCAAGACTCTCATTGACACATTAATTAAGAAAACCGTTCAATGGTACATTGCTTTATACCTAGGTGTTTTTACCAAGGCTTTGCCTAAAGTGTTTAGGTGTTTTAGAACATTTTTACAAATCACTTATATTTTAGCTATATTGGTATTCTAATTCATATTTGTCATGGACTGTTGTATTCTGTTTGTTCCCTTCTTCGCCAATACAACTAATTGGATGAAGTAATTAGAAAAGTTAGGCAAAAATTGTTGAAATGTCTACAACCGTTTTTCTTTTGAATTGTCGTTCAACCGGTGGACAATTCAATGTACGTCAATGACTTTTTTTTTTCAGTCTCTCCATGCAGTAATGCCATCAATTCATGGAAACAAAATAGAAGTATTTGAGGATCAATCATATATACTACAGATCTGTACCAACCAAGCAATCCAAAATACCAATAACAGATTTGTACAACAAAGGAATACGAGAATGCACTAGTTAAAAAATATTCAAAACAAAAAGAAAATCAAAATTGCGTAAACAATCTCAAATCATAAAAATAGTGATCTAAAACACCCATAAATTTGTATACCCAAATGAGAACTTATCTAATTAAAGAAACGAATATAAAATATGCATTTTGATTTTAAAATAATTGAGTATACAATTTTCTACATCCGTTTTAAGTTTAATCGGTATAAAAAATTATGTAATTTAATATAGTTTTATCATTGTTTCATTTTCTATACAAATACTATAAAAAATTTTCACATTACATAATTGTCAATATGTTACTTTTTATACTTGAAAAATTAAAAATATAAAATGAATCAGTATAAAAAGTGATTTTTTGCTAGTGATAGTATAAAATTCTTTCAATAAAAAATTGTAGTCTACTGTTATAAAATTGTGGGTTATTAGATCCTTTGAATTTTTTTAATGTTTAATTCATTTTCGTCATAATTAAATAACTTGGATAGAAACATAATTTTGAAAATTATTAAATTATAAAGTATACAGTTATAAAATTATAATAAAAAATTATAAAATTTTACATAATAGATTTAAATATAGTGCTATTTTTCCTAATTCTATTTGTTTAATGATAAAACCAAAACTTGAAATACAATAAATTAATAAAAATAAATAATAGATGTCTAACTTTAAATTTGATGTCTAAACAAAGTGTAGCTTAAACTTTTAAGTTTAAAAATAATCTAAACAAAACTTAAACAACACCTAATCAAAACCCAATCTCCATGTTAGAGGAGATAACTTGCTCATTAATATGTTATTTCAACAATGACTTCCTTTTATATTGGTGATGGATGGAATATATAAAACAAACAATGTTAATTATGTAGTGACATGTCTAAAACCGTAGAATTAAGAACTAGTTATAATTATTTACCAATTATCATAAATTCCTGTATGATGGATTGTTTTGATGAAATACATCATGTAGTACTTTTATTCCTATAATCTACCTATTGCATGGTAATAAAAGAAAGGAAAAATTCGTATCATATAATTTGTATACAAAATAATTTAATATCAAAGGATTGAAGGTCTGCCCAAGATCAAATACTCACTTGCAAAAACATCAAGTTGGTAATACTAGGTGTCACTCTCCTAGTAATTTCAAGTTTTCTAAACATGAGAGTCATATGAGGAGAGGAATAAGTGAAAGCACTTGATGAAGACTTGGTGCAATATGATGAATATCGTTGTTGGAACATTTTAGAGGACTAAAAAATGAAATATTTTGCACCAAATAAATATGAAAGAGCTGCTGTAAATGGCAAGTTGGTTGTTGTTGCGGTGCATGAACTAGAGCTTCCTGCTGTAATGGTTCGTATGAAATGCTTTCATGGCATTGGGTGGATCCAACTACAACACCTTTGTAAAATTCACTTAATATGACGACTTGTTTAGTGGTTGCCACCGCTTAAGACAAAAAGTTATCTGCTGTTTCAGTTGTGTGGTGATGCTCTACAACATGTGCACACCAACTGAACACAAAATCTAGTCTAGCTGCTACACCGGATACGAGTTGGCTGTTAGACTGAAGAGGTTGGAAAGTGAAAAGGTTTCTACGGTTTACAAGTGAAACGTGAATGTATCAGATTTTTTAGTAAGTTAAAACACTTTTTTTAAGTCTAGTCGAAAATTATAAGATTGAAAATATTAATTTATGTCTCTTAAAAAGGTAATACATGAAAATTATATTTATTTAAGTTTGATACTCAACAACATATTTTAATAACTGATTTTTATTTATTAAACTATCATTACATGTTTTTTAAGTCTGTTTTTCAAACTGATTTAAATTCACATACTTAAAAAAAGTCTATTTCGTATAGAAAAGAAGAAGTGTAGTTGACATTAAAGTTATACAAAATTTCGAAATCAATTATAAAGTCTCAAATACTAAATGAATAAATTAATTTGTAAATAAAAGTACGTACCCTTATTGATGATATGACTCTAAATTTTTTTTATTTTTCCGACAATATTCAATAATCTACCCATAATTATTTTTAACCTACAAAATTTTGTGTTTGGTTTTGTTATTAAAAGATAAGGTCTTGTCCAGCCGAAATCGACTCAAATATGTTAGGCTAATAATAATCTACTACATATAAGGATCGTTAATTCTGCTATGAATAGAAATAGTCGTATAGAACTTAACAACAGGCATCTATATAAATATATTAAGGAGTACATGGAATTTATTTGCTCACTTTTACTTTGATTTTCTTATACAATAGTTAAACGAAATGACACTCTCACACATACACACAAATTTTATATTCATTTGACATTATTTTTTTCTTTTTTAAATATAAAATTTTATTTTTTTCTTTTATTTTTTATTTTTATAACATATGTCAAATGAATATAAGCGTAATCACTGTATTATCACTGGTACATTTATTTTAGTCGTCTGAATCAAGCGATAAAGAAGTTGAAATCATTTTTATGGCAGCACTGTTACTTTGTCCACTATCTTTGGAGTCATTAGAATAATAGACGTCCTTGACAATCATAAGGAGTGCTACTATGAATGCGTAGTCCACGTTGGGATAGACCAAGACATTGAAGCCACCGTTATTTTCCATCTACATTACAGACAGAAATATGCATATATTATTAGCC